>SJYX01021992.1:108175-126162 GCA_006410675.1 Oreotragus oreotragus
TTTTTTTTTAATCTTGAAAGATACTTGAGCATGTTTAACTGATGAAAATATCTGGTACAAGTGGAGAAATTAAAAATGCAAGAGAATGGGGGAGAATGGATACACATATGTGTGTGGCTGAGTCTCTTTTTTTGTGCACCTGAAATTATCGGATCATTATCAATGGGCTATACTCCAATAAAAAACAAAAAGTTTTTTTAAAAAGAAAGAAATATAAGTGAGCAAAAAAAAAAAAAAAAGATGCAAGAAAGAAAGGGAGATTGACTTCTTATCAGAGGGTAGATATTTCTTTCCTCTACTGAAATAGAAGAAAGGAGAGTGGGTGTACAGGTGCAAGCAGATGATAGTTCTCGTATTAGGAATATACTGGAGTCTTCCTTCCAAGGGTCCCAACTTTCTTCATAAAGTAGGCAGCAAACCATTCATGAGAGCAAAAAGGAAATAGGATGAGAATGAAGAATAAGAAGAATGAGAGGAGAATGTTATTTCGAGAGCTAGAAAAGGTGATTTTGAAGAGAAGTGTAGGACTTCCCTGGCGGTCCAGTGGTGAAGAAGCTGCCCGCCAATGCAGGGGACACCGGTTCAGCCCCTGGTCCGGACAGATTCCACATGCCACAGGGCATCTAAGTCCATGCGCCACAATTACTGAGCCCATGTGCCTAGAACCTGTGCTCTGCAGCAAGAGACACCACCACAATGAGAAGCCCATGCACCACGACCAGAGAAAGCCCGTGTGCGTCAGAGAAGACCCAGCACAGCCAAAAATAAACAGGCAAAAAGAAGAAGAAAAGCGTTAAGATTGCAGCTGACACTGGTGATCACGAAGGGCGATTTCAAACCACCTAGAGCATGACTCTACCCAGTAGTATTCAGGTGCTCAAGGCAGTCATGAGACTGTCCAGTAGATTTTAAAATGGCCTAAAGATCACAAGACACAGGGAGAAAGGCACAAACTCTATTCATGACTTTAAGTACTCTGGGGGTAAATCTTATAGGCTATTTTCTTATAAATATGCAAAAAAGTGAGAAAGCTTTCTTCTCAAAATCTGAAATTAATGTCTGCACCATTAGCTAATTGAAGCTGCAAATGAATGAACAGACTGTACAAGAAGGCAGATTTGGGACAAAAATCAGTTCCTGCTATAGCCATGATGTTATTTAAATTCAATATTTCACTCTTTGAAATAGCTCCACTTAGAGATGGATTTATTAAATCAGTCCACAAAAACATATTAGGTTCCTACTATGTGCAAGTACTGTCTCGATACTGAATTAATAATACCAAGGCTGATGTTTAATTAACAAGAAGAATCTTATAGAAATATTTGACACTCAAATTAATATCAGATATATTCATTTGACTAATGCTATTACAATTACAGTTCATAGCTAATGGCATTATCAGGCTATTATCACAAAGCATTACCTCTCTTCTAAAACTCATTTCCATGATAATTCATTGAAATCATCATGAGAACACACTATCTTGATGGGTTTTTACCTCCCAATGCTCTTCAAAAGAATGAACTCACCCTTCTAAGGAAGCTTGTTATCCCAAATAGTACCCAGGCCCGTTCTCCTGCAGTTCAAGTGAACAATGCATAGAGATTTCTCTACAGTTTTGAAAGACACTGTGTCCCTTCCTGGAAACAGCAAGCTGATTTCATTTTTATCAACAATTCCCAAGAAGTAGAAATGCAAATTTAAGTCTCCATGCAGACATTGTTATGAGAAAAAAGTATTGAGCATGTGTAGATTCAGGACTCAAACTCCAACCACCCCTTCATTCAACAAATACTTATTCTATCTCCTTTACATGACTTTAGGCAAATAGTTCAGCCTCTCTGTGCTTCTGTTTCCTGGTCTGTAAATTGAGGGTAATAATAATTTGAGTAGTTATTAGATAAATATGAAAAAAGTGGTAGAAACGCCAAAGTTAGAATATAGTTGTTAGATATTATTTCCTTCAGGTATCATGAAAATTAATGTGTTTTAAAAATTAACTCAGGTAGGAGAGCTATGAATCTCAAATGAAGCATTTAAATCAGGTTACTGAAAGGAGGAAGGAAAGAAATTAACATTTATTAAGTGTCAGTGATATGCAGACCTTGCTACATGCATTTCACAAGGATATTATTTCATTAAATCTTCACAATAATTCTTTGGGGGTAGGTATTTGTAGCCCCATCACGGATAAGGAGGAAATGAGTTCAGAAAGCTATACAAGTTGCCCAAATTCTATAGTGATGGATTCCTGATTTCAGTTCAGTTCAGTTCAGTTCAGTCGCTCAGTCGTGTCCGACTCTTTGTGACCCCATTATTCGCAGCACGCCAGGCCTCCCTATCCATCACCATCCCCCAGAGTTCACTCAGACTCACGTTCATTGAGTCCATGATGCCATCCAGCCATCTCATCCTCGGTCGTCCCCTTCTCCTCCTGCCCCCAATCCCTCCCAACATCAGAGTCTTCCCCAATGAGTCAACTCTTCGCATGAGGTGGCCAAAGTACTGGAGTTTCAGCTTTAGCATCATTCCTTCCAAAGAAATCCCAGGGTTGATCTCTTTCAGAATGGACTGGTTGGATCTCCTTGCAGTCCAAGGGACTCTCAAGAATCTTCTCCAACACCACAGTTCAAAAGCATCGATTCTTCGGCACTCAGCTTTCTTCACAGTCCAACTTTCACATCCATACATGACCACAGGAAAAACCATAGCCTTGACTAGGCGGACCTTAGTCGGCAAAGTAATGTCTCTGCTTTTGAATATACTATCCAGGTTGGTCATAACTTTTCTTCCAAGGAGTAAGCGTCTTTTAATTTCATGGCTGCAGTCACCATCTGCAGTGATTTTGGAGCCCAAAAAAATAAAGTCTGACACTGTTTCCACTGTTTCCCCATCTATTTCCCATGAAGTGATGGGACCGGATGCCATGATCTTCGTTTTCTGAATGTTGAGCTTTAAGCCAACTTTTTCGCTCTCCTCCTTCACTTTCATCAAGAGGCTTTTTAGCTCCTCCTCACTTTCTGCCATAAGGGTGGTGTCATCAGCATATCTGAGGTTATTGATATTTCTCCCGGCAATCTTGATTCCAGCTTGTGTTTCTTCCAGTCCAGCGTTTCTCATGATGTACTCTGCATATAAGTTAAATAAGCAGGGAGACAATATACAGCCTTGACGTACTCCTTTTCCTATTTGGAACCAGTCTGTTGTTCCATGTCCAGTTCTAACTGTTGCTTCCTGACCTGCATACAGATTTCTCAAGAGGCAGGTTAGGTGGTCTGGTATTCCCATCTCTTTCAGAATTTTCCACAGTTTATTGTGATCCACACAGTCAAAGGCTTTGGCATAGTCAATAAAGCAGAAATAGATGTTTTTCTGGAACTCTCTTGCTTTTTCCATGATCCAGCGGATGTTGGCAATTTGATCTCTGGTTCCTCTGCCTGTTCTAAAACCAGCTTGAACATCAGGGAGTTCACGGTTCACATATTGCTGAAGCCTGGCTTGGAGAATTTTGAGCATTACTTTACTAGCGTGTGAGATGAGTGCAATTGTGCGGTAGTTTGAGCATTCTTTGGCATTGCCTTTCTTTGGAATTGGAATGAAAACTGACCTTTTCCAGTCCTGTGGCCACTGCTGAGTTTTCCAAATTTGCTGGCATATTGAGTGCAGCACTTTCACAGCATCATCTTCCAGGATTTGAAACAGCTCAACGGGAATTCCATCACCTCCACTAGCTTTGTTCTTAGTGATGCTTTCTAAGGCCCACTTGACTTCACATTCCAAGATGTCTGGCTCTAGATTAGTGATCACATCCTCATGATTATCTGGGTCGTGAAGATCTTTTCTGTACAGTTCTTCTGTGTATTCTTGCCACCTCTTCTTAATATCTTCTGCTTCTGTTAGGTCCATACCATTTCTATCCTTTATCGAGCCCATCTTTGCATGAAATGTTCCCTTGGTATCTCCAATTCTCTTGAAGAGATCTCTAGTCTTTCCCATTCTGTTGTTTTCCTCTATCTCTTTGCATTGATTGCTGAAGAAGGCTTTCTTATCTCTTCTTGCTATTCTTTGGAACTCTGCATTCAGATGCTTATATCTTTTCTTTTCTCCTTTGCTTTTCGCCTCTCTTCTTTTCAGTGCTATGTGGCTCAGATCATGAACTTCTTATTTCCAAATTCAGACTTAAATTGAAGAAAGTAGGGAAAACCGCTAGACCATTCAGGTATGACCTAAATCAAATCCCTTATGATTATACAGTGGAAGTGAGAAATAGATTTAAGGGCCTAGATCTGATAGACAGAGTTCCTGATGAACTATGGAATGAGGTTCGTGTCATTGTACAGGAGACAGGGATCAAGACCATACCCATGGATTCCTGATTGGAAAGCTCTTTTTGCTGCACAGGGTTTACTTCTAGAGATGCAGAAGCACATACACCCTGGAGAATGATGGTTCCATCATTTTAATTGCCTACTTCTTGGCTCCAAAGCCAAATGATAGATGTGCCTAAAATAAAGTAAGGTGTAAAACCCATTTCAGTTTTGCCTCAACCATTTTGGATGTTTGCTAAACCATTCCCATTATAAAATAACTTAAAAAAAAATCTAACAAAGTTTGAAAGGAATAATTGCTCCCTGTGCCCAACTGAAGTCCTTGAAAAATTTCAAAAGGCACATTTTAAGGTTTTTGACTTTTCAGTTCAGTTAAGTTCAGTCGCTCAGTTGTGTCCGACTCTTTGCGATCCCATGAATTACAGCACACCAGGCCTCCCTGTCCATCACCAACTCCCAGAGTCCACCCAAACCCGTGTCCATCAAGTCGGTGATGCCATTCAGCCATCTCATCCTCTGTCGTCCCCTTGTCCTCCTGCCCTCAATCTTTCCCAGCAACAGGGTCTTTTCAAATGAGTCAGGTAGCATGAGGTAGCCAAAGTATTGGAGTTTCATCTTCAACATCAGTCCTTCCAATGAACACCCAGGACTGATCTCCTGATCTTTTGACTTTTAAATAAAGATAAAAATAAACAAATAGGACCTAATCAAACTTACAAGCTTTTGCACAACCAGAGGAAACCCTAAACAAAATTAAAATATAACCTACAGAATGGGAGAAAATATTTGCAAATGATATGATGGACAAGGGCTTAATTTCCAAAATATACAAACAGCTCATACAACTCAACAACAACAAAATAAACAACCCTATCCAAAACTGGGCAGGAGATCTAAATAGACATTTCTCCAAAGAAAGTATACAGATGGCCAATAGTTACTTGAAAATATGCTCAACACTGCTAATTGTTAGAGAGACGCAAATCAAAACTACAATGAAGTACCACCTCACACCAGCCAGAATGGCCATCATTAAAAAGTCCACAAATAATACATGCTGGAGGCAGGGTAGAGAAAAGGGAACCCTCCTGCACTGTTGATGGGAACGTTAGTTGGTGCAGCCACTATGGAAAACAGTGTGGAGGTTTCTCAGAAAACTAAAAATAAAATTGCCGCATGATCCAGCGATCCCAGTCCTGGATACATACCCAGACGAAACTGGAATTCAAACAGACAGATGCGCCCCTATGTCCATAGCAGTGCTGTTCACAATAGCCAAGACATGGAAACAGCCTCAGTGTTCACTGACAGATGAATGGATAAAGAAGATGTGATGTATATATATATACGATGAAATATTGTGTGTGTGGGTCACTCGGTCATGTCTGACTCTTTGTGACCACATGGACTGTAGCCCACCAGATTCCTCTGTCCATGGAATTCTCCAGGCAAGAATACTAGAGTGTGTTCCCATGCCATTCCCTTCTCGAGGGATCTTCCTGACCCAAGTATCGAACCCAGGTCTCCTGCACTGCAGGTGGATTCTTACCATCTGAGGCACCAGGGAAGCTTGCAATAATTACTGAACATTTGTGTGTGATAGAATGAGATATTCTGCTAAGTCTGACTCTGTGCGACCCATAGACGGCAGCCCATCAGGCTCCCCCGTCCCTGGGATTCTCCAGGCAAGAGTACTGGAGTGGGGTGCCATCACCTTCTCCAAGAATGAAATATTACTTAGTCATAAAAAAGAATTAAATAATGCCATCTGAACAACATGGGTGTAAATAGAGATTATCAAACTAAGTGAAGTAAGTCAGAAAGAAAGATAAATATCATATAATATCACTTATGTGGAATCTGAAATATGACACAAATGAATCTATGAAACAGAAACAGAATCACAGACATAGAGAACAGACTTCAGTTGCCAAGGAGGAGAGGGCTTAGAGGAGTGATGGAGTGGGAGATTGGGGTTTTCAGATGTAGGCTTTTATATGTGGAATGGGTAAGCAGCAAATCCTATTGTATGGCACAGAGAACTATGTTCAATATCCTATGATAAATCATAATGAAAAATAATATTTTTAAAACAATGAATATTTGTATGTACAACTGAATCACTTTGCTGTACATAGGTAATAAACACAACATTGTAAACCAATTATGCTTCAATAAAAAATTTTAAATATTTTCACAGCTCCATAACATTCAGAATGAAATGTTAGTAAAAAGAGAAAATACTACCTCTTCCTCCAAAAAGAGATAGTTGAAATCTGCCTTAAATCAAAAACAATATGCTTGTCATAATTGAAATATGCCTGGAATCAAAAACAATATGCTTGTCATTTTATATATATATATAATATATAGTGTGTGTTGTACTGCAGAAACCAACACAAAATTGTAAAGCTATTTTCCACCAATTAAAAAATAAATAAAATTAAAAAAAACACCCAATATGTTTTAGCACTTAAAATAATGTCATGTGTACCTGAGGCACTGGGTAAATCTAGGATTTCAATACAGAATATAGTGAAATATCACTGAAGGGTTCAGACTCGACTGGTTATTGTCACTTGGGGTATTCTAATTTCCAAAATAAAATCTTAGGATAGGTTCATAAATAGCACATAACTTGCAACTTACAATATCGAGGCTGTCATCCAGACTTTGACTGCTGAAAAAGAGTTGATTGTAGTGGAAACCCAACCATTTTTGGTCTTTTATAATAAATCAGAAATAATTTTTAGAAGTCAAATATCTTCAAAAGTATGTTTGATGAAGTGGTTTAAAAATATTTTTCTCCCATAAAGTTGCCCATGTATGTTTTAAAATATTATTATTCTGCCATATATGATGAAATAAATTCAAAGTATAAAGGAATGGAGAAAAAGCTGTGGCCCATGGGCTCAGTGGTTGTGGTTCCCATGCTCTAGAGCACAGCCTCAATAGTTGTGGCTGCTGCTGCTGCTAAGTCGCTTCAGTCGTGTCCGACTCTGTGTGACCCCATAGACGGCAGCCCACCAGGCTCCCCGTCCCTGGGATTCTCCAGGCAAGAACACTGGAGTGGGTTGCCATTTCCTTCTCCAATGCACACAGGCTTAATTACTCCACAGCATGTGGGATCTTCCTGGATCAGGGATCAAACCCATTTCTCTTGAATTGGCAGGCTTTTGATGAAGTGGTTTAAAAATATTTTTCTCCCATAAAGTTGCCCATGTATGTTTTAAAATATTATTATTCTGCCATATATGATGAAATAAATTCAAAGTATAAAGGAATGGAGAAAAAGCTGTGGCCCATGGGCTCAGTGGTTGTGGTTCCCATGCTCTAGAGCACAGCCTCAATAGTTGTGGCTGCTGCTGCTGCTAAGTCGCTTCAGTCGTGTCCGACTCTGTGTGACCCCATAGACGGCAGCCCACCAGGCTCCCCGTCCCTGGGATTCTCCAGGCAAGAACACTGGAGTGGGTTGCCATTTCCTTCTCCAATGCACACAGGCTTAATTACTCCACAGCATGTGGGATCTTCCTGGATCAGGGATCAAACCCATTTCTCTTGAATTGGCAGGCAAATCTTTACCACTGAGCCACCAGGGAAGCCTTATGGGTTCTTATTTTAAACAAAATTAGTGCCTGAATTAATCCTGCTGAAAGCTCAATACACAAATTTGTATCAAGTACCTATCTTTTGTTCTTTCCTTAAAAAGATTGAGAGATAGTCCCATGTCATTTGAAATTCTTCTCTGAAAGAAAAAAGGAAAGCTTACTTTTAACAATTACTTGATATATATATTGATTTAATTTTAATATTTATCATATACATGTATAACATATATTAATTTGCCTTTTCCTTCTTAAGGAATGTTTAGATTTTTCCCATTTTTAATGCTAATAAATATTACTAAGGTGTGCATATTTTATATAATCTTAAAATACATCAGATAAGGATCATCCCCTTAGAATAGAATCTTGGAAATGTGATTGCTCTTTCAATGAAGTTAAATATTTTAAAGACTCTTGAGAAGCAAAGCCAAATTGTTTTCTAAAAAGCCTATCAATTATGCCACCAGTGTGGTAGGATAATACTTGTCTCAATGTATTAATTTCAGCCCTGAGCATATTACTATTTTAATCTTCATCAATCTGATTAGCAAAAAATTATGTTCCATTGTTACTTTAATTTGTATTTTTAAGAACAGGAAATTGAAATTTTTAATGTGATGAACATTGCTTTTTTTCTTCATAAAATGACATATCATATTCTTTGCCCATTTTTCTTTTAGTCTATCTGTGTTTTTTCTTATTGCTTTCCATGTTCTTTAAACTTTAGGGATATTATTACATCATTGCCATTTATTGCTAATATTTTCTCAGTTTTAACTAAACATTTAATTTTATAGATGAGTGTTTTACATGTGTTTTGTTGATATATATTAGTAATCAAATCTATCAACCTTTTTCATTGTGATTAACTTCATCACATTTATCTATGGTTATGGAATTTTGCATGCTCAGTCACTCCAGTCGTGTCCAGCTCTTTGCCACCCCGTGGACTGTAGCCTGCCAGGCTCCTCTGTCCATGGGGTTTTCCAAGCAAGAATAGTGGAGCTGTTGCCATTTCTTACTCCAGGGGATGTGAACCCAACCTGGGTCTCCTGCATTGCAGGCAGATACTTTACCACTGAGCCACCAGGGAAACCCTATGGAATTCTAGTAGAACAGACTTATTCATGTGGACTTAATTTTTGTATTAAGTGAAGATAACACTTATTTGATTCAAATAAACAAGTTTCACAACACAATTTGATATATTTTGAGAAAAGTTAGTTAAACCAAAAATATTCCATAACTATAGGATAAATGAAATGAAACCAGTTAGTGATGTGTACTTTAATATAGACTCAGGTGGTCTTAGCATGGTTTCAAGGATGTCTTTCTGTCTTGTTCCTTTCCGATGCCTCTTGAGTTTAGCTTAGTATCACTCTCTTTTTAATAATACAGTTTTATGATATATAATGTATCCAGTGGATCAATGGGTAAAGAGCCTGCCTGCAAATTCAGGAGACATAGGAGATGCAGGTTCCATCCCTGGGTCAGGAAGATCCCCTGAAGGAGGAAATGGCAACCCACTCCAGCATTCTTGCTTGAAAAATCCCGTGAACAGAGGAGCCTGACAGGCTACAGTCCATGGGATTGCAAAGATTTGGACACTACTGAGCAACTAAGGATGCATGCATGCAGTGCATATCAGGTATTACTAATCATACTTCTTGTGGTGATTCATTTATAAAAATATAATAAATGTAAAAATTATATTCCCCATGGTTTATACCTCCATATGAATTTTGAAGGCATTTTATTAGTTTTACCCAAATCCTGTTATTTAAAAAAATAAGTAGAAGTCAATAGCAAATTTTAGTGGGGAAAGTTTTTACAATAGTTAGTGTTCCATCTAAGTGTGTAACGTTTTTAATTTATTAGTGTTCAAAAATTCAGTTTAGTATGATTTTTTTCTTTGCATATATCCTGAACATTTCTTAGAGTTATTGTTGGCATTTTATGCTCTTTTCCTTTTTGCTATTATGAACTGAATCATTTTCCTTCATTACAACTCACTGAGATAATCACTATTATATAGGGAGATTATTAATGTTTATGTCTTCATCTTGCATCTAACTTCTTAAACTTTCTTAGTAAATTTATGAGGGCATTTTAGTTGATCCTTTTAAGTTTACAGCTAAATTCTCTAATCTTAGGATAAATATAATTTTCATCCCTATTTTCAATATTAACTCCTCTGCTTTGCATCCTCATCAGGACGCAGAACTTCAGTGCAATGTTAATACCAGAATACAGTCACATTTTATCTTTCTCATGACCTTAATAGGAATTTTTCTAAATTTTCTATTAAGCATGTTTATAGGTTTATAAAGAGAATCTTAAAGGATGTTATCATAAGAACATTTCTGTTTCTTGTTCTCTAAGATTTAAATGAAGCAGGCTAAATTTTATTGAATGCTTTTTAAGCAGTTCTTGAGATCACCTTTTGATTTTTCTTACTGCTCCTGACATTACAGTATATTTAATTAATAGACTTTTCAATATTAAATCATTTTAACTACATGGGATAAACAATCCTCAGTAGCATCAATACTTGATGATCTTTTGCTCTTTAAGATCCAGAGGAAAGACTCACTTCTTCCATGAAAATTCATTCAGACCTCATGTGTCTTTGAGGATCATTCTTTGCAATGTTTCTTTCCCTTCTATTTCTTGCCATTAAGATTTTTCATTTCTTCTAGGTTCTACTTTGGCAAATAATGTTTTCCTAGATAATCATCCTGTTTCCAGAACATTTTTTAACAATAACCTAGCATATGCATAACTTAACACTGTTATATCGTCTGATTCTTTTGTTGTATATTTTGATTGGATTTGTCAAGTTTTTTGTTGTTGTTGTTACATTTTCCTGCAATGAATCAGCTCTTAGAACTGTTTAATATACTTTAAGATATTGACTTTCTATTCTATTCCCTTCCTCCTACTTTCCTTAGATTTGTTTTATTTATTTTCTGATTTTCATGTTCAGTGTTTAATTCATGTATGCTTATTCTTACTTAAAAAGTGAAAACTGTGCCTTTAAACGTCTCTTAATAGGATTTAAATCTGTATGCTTTAATTTGTAAATGCAATTTTCTCATTTTTTTATTTTCTAAATACATTGTGATTGTAAATTTCATTTCCTCTTTGACCAGCTAGTTATTTAAGAGCAGAATCTTTAATTTACAGGAATTTGGTTTGTCATTAATGTTATCTAAACTTCTATAACTCCTCTAACATTTTTCTTTCTACTCAACAATATTGTAATCTTAATTAAACTCTTACCAATCATATTATTCCTTTTTATTGAAGTATAAAATATTACAGTATTGCATTAGTTTCAGGTGTACAGCAAAGTGCCAATTACGTTATTCTAATTCTCTACATTATTTTCCTTTTTGCCTATTCTATCAAAAAAAAAGAATCAAACTATGATGTAATCATTTCAGCAGAATTATTTGTCTATCTGTTTTTTATCTCTGCATTTCCAACAGATTTTGTTGTTTCATTACCTAAGAGATATTCACTGACAAATCTGCAATTTGAATCAAGATTTTTATCAATATAAAAAGATCCTCGATGTCCCTTTGACATGGTTTTTCCTTTGAATTCAGTTTTTCCTGCAATTAGTTGTTTCTGCTATTTTATTTTTACATTTGCTATATGCTGCTGCTGCTGCTAAGTCGCTTCAGTGTCCGACTCTGCGCGACCCCATAGACTGCAGTCCACCAGGTTCCCCCGCCCCTAGAATTCTCCAGGCAAGAACACTGGAGTGGGTTGCCATTTCCTTCTCCTTTGCTGTATGAGTTTCTCATTTCATCATTATTATTTTAACCTTTGTCATTTTGTGTTGGGTTATTTTGTAAACAACAGTAATAATATGTATTATCCCTCATATGGATTTTTTTCTGTTTACTCATCTCTGTGAAAGTGAAAGTGTGTTAGTCACTCAGTTGTGTCCAACTCTTTGTGAACCCATGGACTGTAGCCCACCAGGCTCCTGTGTCCATGACATTCTCCAAGCAAGAGTACTGGAGTGGGTTTCCATTTCCTTCTCCAGGGAATCTTCCCCACCCAGGGGTAGACACTGGGTCTCCTGCATTGCAGGCAGAGTCTTTACCATCCGATTTACTGAGGAACAGATTTACTGAGGAAAGCTCAAGGAACAGATTAACGGAGAGGCAGTATCTACTAACTGAGAATATATATGGATTTCCTTACCTCCAGTCACGTTCCCAGGTGGCGCTAGTGATAATGAACCTGCCTGCCCGTGCAGGAAACGTGAGA
Source organism: Oreotragus oreotragus (assembly GCA_006410675.1). Taxonomy (NCBI): domain Eukaryota; kingdom Metazoa; phylum Chordata; class Mammalia; order Artiodactyla; family Bovidae; genus Oreotragus; species Oreotragus oreotragus. Next base: position 120,396 of record SJYX01021992.1, read on the forward strand.
GACACGAGCTCAATCCCTGGGTCAAGAAGATCTTCTGGAGGAGGGCATGGCAACCCCTCTCCAGTGTTCCTGCCTGGAAAAGCCCATGAGCAGAGGCGCTTGGCTGGCTGTAGTCCATGGTGTTGCAGAGTTGGACCCAACTGAAATAACTGAGCACAGTACAGTCACAGTCCATAGTTTTGCCAAAGTCTTTCATTAAAGAGCCCCAGGAAAACCCAAGTTACGACAATAAGCAGACTGACATGAGAACATTATCTACCTCCATTTTCTAGCTCTTCAGCACTCTGATCATATAGTGTGAGTATAACCTTCAGTCTCAAGCGTACTTGACTTTCAGGTGCTCCCAGAACTCATGTTCACCTATAATACTTCTGAAAACTACACTTCTGGAATGCAATGCCCCCTGACTGTGCTGTGCCCCCGTTACTTCTTGTCTGATGGCTTATGGAAGTTCCACTCCCTGATATAATAGTTTAGAAGCAGAGGTATTTGGTGCTGGGTGCTGGCTAGAGGGGTATAGGGAAGGGCTTCCCCCACCATCACCAAAAACAAACAAACCAACCAGTAACTGTGCATTAGCTCAACAACAAATACCATCTTTCTGTCTAGGACTGACCTTGATTTCTGGGATGGGGGCATGTCCCAGTCACCTCCTATTCTCCATGTTGGCGAGAGAGGGATCCTCTTACCTAAATAGCATAAGATGAACACGTGGGAAGATGAGGCTGACAGCAGTTTATCCATCACCTGTGCTCATGTTAGGGTACGAGAGCATGCTGTGCCTGGCGCTCTGGGGCTGCACCCAGGAAGAGAGTATACAAGCAGGGTCTGTGAGGGACAGACTTATAGCAACAATCAGTGATGTGATCTCTGCTTCCAATAGGAGAATGTGACTGCTGGGCTGAATAATGGTGAAGGACTGGTAAGAAGTGAAATCTGTTGAGGACCAGTTGGAGTGTAGCTGGTCTGGCTGATAGTGAACTAGCTGGAGGGGACAATATCCCCCTGGGTGGGGAACATATCTGATGAAGCAGGGAAATGTGTGGTCAGGCCTTTAGGGCTCTGTGACACTCAAGACACAAAGGCATTACATGAAATGTTAGGCTTCACATCACAGGGCATAAGATGCAATAGGATTTTCTTTTAATAGATACAAAAGTATTTTCTTTCACATCAGCAGTTTTGTGCTGTTTACAGCATCATAGAATGTGTGGGTCACTATATGTATTTCTCAAGCCCATTCCTAAAACCTTAAATTTAGTGTAAATTATTCTGAGTCTCATAATAAGTTGAATATCAATCCCAGGATTTAGGTGGAGATACCATCTTAGATATTATGGATGTTATTTGGAGCAAGCTGTTTCAAAGACTGTTATCCAGATGTTTTTAGACTATTGACAAGATGCTAAGGAAAATCATAATTAATCGTTACATTAGCACCAATAGGGAGCTATAGTTGTGCAGTTTTAAGAGTAAGAAATGAAGGTTCTGGAAATTCCCTCATAGTTCAGTGGTTAAGAATTTTCCTTGCAATGCAAGGCACACAGATTTGATCCCTAGTCGGAAAAGTAAGATCCCACAGGCTGCAGGACAACTAAACCCGCAGGCTGCAACTAAGACCGACGCAGTCAAACAAATAAATATTTAAGAAAGAGAGAAATAAAAAGCTCAAAATAAAAAAGAAAATGAGGGTCTACTGAGTGAAGCTTCCTTTTATCTCTCTGTGCCTTCATCTTTTCACTAATAAAACACAAGAACCAGTATAGATAAGCCTATGGTTCTTTAATCTCTAAAATGACCATGATAATTTAAGATAAACAGAAACATTTTATTTAGTGCCTATAAAGTCTAATGTTCAAGAATAATTACTGGCACACCCCAGAGACACCGTAGGTTTGTAAAGCAAATATAACAATAAAGCAAGTCATGTGAATTTTTTTCATTTCCCAAAGTATATAAAAGTGCTGTTTATACTATACAGTCTATTAAGACATTGTATATTAAGATACTATATTGTCTATTAAGATGGTATCACTGTAAGCCTACTAAGTGCCCAGTAACATATGTCTAAAAAAACCAATGTACACACCATAATTAAAAAATGATTCTGTTTGGGGGAAGTTTCCTGGCAGTCCACTGGTTAGGACGCTGCACGTCCACTGCTGGGAGCCCGTAGTTCCCATGGTTGGGGAGCTAAGATCCCATACACCACATAGTGTGGCAAAAAAAAAAAAAAAAAAATCTGTTGGAAAAATGGCACCACTAGTCTTGCTTGACAAGAGTTGCCACAAACCTTCCGTTTGTAAAAAATGCAAAATCTGTGAAGTGCAATAAAACAAGGTATGTGGTGTCTCTGTTTGCATGTTTCACATTACTAATCCATGAGCTCCTTTGCTTAAGTGATGGAATGCCCATTTCCTGGTACATAAACATTTCTTAAATGATTTTCAAATGAACAAATAAATCTAGCTGAGTGAGAGATGATTTGGGGGGACGGTAAATAATGCCAAATATTTTGTGAGTGTTCAACTAGTCCGTAGTCTAACACTCATTACTAACAAGCTGGTTACAATATCAAAATACGTCACCAAGGCTTAACTGTTAGCATTAACAAACAGCCCTTTGTCATCCCCCAGACTCTTCATGTGGCTATTTTTCTCATGTTGTTAACCTTCCTGTCCACCCCAGCTAAGACCTAGAGAAGTCTCGTTAGTCCCATTTGAGACCTAAAGCCTTCACTTTGTCTCCTTTTGCAAGGATGCTCCTGATTTCAATCAGCTACTAGAAATGTCAGATGAAAAATGGCACAAATGTGAATTACGACAATAAAAGTTTATAAGCTACTAAAATAAAGTTATAGTACCTAAGAGCTGAGTCAACTGACAATGTTAAATGGAACATTTTACAACCAGTCCTGGGATAATGATAAAAAAAAAAATGGCACACAGAACATGAAATATCTGACAGGAGATGGGCTCAAGATCAAGCTCAGGCTCCATGAGTCTGTATGAGTACCTCTCAAGTGAGGCACAAGAAGGGATAGCCTAATGCTTATGGGGGGTACCCTCTCTATGCCCAACCCTCAACATCTATTATCTCTTTTTCTTTTCATACCAGCTCAGTGAGAAGGGGTACTGCTATCATTTTAGAGAGGAGAAACCAAGGCTGAAGCCATCCATTTGGGCAAATCCTCAATAATCAAACTATTAAATAATAGACTTCAAAAGTCTCTCTGATTCCAGCAATGCTGTTTCTATATTTTTTGCTATATCTTTCTATAGGCAATGCTAGCTCTAAAGAGCATACATAGACATGTAATATATAGATATGTAATACATAGACATGTAATCTCATATATAAAGCAATTTAAGCTTCACAAAGAATCTCTCTCTCCAAGCTGATGCTAGTGTTTGTTCCATGTAATCAATTCAGGTGATGGTTTTCTTGACCATGAAGCACACCATGTAAATTAGCTACACAATCAAAGGCTTCCCTGGGGGCTCAGATGGTAAAGAATCTGCCTGCAATGCAGGAGACCCAGGTTCCATCCCTGAGCTGGGAAGATCCCCTAGAGAAGGAAAGGCAAAACTATGGAACTAGAATGAGATCAGCATTAGGAAAAAACATTAAAAATCATATTTTAGAAAGAATACTCCTATATATATAATAGAAAACTAATAAGAACCTGCTGTAGGGCACAGGGAACTCTACTCAATACTCTGTAATGGCCTGTATGGGAAAAGAACTTAAAAAAAGAGTAGATATGTGCATATGTATAACTGATTCACTTTCCTGTTCAGCAGGAGCTAAGAAACACTGTAAATCAACTATACCCCAATAAAAATTTTAAAAGAAAGAATAAAGGACTTCCCTGGTAGCTCAGATGGTGAAGCGTCTGCCTACAGTGTGGGAGACCTGGGTTCGATCCCTGGGTCAGGAAGATCCTCTGGAGAAGGAAATGGCACCCCACTCCAGTACTCTTGCCTGGAAAATCCCATGGATGGAGGAGTGTAGTATGCTACAGTCCATGGGGTTGCAAAGAGTCGGACACAACTGAGCGACTTCACTTCACTTCAAAGGGGTATTATCAGGAGTTTGACTAGGTGGTATGATTCTCTTTTATTTTTAAAATAATTCCAGTCACCAAATATCTTGTGTTATTCATGAATTTCCACTGCCTTTCTCTAACTTTTCAAGTACTACATCCTCCTGTCAGCCCCATGCACATGACATCAGGCGACACTGTTTCTCTTGCGTGCCCACCCCAGCACCCGCAATGAGAGAGATGCACACACACTAACCCCACACCGGGCGCGTGTATGCATGCTCAGTCTCTCAATTGTGTCGAACTCTTTGTGACCTTATGAACTATAGCCCGCCAGGCTCCTCTGTCCATGGGATCCTCCAGGCAAGAATACTGGAATAGGTCCCCATGCCCTTCCTCCTCCAGGGGATCTTCCTGACCCAGGGATCAAACCCCTGTCTCTTATGTCTCCTGTACTGGCAGGCAGATTCTTTACCATGAGCGCCACCTAGGAAGCCCTAAGAGTCTGCTATTTGCTGTAATTGCACAATTTCTTAGAAATATTATGTTTTACCTTTAAAGATCTTATAAAATTTATATTCTTCTCCCTCATCTGACTTTGTTATGCAATAAAGATAGTCTTTTCAATTACTTATTATGGAGTAAAATTCATGCTCCAAGAAGAATTAATATCATGTTAATTCTGAGGCTTTGCCTACTCTGTGCAAACTCCTTTTACTCTAGCCAGAGAAACACGGTGATAAAATGGTATAATCGCATGACATGCAAAGTGCTGATGTGAAATGAAAAGGACAGAAATATGATTGGGATATTAATTCAGGAGAAATAAGGAAATGGGACTGTTTGAATAGGCTTAGCAGGATGGTTTAGTTCTTCCTGAAAATAAGTGTGATACCATCTCAACTTACCTTGACCTCTACCCCGACTCCCATATTCAGGTACAATCAAATGTTTAGTTTCTAAACACACACACACACATGCATTAAAAGGATTACAAAATACCCAATAGACAGACACAGACATTCAGTGAAACTTCTCCTAAATATCAGATAAAGGCAGCATGCCAACGTAGCAATAAAACCATAAATTTCTATTGTAATGGAACACAAATTAATAAAATGGGGAAGGAACTTACAAAATAGCTTTAAACTCAATACCAGATTTCATTATAGGTCCCAGACGATAATGGACACAAGATAATTTTCATGGTTGATCCATAATAATAGTCCTTGGGAAGTTAAATGACAGAAGAGCAGCAGCTTTAAGTGGGAAATGGCACAATTCTTCACAGCTGTCATGCTTGCGCACTTGCTGACTATCAACCTTGAACCAAGCATTTAATTCAAACCCCATTTAAAAGTATACACTGTCTAGACAGAGGCCAAAAACCATATACTAGTTAAGGAAGCAACCTATAACCCGTGTGCCAGAGATGACACTGAAGATCAAGTCAGCTGGAACACAGACGGATTGCTCACAGCTCATTGTAGGAGCTGACTATTCAGAGATGATCTCTTCCTGGTCTCATAATGCATAACATTTTGCGGGGTGGCCACCTGATGGGAAGAACTGACTCATTGGAAAAGACCCTGATGCTGTGAAAGATTGAAGGCAGGAAGAGAAGGGGACAAAAGAGGATGAGATGGTTGGATGGCATCACTGACTGGATGGACATGAGCTTGAGCAAGCTCTGGGAGTTGGTGATGGACAGGGAAGCCTGGC
>SJYX01021992.1:126573-143873 GCA_006410675.1 Oreotragus oreotragus
GGAGCCTGGTGGGCTGCCGTCTCTGGGGTCTCACAGAGTTGGACACGACTGACGCGACTTAGCAGCAGCATATGTACATGTGTGTATATACATACATACACACACACAATGGAATAAAAAAGAAGGAAATAATCCATTTGCAGCAACATGGATAGGCCAAGAGATTATCATACTAAGTGGAATAAGTCAGAAGGATAAAGACATATGATATCACTTGTATGGGGAATCTTGAACTTATTTACACAACAGAAACAGACTCACAGATGTAGAAAACAAACTTATGGTTACCAAAGCGGAAAGGGGGTGGAGGAGGATAAATTAGGAGTTTGGGATTAACAAATACAGACTATTATATATATGAAACAGATAAACAATAAGGTCCTATCATATAGCATAGGAGCTATATTCAATATCCTATAATAAATCATAATGGGAAAGAATTATATATATATATACACACACACACATATGTATAACATGTCACTTTGCTATATACCAGAAACACAATATTGTAAATCAACTATACTTCAATTAAAGGAAAAAGAATGAGTAGAGAGGGGAAAAGGTAATGAGTCTGTGATTGGTCTTTAAGGGAAAAGATATACAGTGACCAGGAAAACGAACATGGCAGTGTGAGAATATTTTCTCTTTTGGTGGGGAGGGTATCTTTTGGCTGTGTCATGTGGACCACCAGGAAATTTCCCAAGGATGTTTTCTACTACAGACCCAAAATGGAGCCAGTGGGCAGTAGAGCAAAGACCCAGGTACTAAGGAGGTGCTGGAACTCTACTGTTTTCTAAAGCAAGATGAAGAAATGACAGTTCAAGCTCTGTCTCTTATACACATCTTCAGGAAGATCCTCTGGAGAAGGAAATGGCATCCCACTCCAGTACTCTTGCCTGGAAAATCCCATGGATGGAGGAGTGTAGTATGCTACAGTCCATGGGGTCGCAAAGAGTCGGACACAACTGAGCGACTTCACTTCACTTCAAAGGGGTATTATCAGGAGTTTGACTAGGTGGTATGATTCTCTTTTATTTTTAAAATAATTCCAGTCACCAAATATCTTGTGTTATTCATGAATTTCCACTGCCTTTCTCTAACTTTTCAAGTACTACATCCTCCTGTCAGCCCCATGCACATGACATCAGGCGACACTGTTTCTCTTGCGTGCCCACCCCAGCACCCGCAATGAGAGAGATGCACACACACTAACCCCACACCGGGCGCGTGTATGCATGCTCAGTCTCTCAATTGTGTCGAACTCTTTGTGACCTTATGAACTATAGCCCGCCAGGCTCCTCTGTCCATGGGATCCTCCAGGCAAGAATACTGGAATAGGTCCCCATGCCCTTCCTCCTCCAGGGGATCTTCCTGACCCAGGGATCAAACCCCTGTCTCTTATGTCTCCTGTACTAGCAGGCAGATTCTTTACCATGAGCGCCACCTAGGAAGCCCTAAGAGTCTGCTATTTGCTGTAACTGCACAATTTCTTAGAAATATTATGTTTTACCTTTAAAGATCTTATAAAATTTATATTCTTCTCCCTCATCTGACTTTGTTATGCAATAAAGATAGTCTTTTCAATTACTTATTATGGAGTAAAATTCATGCTCCAAGAAGAATTAATATCATGTTAATTCTGAGGCTTTGCCTACTCTGTGCAAACTCCTCTTACTCTAGCCAGAGAAACATGGTGATAAAATGGTATAATCGCATGACATGCAAAGTGCTGATGTGAAATGAAAAGGACAGAAATATGATTGGGATATTAATTCAGGAGAAATAAGGAAATGGGACTGTTTGAATAGGCTTAGCAGGATGGTTTAGTTCTTCCTGAAAATAAGTGTGATACCATCTCAACTTACTTTGACCTCTACCCCGACTCCCATATTCAGGTACAATCAAATGTTTAGTTTCTAAACACACACACACACATGCATTAAAAGGATTACAAAATACCCAATAGACAGACACAGACATTCAGTGAAACTTCTCCTAAATATCAGATAAAGGCAGCATGCCAACGTAGCAATAAAACCATAAATTTCTATTGTAATGGAACACAAATTAATAAAATGGGGAAGTAGAACTTACAAAATAGCTTTAAACTCAATACCAGATTTCATTATAGGTCCCAGACGATAATGGACACAAGATAATTTTCATGGTTGATCCATAATAATAGTCCTTGGGAAGTTAAATGACAGAAGAGCAGCAGCTTTAAGTGGGAAATGGCACAATTCTTCACAGCTGTCATGCTTGCGCACTTGCTGACTATCAACCTTGAACCAAGCATTTAATTCAAACCCCATTTAAAAGTATACACTGTCTAGACAGAGGCCAAAAACCATATACTAGTTAAGGAAGCAACCTATAACCCGTGTGCCAGAGATGACACTGAAGATCAAGTCAGCTGGAACACAGACGGATTGCTCACAGCTCATTGTAGGAGCTGACTATTCAGAGATGATCTCTTCCTGGTCTCATAATGCATAACATTTTGCGGGGTGGCCACCTGATGGGAAGAACTGACTCATTGGAAAAGACCCTGATGCTGTGAAAGATTGAAGGCAGGAAGAGAAGGGGACAAAAGAGGATGAGATGGTTGGATGGCATCACTGACTGGATGGACATGAGCTTGAGCAAGCTCTGGGAGTTGGTGATGGACAGGGAAGCCTGGCGTGCTGCAGTCCATGGAGTCGCAAATAGTCGAACATGACTGAGTAACTGAACTGAACTGACTATTTTGCCCATTCAGAACTGCAATTGAATTTAAATTCTCTCTCTGAAGATAGATTTTGCCTTTTAAGTAATCTTTTAAACTTCCATAATGCTATATATCTATGATATATTATTACTACTAAGATCCTACTGCTGTTTTTAAAAGTAGTGCATAAAAATAAGTGCTACATGTATAATGTATATGATAGAATACATCATATTTCATAGAATATATTCAATATTAAATTTAACACCCACTGAAGAAAAACTGAGTGTGTGTGTAAGTGATAGTGATAATATGGATATAGATATACAGATTTATGTATGAAAAGAGAGTTCTAGCAAAGATCCAAAGCAAAAGTCACAACTTAGAAGCATAGTAAAAGCAATGACCTTGGACCCTAATTAATGTCCTATATACTCAGTTTGGGGCTTCCCAGATGATGCTGGTGGTAAAGAACATGCCTGCCAGTGCAGGAGATATAAGATGCAGGTTCGTTCCCTGCATTGGGAAGATCCCCTGGAGGAGGAAATGGCAACCCACTCCAGTATTCTTGCCTGCAGAATTCCATGGATGGAGGAGCCTGGTAGACTACAGACTGACTCTGTGATCCCCTGGACTGTAGTCCACCAGGCTCCTCTGTCCATGGGGTTACAGAGTCAAACATGACTGAAGCAACTTAGCACAGCACAGCACATACTCAGTGTGACATCAAAAGGAGGTGAAGTTTCCTTACTTAAGGGTATTAAATTGAGGAATTCTCATCAGGTTAAAAGAAAATCTTCACATGAACCACAGACTGCAATATGACCAATAGGGTCTGTGGTATTAAAGTAACACTGGATTTATCCTATCTCAGTTATCAAAATAAAGAAACATCTGGCATCTACATGTATTATATCCCTAACCTTACAATTGGGCTTCCCTGGTAGCTTAGCTGGTAAAGAATCCTCCTGCAATGCAGGAGATCCCAGTTCAATCCCTGGGTCAGGAAGATCCCCTGGAGAAGGGATAGTCTACCCACTCCAGTATTCTTGGGCTTCCCTGCTGGCTCAGACAGTAAAGAATCCACCTACAATGCGGGAGACCTGGGTTCTATCCCCGGGTTGGGAAGATCCCCATGAAAAGGGAATGGCTACCCACTCCACTATTCTTGGCTGAAGAAGTCCATGGACAGAGAAGCTTGGTAGGCTACAGTCCATGGGATCACAGAGTCAGATACAGCTGAGTGACTTTCACATTCACAACCTTACAATTAGCACATACAATGGGCTATCTGGTGATGACAAATATTTTTCATACATTCAATGTATTTTACCAAACAGTCCCTATGGATGTGCCAAGCACTGTTCTATATATTAAACATACAAGAATATATTAAAAATGTGATTCTTGCAAATTAGAAGCATAATCAGGTTCTTCTGATACCTATATTGTGCTATCAAAATCAAGTTTTTTGACCTTCAAAACATTTGGCGTGCTTTGCTTATTATTTTACTCTTAATTACAGAATTAAATGAATTTTAACTCTGAGTTTCAGATGTGCTTTTTTGCTCTGTAGATATTATTCAAGCGAATAAAACTCTATGAATTGTGGAATGATAAAATATTCACAGAAACTTACAACTCTGCAGTTGAATAACAATTACATTTGTTCCAAACAGGCAATTGGTTTCCAAACACATTAAACAAAGGCAATTTAGAAAACTTCTTCTTCTTGGCATCATTAACATTGTTGAACGTCCTGGGATTCTGGAGTGTTTCACAAAGGTAAGTGTGTGGTAAGATGAACAATTTCTGAGTCCATGAAATATTGATCTGGGAGCCATCACTGAGCCAATGGGAATCTTGTATTCCATGACTGGACAAATTAGCATATTAGAGAAATTTAACAGACATGCAGAGCAAGAAATTTCCATTTAGACTTCACTTTTTCCATCAGTCCTTATAATAAAAAGTTCTTTGCTCAACTCTAAAAAAAGATATTTTTCCTCCAACATACAGTGCCATTTTAGAATTAGAAATAACCATATCGATAATAAGAATGAATGAGTCATTATCATTAAAAGCAAATATCATTAAACAAATAGCTAGAAATCTAATGAGCCTTAAGATTTGGATTCCATTCAGGCCTTTAAATCAGCAGTGACCATTTCAAGGTCAATAACAAACTGTGCAAAATCATTTAGCCAATCACCTGAGACCATTCAAGTGGCTTAATATGTATCAGCTACCATCCATCCATTGCCAGCCTCTCTCTCTCAGTGACGTCTTCTTGGGTGGCTGTGTGCTTTGGAGCAAAGTGCCTCACCTCTCCGACCCTCTGTCTTCACACATGTAAAATAAGGACAATAATTCCAACCTTTTGTGGGCTTTTTGGGGAGATGAATTTTGATAAAAGACCAAGCATAATGTCTGCCATGTTGCAGGAACTAAACATGTCTTTATTTTCTCACTTCTTTCCGTTCATTTATCTATTTAGTCACTTAGTCTCTCATCTAGTGCCACTTATTCCTTGCCTGAATCATTGTTTTATTCCTTTAATAAATCTCTTTTGGAACATCAGTCATGGGATGTGGTAAATCAGAAGGACATGCAGTCAGTATCAGTCAATGGGGCCTATGGTCCAGCATAACAGAAGCACTGAGACCTCAAGTGAGACAGAATTAAAGACAAAAATTAACAAACAAACAAACAAAAATTAAAAGTCTTAAGGGCTTCCTGAATTTTAAAATTTCTTACCTTCCAAAATGTATGTTATCAAAGTAACCTTCTGTACTGTAAAATCTCTTTAAAAATGCCTGCCTGGTTCTTAGATTGACCACCACATTAGAAAGTCAGATTCTTGCAGAAGGATTCAACAGCAATGTCCCTGTCTTTGCAGCAAAACAGAGTCTGCAATAAAAACTGAAACTGAAGGCAAGGCTTTCTTTCCCCACTGGCCACTGCCTCCAAATACATGAGTGTCACCCATCAGCTAATTCTCACAAACCTGTGTTGTTTCTCAATTTCACGTACTCTCCCACTGTAAGATTTGACCCTGTGTTTCAAAAAGTAGTTTGGGTCATTTGTCGAGACGTGCACGGACCTCAAGTTTGTCATACAGAGTGAAGAAAGAGAAACAAAATCGTATCTTAACACATAAATGTGGAATCTAGAAAAATGGTAGAGATGAACCTATTTGCAGGGCAAGAATAGAGACAGACACAGAATAGACATGCAGACACACAGTGAGGAAGGCAAGGGCAGGCTGAATAGGGAGAATGGAATTTACATATATATACACCACCATGTGTAGAATAGATAGCTACTGGGAACCTGTTGTATAGCACAGGGAGCTCAGCGCGGTGCTCTGTGATGACCTAGAGGGGTGGAACGGGTTGGGGGTGGGAGGGGATATATATATACATATAGCTGATTCACTTTTTTGTAACGCAGAAGCTAACACAACATTGCAAAGCAACGATGCTGCAGCTGCGTCACTTCAGTCGTGTCCGACTCTGTGTGACCTCATAGACGGCAGCCCACCAGGCTCCCCCATCCCTGGGATTCTCCAGGCAAGAATACTGGAGCGGGTTGCCATTTCCTTCTCCAATGCATGAAAGAGAAAAGTGAAAGTGAAGTCGCTCAGTCTGTCCGACTGTTAGCGACCCCATGGACTGCAGCCCACCAGGCTACTCCGTCCATTGGATTTTCCAGGCAAGAGTACTGGGGTGGGGTGCCATTGCCTTCCCCAGCAAAGCAACTATACCTTAATTAAAAATACATATATGTCAATAAAATTTTAAAAAAAAAAGCAATCTTTAGAGGCAGCCCAGTTGAATCCAGTCCCACAGCTTAGCTGCACAAACCTCAGCAAGTTGCTTAACCTTGCTAAGCCTCAGTTTCTTCTTTGTCAAAAGGAAACCATAAGAATGGTAACTGTGCCATAAGATTATTGTGAGGATAAGAAAATACTCAAAAATGTTAGCAATAATAATAATAATGGCTTCATGTGTTGCTTTATGCTCTCTTCTTCCTCCTGTTTATTTTTCACCTAGACTCATGCTGAGATATGGCCAAGATGACCATGGCTGTGGGCTAAATTCAGGTATCACTAGCACGGGAACCAAAACTCTATTATTTTGGGACTGACTCACACTTTTATTCATTCATCCATTCATTCAACCAATGTGTTAAGCATCGTTCCAAGCACTTGAAAAATAAAACTGAAGAATACTGGTCTACATGGAGCAAGCATCTAGGACTCAAAACATTTAAGTGTGATTATTCTTCTGTGATTGTTGAGCAAGTGAGTTACTATAAAGTGAGAGATGCTAAAGCAGGGTTCAGAGAAGGAGGCAGGAATAAAAATATACAAAGCACCAGAGATTGGAGGAACCAGAGATGAAAAAGACTAAGAGATAATGTAGGCAGGGCTTGTGCATGTGTGCTAAGTCACTTCAGTCATGCCCTCCTCTTTGCGACACTATGGACTATAGCCTGCTAAGCTCCTCTGTTCATGGGATTCTCCAGGCAAGAATACTGGAGTGAGTTGCCATACCCTCCTCCAGGGGATCTTCCCAACACCAGGAATGCCTCCTGCAGCTCCTGCATTGCAGGTAGAGTCTTTACCACTGAGCCATCGAGGAAGCCCCAATGTAGGGCTTATTTAGAAAGAAACCGGATTCTTACCAAATCTTCTCCATCTCCTGTATGCTTTCTTTTATCTTGCATCTTTATGAGGGAAGAAAACAAACAGAGGATGAAACAAAGCAGGATAAGAAGAAGTTAATTTTTCATATGTTGAGCATTTCTGTCTTAAGCAGCATGATTGTCCACCTCTTTGATCTTATCACTCTATACATGAGAACTGTGGTGCTGGAGAAGACTCTTCAGAGTCCCTTGGACTGCAAGGAGATCCAACCAGTCCATCCTAAAGGAAATCAGTCCTGAATATTCATTGGAAGGGCTGATGCTGAAGCTGAAATTCCAATACTTTGGCCACTTAATGGGAAGAACTGACTCATAGGAAAAGATCCTGATGCTGGGAAAAATTAAAGGCAGGAGGAGAAGGGGACAACAGAGGATGAGATGGTTGGATGGCATCACCAACTCGATGGACTTAAGTTTGAGCAAGCTCCGAGAGTTGGTGATGGACAGGGAAGCCTGGTGTGCTGCAGTCCCTGGGGTCACAAAGAGCGACTGAGTATCAGTCCATGGACATGACTGAGTGACTGAACTGAACTGAACTGAATACATGAGAACACTGAAGTGAAAACCTAATTGAATAAATTGTGCTGCTTCTAAGTGCCACGGAGGAGCCCTCTTCCTGCTCTGATGACTCCTTAACTCTATGGGGATGGAGACTGTCCCTTCAGCTCAAGTAACTGTACTCAGCACCACCTGTTGATCAGCCTCCACAAGAAAAGAGTGCTTGTCCCATTTCAGAAGAAAGGAGAGTCTAAAAAATTTTCCCATAGAGATTAAATAGCTAGAACCAACTACATTAGTTCAAAGAAACACATTGATCTATTCCCAGTTGGGACTGGAGAGGCCAAACCAAAAGCATTAAGCGAGAAACAGTATGGAATATAAGCGATTAGATCAGTGTCTGCAGTAAGACTGCAGGATTCCAACTTATTTCTATACTGATTGCTTTTGTCAAACACTGGCAAAACATAAGGGGCTTCCCTGGTGGCTCGGTGGTAAAGAACCTGCCTGCCAAAAAGGAGACGAGGGTTCGATCCCTGGGTCAGGAAGACCCCCGGAGTAGGAAATGGCAACCTACTCTAGTATTCTTGCCTGGACAGTCCTATGGACAGAGGAGTCTGGTGGGCTACGGTTCACCGGGTCGCGAAAGGACCAGACATGACTTAGCAACTAAACAACAGCAAACAATAAGGATGGAAACAGCAGAAAGCACAGATGTCTGAGGGATAGAATTATCGAAACATTATTTACGAGAGAGATGATGTTTTATCTCAATACTCTTCCAAACACAATCTAGTTCTTACCAAACCCAAAGGTGTGTCTGGTCAGAGCCAGATATTGGTGATAAATCTATCAATGTCAGTCCCAAGTATCAAGGAGAGTCAAGCTATTCTTGTCCCAAAGATCCTGAGGCCAGTGGATTAATGATGAAACGGCACCCTCACTAATATACAAGTGGAATTAGGTCTGTGCTAGCATACAAGGGCACCCCACCATCAAGTTTATATTACTGTGCTGCAATCCTGGTGTAAGTCCTAGAACCAAACTAATCTTGTTGAGGTCAGTGGAAAATCACTTAACTGGGTATGCTACTGTTTAGTGTTTAGTCATGTCCAACTCTTTTGCAATTCCATGGACTATAGCCCACCAGGACTATAGCTCCTCCGTCTGTGGGACTTCCCAGGCAAGAATACTGGAGTGGGTTGCTATTTCCCTCTACAGAGGATCTTCCCAACCCAGGGAGATCGAACCCATATCTTCGCATTGGCAGGGGAATTCTTTACCTCTGAGACACCAGGGAAGCCTTAACTAAGTATAGTTAGGACTATTCCAGAGTGCCAAGCCAGGTGTACCTCCCATTTCTAAGAAGAAACAAAAGCAAACAGTCCCCTGCCTCTGTCTGTATTAGAGTCCTCTTCAATCACATCTGAAATAGTGACATGAACACCTGTGGCTCTCCAGGTTGGGGCTGAAGGAAGTAGGTAGGTAGATGAAATGTTTTCCCTTGCTGGAAAGTATTATATGAATATTGCTATAGACATTAATATAAATATGCATCCTACATCAGATGCTAAGATATTAATAAAGGATATTATAGATGTTTATTGGGCTTCCCAGGTGGCACTAGTGGTAAAGAACTCCCCTGCCAATGCAGGAGATATAAAAGACATGGGTTCAATCCCTGGGTTGAGAAGATCCCCTGGAGGAGGGCATGGTAACCCACTCCAGTATTCTTGCCTGGAGAATCCCATGGACAGAGGAGCCTGGCGGGCTACACCCATGGAGTCACAGAGTTGGACATGACTGAACTGACTTAGAGTGCACACACAGATGTTTATAGCGGGGGAAAATAGAAGGGCATTTATTATTACGACTTGACACCATTATCCCTCTAATACTGTAAAACACATAAAGTTAATATCATTGTGCTTAATTTGTTAATGATACCAGTAATCTTTTGTACATAACCTGTAACAGTTAGTGAAAAAGACCTAAATCAGAGACAAAGGACTAGTTATTCAAAGCATATCCTTTTCTTACAGATATTTTTAGCAATATTGAGAAGGGAAAGTAGGCAAAGTTAGCATCAGAAACCTTCGCAAATTAAAAAAAAAAAAAAAGCCTAACCTCAGAGACTTATGTGTCTTTGATAAAATTGAACTTATGGTTCTTATTCATTTGTTCATTCAACCAATATTTATTGGACATCTGATATGTACCCTGGAGGAGGCCCACTCTAATATTCTTGCCTGGGAAATCCCATAGACAGGAGGCTGGCAGGCTACGATCCATGGGTTCGCAAAAGGATTGAGCATGACTTAGCGACTAAACAACAACATATACCAGGCACTGGTCAAAGCAGTAGGCATACAGCAGTGAATAAAACAGCCTGAAATTCCTCTCCTCCTAGAGCTTCTTCAAAATGTTTAAGAAACAATTGGTCGTCAGAGGCAGCATGCTATAGAGGAAAACGGTCAGGACTCGGAGCGTTCTGGTTTCAAACCTAAGCTCTGTCAACTCATGTGAACCTAAGCAACTTATGTAACCTCTTAAAACATCAGTCTTTTTTGCCTGTGAAATGGGAATGGTTCCATCCTTCCCAGGTTGTACTGAGAATTTGATAAGTTAGGGTGAGTACTGGGCCCTGGCTTACTGTCTGGCATTTAGAAGATGGGGAATCCGGATTTTGCATAAGTCAGGAATAAGGGGATACAGTTTAGAAACACATTTGTAGATTTCTTCTTCAACAGTGGTATTCTCCACAGTCTCAGCGCTGAATTTACAAACCCCTAGTGCATCTGACCAGAGAAGGCAATGGCACCCCACTCCAGGACTTTTGCCTGGAGAATCCCAGGGATGGAGGAGCCTGGTAGGCTGTGGTCCACGGTAAGCTGTGGTCCATGGGGTCGCTAAAAGCTGGACACTGAGCAACTTCCCTTTCATTTTCATGCATTGGAGAAGGAAATGGCAACCCACTCCAGTGTTCTTGCCTGGAGAATCCCAGGGACAGAGGAGCCTGGTGGGCTGCCGTCTGTGGGGTCGCACAGAGTCGGACACGACTGACGCGACTTGGCAGCAGTGCATCTGACCACTCTAAAGTGGCTCTGGTGGTAAAGAACCCACCTGCCAGTGCAGGAGACATAAGAGACGTGAGTTCGATCCCTGGGTCAGGAAGATCCCCTGGAGGAGGACATGGCAGCCCCCTCCAGGATTCTTGCCTGAGGAATCTCACGGACAGATGAGCCTAGTGGACTGCAGAGCATAAGGCTGCAGAGAGCCGGACACGACTGAAGTGACTTAGCACACACAGTGCAGCTGACAAATCTTTCCAGTCCTGCCGCCATCAAGTCTACAAAGTTGATAGTTCCCGACTTGCACGGTTCTCAGCATCGGACTCATGGCAGACTGTAAAACAGCACCACCTAAAGGTCCTTCTGAGACACCTTCACGCGTCCTAAAACTCCCTTTGTCATTTTATCCAGACTCTTCTGGGGAGCAGGGCTCTTAAATAATCGTCACCGTTGTGCCAGTATCTATGGGACTGTAATAAAAGGGAGACAAGCACGGGGAGAAAGCAAATGATTTATCAAGTCATCTACATCTGGCCTTAAAAAAAAAACAAAAAACTTTCTTTCTTTCTTTTTTAGGTATTGTAATCTAAATCATTTTAATGCCCAGAACACCAGTGGAAGTAATCTCGAAGAAACCCTTCCCCTCCAGGAAAAGTCTTTGAAATTTTACAGCAGTACACAGGAATTTTCTTCAAGTATTGATCTTTGGGAAACAGCCCTGTGAAACTATTCGACTCAGCCCATCATATGAGCAGAGTGTTCACTGTTTTCTTCAGCTGGCTGCTATGCCTTTTAGTTTAAGAGCTAATATGTATTGGTATGAGAGTGGCCTTCTGAACGTTATCTGTGTACTTTAATGGTTCAGCCGTTTAAAGCAATGTATATGACACTTCTTAGTTTCTCATAGTTTTAAGTCCTCAGAATTGAAATAATAGTACATCAATATTCTTCCCTTCAGTACATTTATTGAGCCCTTATTACATGCCAGGCATAATAATCAGACACAGTTTATGTCAGAGTAAATAATAACCCTAAACACAAGTAACCTATATCTTATACATAAATAATAAGCCTATACAGTTTTACTGTACTTCATCTTGCTATTACACTATCAAGTTATGAGTGAAGGAAACTTTCTCTGAATTAAACAGCAGCATTACTGGATCCAGTGATGGACCAAGACTTTGCCTTCCATTGCAGGGGGTGCAGGTTTGATCCCTGGTTGAGGAGCTAAGTAAGATCCCAAAAAGCCAAAACACAAGCAATATTGTAACAAATTTAATAAAGACTTTAAAAAAATGGTCCTCTTTAAAAAAATTTTGTTTTAAAAAGCATTACTAAAATAGAGATCCTTAACCCAAAAGTGAATATTCACATGCTGAAAAAATTATAAAATAAATATAAGTGGTGGAATTATTGAGATTAAAGAAAAGAAGAAAATTAAGGAGGTTAAATGAGTCTTGGGGGAAGGGCAAGTGATCAAACCAAAGAGATGCTTAAAGAGATTCCCTAACCTGATCTCCACTGGTACCAGTTCAGATGCATTCAGAAAACTGTTTTCCAAAAGAGATTTTATCAGTATAAGCAAATAAATGTGGAAAAAAAATCATTAAAAAAATCAAATACAACTAGGGTCCCAAATCTTTGTAGCAGTGTTTACCAAGGTTTTGCTGAGGATCCCGTTTCAGGCAGATCTTTCTGGCCCCAACCACAGACTGCTTTAAGGCAAAACTTTTCCCAGGAATTGGCAGTTCTAACAAACCCACCCAAATCATTCTTAACGCTCTCTAAAATCTTAGCACCACTCTTTTCTGGGACAGTTCAAGCTGGATAGAAGAAGTGGGTTTTATCAGTTGATTGGAAATGATTCTGCAGTTAAAACACCTCCCTTGTGTATATCTAAAATATTTTCGATCTGCAGAATAAAAGATTTATACATCTTGATGAGGTGTGATATGCATTTTTAATTGCAAAAGAGCAGCTGTAAAGCGCCAGATGTTTCTCTTACTCAAACTATTTTTCATTTGTTTGTTCTGAGGACAGTGAAAAGACAAACCCTTACAGACAAAAATTCTTGCCCTGTAACTTTTTTGAATCCTTCTCTCTATCTCTCTCTCTCTTTTTTTGGCATTTGTTCTCTGATGAAACAGTGAGGCTGATCCCTGATCTGCCTTAGAATCTTTCTTTGTTGTAAAAGGTTAAATGCTGAGTTTGTGATTTGGGTTTGATCAATGCTCCAAAGATCAAAAAACCTTTAAACACACCTCATCTCAGAACAAGTCAGAAGCTCCAACAGTCCCTCTCACTGTTAGAAATAGGGTCTGCTTTATTTTGTTGTCCGCCCCCCCGGCCAAATTTGCCTTTGTCTTCTTAATTTCTACATCATGATAGGAAAAAGGTGCTCATTATGCTTTCACTCATCATTACAGGCGAAAAAAGATCTACAGAATTATAAGATGACCCCAAGCAAACACCGAAAGAGCTTAGAATTCTCACACTGGGGATGACACTCGTGATTAGCTAAATTGCAGGGACTACACACACTTGCATTGGAAGCAGGAGGCATTCACACACTAGTTTCTTGTCTAGTGCTTAGCGACATTATCACTGAGCACCTGGAATAGTTTAGGCATTAAGTGTAATTGGTTTTGCTTTACATAAATCTGTAGCTTTGTAAATAAGCAGAGCATTTCAGCTTCTCTATAACACCAATTAACTTAAAGGGATGTGTTGTTTGCAGAAGCCTGCTGGGTTCTGTACAGTATTTCTCCAGTAATATGCTCAGTGGCAGGCAAAGTTCTGTGTCCCCGCAGTGTTACATTGACTCCCAGTCACTTGTTGCCAAGGGTCTGAACCCAGACACTCGTTTGCTCCATTTTTCAGTTGTAAAAGATGGGGAAGATGAAGTCTTTCCCAAGAAGCACCTTCTGTGCTCTATTTCTGTCCATGACCGAGACCTGAAAGGTAAGGTACTTGAAAATGTTTTCTGTGACCTGCAGAGCACACATCTGACACCAGCTGACTCTGTCCACAACTGACAGCGACATCTCCTTCCTCTTTCTTTTCTTCTTGTAACACTTCAATGCAGTGCAGCCAAAAGTCCCTGCATTGAACTGTATACAAAATTAAGAAAAGCACGTTCTTATGATGTGAATCTGCCAGTGAAAATGTTCCCATCAGTGTGACTTTTTAAATAACAGTTAGAAATCTGTTCCTGGAAGTTGGTAAATTTTTTCAAGCTTCTTGGATATTTCCCCTCATTGTCCCTCTCTTTTTTATTAATTAATTATTAATTAATAGATCAGGTATTAGTTGCTTCACTCATGATGTTTTTAGTTGCATCATGCCAGATTTTTAGTTGCGGTATGTGGAGTCTAGTTGCCCTGCCAGGGATTGAACCTGGGCCCCTTAAGTCTTAGCCACTGGACTACCAGGGACTGTCCTTTCTCATATCCCTTTCAGGTAATCTTGATTTATAGCATTCATTCCACTCTGGCCAAAATCTAATTCTCCTGATTTCTGAAAGCTTTTTATCGACTATCAGAGTAACAGTATCACCAAAAAACAGCTCATGATTCCAAAACACTTCCTATTAATATTACATGATTTACAAATTGAAGGAGGGAGACTCCTAAAACCACAGGATCCCTTTGCTGT
Organism: Oreotragus oreotragus; assembly: GCA_006410675.1. NCBI lineage: Eukaryota > Metazoa > Chordata > Mammalia > Artiodactyla > Bovidae > Oreotragus > Oreotragus oreotragus. The sequence goes on from SJYX01021992.1 coordinate 141,220, forward strand.
ATGACAAAAGAGCTTCAGCCTTAGCACCTTGAACCAGTCTGGTGGTGGGCATAACCCATCACCACTGCTAGAAAAACTGACATACAATCACCAGCCACAGACTTATAAATAAGGTCCTTAAATGAAATCAACAGCTGAGTGATGACAGCACGCAGGTGCTGCTAACATTCAGGTCTGCTTGTAGAGAACAGGGAAATTAGAGGAACCACTCATAATAACAACTCATATCTGTGTCACCCTTTATAGTTTACAAGCTGCTGTCACATGTATCATCACATTTGGTTGGCACCACCCTGGGAAGTAGACACATTTTGGCAAGCCCGTTTCATACAGGAGACATTGCATCTCTGAGACAGAACGAATAATCAAGAGTCACAGAGGCAGTGGATGTCTCAAGACGTTCACTTGGTCTGTCTGTTTTTAAAGTGCCAGCCCCTTCTACAAAAGACACTCACAATAGTCACCAACATCAGATGATTTCCAGCCACTTGGGTGAAACACTCTCCACATCATCACAAAGGGAACAAGAATGAAAGGAAAGACCACATGGGGGTTTGCTGTTGTTAAGTCGCTAAGTTGTGTCCAACTCTTTTATGACCCAGTAGACTGTAGCCTGCCAGGCTCCTCTATCTAACAGATTTTCCAGGCAGGAATACTCGATTGTGTTGCCATTTCCTTCTCCAGGGGATCTTCCTCACCCAGGGATTGAACTCATGTCTCCTGCATTGGCAGACATATTCTTTACCATGGAGCCACCTGGGAAGCCCCACTAGGGTTAGAGACCCTGACAGAATGATTACCCAGAACAGCATTGTTCTAACGTCTCTTCCCCAGCCCTTAGCTCCCTCTATGAAGCCAGCCACTGTCCTTGTGTGAATCTTAGGCTTTCAGGAGCACTGCACTGAAAAGACGACCCCAGACTGACCACCCTGGGGTTGGGAAAGAGGGTCTTGGACTCAAAAGCATCCTTTCCTTCCCCTTGCAACAAAATGCCCTCAGATGTGCTATAGTCAATTCCAAACTGCCTTAGGAAAGAACAGGTTAAGGAAAACAAATTTACCCTTCAAAATATTATTAATAATGGTGAAGACTCCTATAGTACTGCTAAAGACAGGCTCTGTTGTTGTTTTTATAAAATATTAACTCATTTAATCATCAGCTTCCCAGGTAGTGTTAGTGGTAAAGAACCTACCTGCCAATGCAGGAGATATAAGAGAGGTGGGTTCAATCCCTAGGTTGGGATGATCCCCTGGAGGAGGGCATGGCAGCCCATTCCAGTATTCCTGCCTGGAGAATCTCATGGACAGAGAAGCCTGGAAGGCTTCCATCTAAAGAATCACAAAGAATCAGACAGGACTGAAGCTACTGAGCATGTGCACAAGCATTTGGTCATCACAATAAATACTCCATAAGTACAATTACCTGTATAAGTACAATGGTAAATCCCATTTTACAGATACAAAACATGAAACACAGAGGTGTTAATAACTTTACAAAGGTTGGACAAGCAGCACGGCCAGAGTGAAAATTTGGACCCAGGGAGCCTGATTACAAATTCCAGGGGCAAGCCCTTTAGATGGAACTGCCCCTTAGTAGAGCTGTTGCCTACCATAGATTTTTATATATTCTCAGTGCAATTCCAGGGAAGACAGTGCCTTGGCCCAGCGCATTTCAGTATCTTCTGACCCAATACAAAAAAATCAGAGTGAAAATTTGGACCCAGGGAGCCTGATTACAAATTCCAGGGGCAAGCCCTTTAGATGGAACTGCCCCTTAGTAGAGCTGTTGCCTACCATAGATTTTTATATATTCTCAGTGCAATTCCAGGGAAGACAGTGCCTTGGCCCAGCGCATTTCAGTATCTTCTGACCCAATACAAAAAAACAGGACTTCTTCCATTAGTAATTGTTGGAAGCCAACAATATCAACTCTTAACAACCCCAGGGACTGCCCCTCCCTCTCTTTTGTGAATAATTATTGCTCTTCTGCTTAAACCCAAAGGCATGACTCTAAGGGCAGAATTTCAGGCTCTGTGGCAATTATTGTAGGGGTCCTTTTGGAGTTTTCCTTAATCTATAATTTAAGCTATCTGTTCCTCAATTGACAGTCATTGTTAGATCAAGATGGAACCCTAGGCCAACTAGTCTCCACTTCCTTAGCCTCTACATGGACATTCCTGGGATTCCTCCAGTAAATTTAGTAAAAGTGTCAAAGATAAGGGAGCACTGTGATGATAAGACCCAGTCTCTCTGTCTCTGCCTATCTTTGTCTCTCATACATATACATACTCATTCTCCCTCTCCATATCTATCTTCTCCCTCTCTCTGGCTGTGTGTTCAACTGAGGTGGACTATGGACTATGATCTAGCATCCATTGTCTATAGTCTAATCGATGCTATTTGAGAGCCAAGATCTTTTCCCTAAGTGATGCACTGTCACAAGTCTACTCAGAGATGTTACTAATTATTAAAAAATATAACAGCAGCCAAACTTTAATCTATCATCCACCTTCAGTTCAGTCAGTTCAGTTCAGTCGCTCAGTCCTGTCCAAATCTTTGCGACCCCATGAATTGCAGCCAGGCCTCCTTGCTCATCACCAATTCCCAGAATTCACTCAAACTCACGTCCATCGAGTTAATGTTGCCATCAAGATA
>SJYX01021993.1:0-11401 GCA_006410675.1 Oreotragus oreotragus
TTGGCAAAACTCTATTAGCCTTTGCCCTGTTTCATTCTGTACTCCAAGGCCAAATTTGCCTGTTACTCCGAAGTTAACTTTTCTTTACTTTCCTTAATATGTTTATAACTTTCTGTATAGAGGCCTTGTACATGGTTCATACAGTAAAGTTCCAGATACCAGACATAATTAATGCATCAAAAAGTAACAAAACTTTCCAGGTTGTATGGAATGCATATCTTCAACTTTAATAAGTAATGTAACTGTTTTCAGAAACATATAAGAATCATTAGTACAAATCTTGGCAACATTTAGAATTAAGACTTGTCTTTTCCCTTATATGTTTCATACCCTGCTCAACAAATCATTTCTGATCCCAAAGTCATAAAGATCGTTATCAATGTCATCTTCTAGAAGCTCTGCTGTTTTAACTTAAATATTTAGATCAAAAATCCACTTCAAATTGTTTTCTCTGTTTGGTGTAAAAACAGGCATTCAGTTTTATTATTTCTCTATGAAAAAATTATTATTCCAGCAAAGTTACTAAAAATCAACCATTTCTTCATCAAGTGCAAAGCCAGCTCTTTCATAAATCAAGTTACTACGTATGAGGAGGTCTGTCTCAGTCCTCTCTATCCGATTTCAATGTTCTACCACTTTGTCAACATCCAATAGTCTGTATATATGGTAGGCTGTGTTCCACCACCCTTCTCTGTCATTTCTTAGAAATATCCTGATTTTTTTTTTTTTTTTTGGCTTTTTGCTATTCAATAGAAACTTATGGTAAAGTTCCCCAAAACATTTCAGTTTTGATGATAATGGCATTGACTCTCTGGCTCACCAAAGGAAGAACTGACCACTTTAAAGACATTAAAGTTTTCAGTTTATGAATAGTATAAAACTGATATAGGACTTCCCTGGTGGCTCAGTGGTAAAGAATCCACTGCCAATGCAAAAAACGTGGTTGTGATCCCTGGGTTGGGAAGATACCCTGGAGAAGGAAATGTCAACCCACTCCAGTATTCTTGCTTGGTAAATTCCAAGGATAAAGGAGCCTGGTGGGCTCCTTTTGGTCACCAAGAGTCAGACATGACTTAGGGACTGAGCATGCATATATAAGACATGTATTCGGTATTAGACTTAAAATTTTAATAGCCAAAAATAAAGAGGATTTACGTAATAGCTGAAATCAGTGATTAGAAAATGAAATTAAACTGCCTGGGTTCAAAGGAGAAATCTAAAATAAATGTAAAACTATCACAGAAATGGACAGAAGAAATACTAACAATGTAGTAAAAGAAATACAGCAGGACTGGGTAAAGTAAGTAACATAAATTGGGAACTAATGAAAACAGGAAAATAAATTATTAAGAAAATGATAGAAACACACAGCATTTTTAGGGCAATGAAAATATTCTGTATAAGACTATAATGATGGATATATGTCATCAGTTCAGTTCATTTCAGTTCAGTTCAGTCGTTCAGTCGTGTCTGACTCTTTGCGACCCCATGGATCGCAGCACGCCAGGCCTCCCTGTCCATCACCTACTCACGGAGTTCACTCAGACTCACGTCCATCGAGTCAGTGATGCCATCCAGCCATCTCATCCTCGGTTGTCCCCTTCTCCTCCTGCCCCCAATCCCTCCCAACATCAAAGTCTTTTCCAATGAGTCAGCTCTTCTCATGAGGTGGCCAAAGTACTGGAGTTTCAGCTTTAGCATCATTCCTTCCAAAGAAATCCCAGGGCTGATCTCCTTCAGAATGGACTGGTTGGATCTCCTTGCAGTCCAAGGGACTCTCAAGAGTCTTTTCCAACACCATAGTTCAAAAGCATCAATTTTCGGCACGCAGCCTTCTTCACATTTGTTCAAATCTACAGAAGATACATCAAGACTGTATTCTAACGTTAACTAGGGACTTTGGCTGATAATGAAGTGTTCAGAGAGGTTCATCAACTGTAACAGATGAACCCCTCCAGAAGTGGACACTGATGATGGGGGAGGCTATGAAAGTGTAAAGGCAAAGGGCAGATGGGAAATTTCTGTACCGTCCTCTAAATTTTGCTGGAAATCCAGAGCTACTTAAAAAAAAAAATCTTTAAAATAAAGTCCAAAATATACAAAAAATTATGAAAACAACAAACAGACAAATCTAAGATAATATATTAATGTTTCTAAGTTAGAAAAATAAAACAGTAACAGAAAAATTATGAAAATGAATTTGGAACTGCAATGAGAAGCCTGCACACTGTAACAAAGACCCAGCAGAGCCAAAAATAAATTAGTAAATTAAATGTATTTAAAGATAATAGCATTTACCTTACCCTAAAACTTCTAATCATATTCTCTCAACAAGCCATGATAACAACAAGCAATTTAAGTGAAACACATCACCATGTCTTCAGCATTACCTGGACACAGAATAAGTAGTAATAATAGAACTCTACTGGTATGCCTGTAAAGCAGCTGAAAAATTGCTAAATTGTATCTTTGATAAGCAAATACATCAATGAAAGTATAATACAGTAGTATATATATACACGGTTCCTTATGTTTCTAGCTTTATACTATATAAACATACTATTGTTTGCTGACTTAAGTTAGCTTCTTTCTTTCCTAGTAAAGAAATCTAATAATTTTCTTTATTAAAAAGTTATTTAATTCAAACTAACTCAATTAAACTATGAGCTAATCACTGCAGAAGGTGATTGCAGTCATGAAATTAAAAGACGTTTACTCCTTGGAAGGAAAGTTATGACCAACCTAGACAGCATGTTCAAAAGCAGAGACATTACTTTGCCAACAAAGGTCCATCTAGTCGAGGCTATGGTTTTCCCAGTAGTCATGTATGGATGTGAGAGTTGGACTGTGAAGAAGGCTGAGCACCGAAGAATTGACGCTTTTGAACTGTGGTGTGGGAGAAGACTCTTGAGAGTCCCTTGGACTGCAAGGAGATCCAACCAGTCCATTCTGAAGGAGATCAGCCCTGGCATTTCTTTGGAAGGAATGATGCTAAAGCTGAAACTCCAGTACTGTGGCTACCTCATGTGAAGAGTTGACTCATTGGAAAAGACTCTGATGATGGGAGGGATTGCGGGCAGGAGGAGAAGTGTATGAGAGAGGATGAGATGGTTGGACGGCATCACCGACTCGATGGACGTGAGTTTGAGTGAACTCCAGGAGTTGGTGATGGATAGGAAGGCCTGGCGTGCTGTAACTCATGGGACTGCAAAGAGTCGGACACAACTGAGCGACTGAACTGAACTGAACTGATACTGTGTAGGATCGCCTAAGACAGATGGGTCACGGTGGAGAGCTCTGACAAAACGTGGTCCACTGCAGAAAGGAATGGCAAACCACTTCAGGATTCTTGCCTTGAGAACCCCATGAACAGTATGAAAAGGCAAAAAGATATGACACTGAAAGATGAACTCCTCAGGTTGGTAGGTGCCCACTATATATTACCGGAGCAGAGTGGAGAAATAGCTCCAGAAGGAATGAAGAGGCTGAGCCAAAGAGGAAACGGTACCCAGTTGTGGATGTGTCGTGGTGAAACTAAAGTCCGATGGTGCAGAGAACAATACTGCATAGGAACCCAGAATGTTAGGTACATGAATTAAGGTAAATTGGAAGTGGTCAAATAAGAGATGGCAAGAAAGAAAGAAAGAACATCAGCATTTTAGGAATCAGTGAACTAAAAGGATAGGAATGAGCAAATCTAATTCAGATGACCATTTTATCTACTACAGTGGGCAAGAATCCCTTGGAACAAGTGGAGTAGCCCTCACAGTCAACAAAAGAGTCCAAAACGCAGTACTTGGATACAACCTCAAAAACGACGGAATGATCTCAGTTCATTCGCAAGGCAAACCATGCAAATTCACAGTAATTCAAGTCTATGCCCCAGCCACTAATGCCGAAGAAGCTGAACGCTTCTGTGAAGACCTACATGACCTTCTAGAACAAACACCCAAAAAAGATGTCTTTATCATCACAGAGGACTGGAATGCAAAAGCAGGAAGGCAAGAGATACCTGGAGTAAAAGGCAAGTTTGATTTGGAGTACAAAATGAAGCAGGGCAAAGGCTAACAGAGTTTTGGCAATAGAATGCACTGGTCACAGCTAACACCCTCTTTCAATAACTCTACACATGCACAACACCAGACAGTCAATACTAAAATCAACTGGTTATATTCTTTGCAGTCAAAGATGGAGATGCTCTATACAGTCAGCAAAAGCAAGACTGGGAGCTAACTGTGGCTCAGATCATGACCTTCTTATTGCAAAATTAAGAGTGAAACTGAAGAAAATAGGGAAAACCATTAGGCCATTTACCTATGACCTAACTCAAATCCCTTATGATTATACTCAAAATTCTCCAATCAAGGCTTCAACAGTAATGCTCAAAATTCTCCAAGTGAGGCTTCAACAGTACGTGAACTGAGAACTTCGAAACGTTCAAACTGGATTTATAAAAGGCAGAGGCACATCAAAGATCAAAAGGCAACATCTGTTGGATCAAGAAAAAGCAAGAGAGTTTCAGAAAAACATCTACTTCTGCTTTACTGACTACGCCAAAGGCTCTGACTGTGTGGATCACAACAAACAGTGGACAATTCTTCAAGAGATGGGAATACCAAACCACCTGACCTGCCTCCCGAGAAATCTGTATGCAGGTTAAGAAGCAACAGTTAGAACTGGACACAGAACAACAGACTGGTTCCAAACTGGGAAAGGAAGACATCAAGGCAGTGTATTGTCACCCTGCTTATTTAACTTATACGCAGAGTATATCATGAAAAATGCCATGCTGGATGAAGCACAAGCTGGAATCAAGATTGCCGGGAGAAATATTAACAATCTCAGATATTCAGATGACACCACCTTTATGGCAGAAAGTGAAGAGGAACTGAAAGGCCTCTTGATGAAAGTGAAAGAGAAGAGTGAAAAAGTTGGCTTAAAACTCAACGTTCAGAAAACAAAGATCATGGCATCTGGTCCCATCACCTCCTGGTAAATAGATGGGGAAACAATGGAAACAGTGACAGACTTTATTTTCTTTGGCTCCAAAAATCACTATAGATAGGGACTGCAGCCACCTTGCTCCTTGGAAGAAAAGCTATGACAAACCTAGATAGCATATTTAAAAGCAGAGACATTACCCTGCTGTCAAAGGTTAGTTGCATCAAAGATATGGTTTTTCCAGTAGTCATGTATGGATGTGAGAATTGGACTATAAAAAAGCTGAGCACCAAAGAATTGATACTTTTGAACTGTGGTATTGGAGAAGACTCTTGAGAGTCCCTTGGACTGCCAGGAGCTCCAACTAGTCAATCCTAAAGGAAATCAGTCCTGAATATTCATTGGAAGGACTGATGTTGAAACTCCAATACTTTGGCCACCTGATGCAAAGAACTGAGTCATAGAAAAGACCCTGACGCTAGGAAGATTAAAGGCAGGAGGAGAAGAGGACGACAGAGTATGAGGTGGTTGGATGGCATCACTGACTCGATGGCCATGAGTTTCAACAAGCTCCAGGTGGACAGGGAAGCCTGCCGACCTACAGTCCACAGGGTTGCAACGAGTCAGACATGACTGAGTGACTGAAGTCAACTACAATTATACAGTGGAAGTTACAGAAAGATTCACAGGATTAGATCTGATAGACAGAGGACCTGAAGAACTATGAACAGAGGTTCATAACATTGTACAGGAGGCAATGATCAAAATCACCCCCAAGAAAAATGCAAAAAAGGAAATGGATGTCTGAGGAGGCCTTATAAACAGCTGAGAAAAGAAGAGAAATGAAAGGCAAAGGAGAAAAGGAAAGATAAACCCATCTGAATGCAGAGTTCCAAAGAATAGCAAGGAGAGATAAGAACGCCTTCCTAAATGAGAAATGCAAAAAATAGGGGAAAGCAATAAAATAGGAAAGACTACAGATCTCTTCAAGAATATTAGAGATACCAAGGAAACATTTCATGCAAAGATGGGCAAAATAAAGGACAGAAACTATATGGACCTAACAGAAGCAGACGATATTAACAATACTGTGGCAAGAATACACAGAAGAAGTATACAAAAAAGATCTTAATGACCCAGATAACTACAATGGTGTGATCACTCACCTAGAGCCAGACATCTTGGAATGTGAAGTCAAGTGGGCCTCAGGAAGCATCATTACAAAGTTAGTGGAGGTGACAAAATTTCTGCTATTTCAGAATTTGAGGAATTTCAAATCCTGAAAGATGATGCTGTGTGAAAGATGATGCTGTGTGAAAGATGATGCTGTCAAAGTGCTGCTCTCAGTATGCCAGCAAATTTGGAAATCTCAGCAGTGGCCACAGGACTGGAAAAGGTCAGTGTTCTTTCCAATCCCAAAAAAGGCAATGCGAAAGAATGTTCAAACCACCACAAAATATTACTCATATCACATGCTAGCAAGGTAATGCTCAAAATCCTTCAAACTAGGCATTAACAGTATGTGAACTGAGAAATTCAAGATGGACAAGCTGGATTTAGAAAAGGCAGATGAACCAGAGATCAGATTGTCAACATATGCTGGATCATAGAAAAAGCAAGAAAATTCCAGAAAAACATCTACTTTTACTTCATTGACTATGCTAATGCCTTTGATTGTGTGGACCACAACAAATTGTGGAAAATTCTTAGAGAAAATTCCTCACCTTACCTGCCTCCTGAGAAACCTGTATGCAGGTCAAGAAGCAATAGCAGAACCAGACATGGAACAATGAACTGGTTCAAAACTGGGAAAGGACTATGCCAAGGCTGTATATTGTCACCCTGCTTATTTAATTTACATGCAGAGTACATCACACAAAATGTGAGGCTGGATGAAACACAAGCTGGAATCAAGTCTGCCAGGAGAAATATCAATAGTCTCAGATACGCATATAACACCACTCTAATAACAGAAAGCAAAGAGGAATTAAAGAGCCTCTTTATGAAGGTAAAAGAGGACAGCGAAAAACCTGGCTTAAAACTCAACATTTAAAGAACTAAGATCATGCCATCTGGTCCTATCACAGCATGGCAAACAAATGGGGAAACAAGGCAAATAGTGACAGACTTTATTTTCTTGGGCTCCAAAATCACTGCAGATGGTGACTGCAGCCATGAAATCAAAAGATGCTTGCTCCTTGGAGGAAAAGTTATGATGAATCTGGAGAGCATATTAAAAAGAAGAGACACTACTTTGCCGACAAAGCTCCATATAGTCAAAGCTTTGGTTTTTCTAGTAGTCATGTATGGATGTGAGATTTGGACCATAAAGAAGGGTGAGAATGAAAGAATGGATGATTTCAAATTGTAGTGCTGGAGATAACTCTTGAGAGTCCCCTGGACAGCAAGGAGATCAAACTAGTCAATTATAAAGGGAATCAACCCTGACTCATGCTGAAGCTGAAGCTCCAATACTTTCACCACATATGAGAAGAGCTGGCTCATTAGAAAAGACCCTGATATTGGGAAAGATTGAAGGCAGGAGGAGGAAGAGGGGACGACAGAGGACAAGATGGTTGGATGGCATCACCAACTCAATGGACATGAGTTTGCGCAAACTCTGGGAAATGATGAAAGATAGAGAAGCCTGGCATGCTATAGTCCCTGGGGTCACTAAGAGTCGAACACGACTGAGAGACTGAACAAGTAATGAACACTGACAGAGACTCTTGGTATTCAGTAGCGAACAAGTCAGACCAAATCTCTTTATTATTGTTATTTTCATTCTATGGGATGGAGACAGACAACAAATAGATAAGAAATACATACACCAGACCACAGAGTAATGAAACTGCAGCATGTAAAAGAGTTAACCAATGAAGAAGGAAGAAATCTAATGTGAGTGTGCAGACACTTCAAAGCATCATCGAAAGATATAAGATAATAAAGCCATGACCATACTCTTCTCAAGGAAAGAAAGTCTAGCTAAGAATTTTATTTGTGACTAAATTAACATGTAAGAAACCTGAAATAACAAATTATTTTAACATAAAAGAATTAGAGGAATATAATGTCTATGTGATTTTCTGAAGAAGTTGTTGAGAATAAACTTTTGCAAACCAGAGATGACTACTATTAATAAAAGTCTGGCAATGAATGTTGACTCTTTTTAACTATTAAGGAAAAAACAAAAATTTGGGGTGTATGAGTGGTTTTGGTTACAGAACAGAATGTAAATGTTATAAAACCTCTTTATGGATGCTCTCTCTCTCAGTAATTGAGAGTAAATGGTGAGAGACAGTGTATCAACTAAGATTTCCTCTTCTCTCATAGTCAGGGGTCAAGGAGCTTCTGAAAAGCTGATAAACCATGCAACTGTAGTCTACATTTGCTTAAAAAAACAAAGGAGGGAAAAAAAAAAAAACACTGTAAGAAAAGTGAAAGAGGAATTTCTAAGAATCAACAGTTAATATCTTTAAAAAATTAGTTTACATGATGTTACAGATTACAAGGGAATCATCAGAATAAAAATATAAGCCTAAAAATTTTATGGAAAACAAACACACACAAAATAAAGCAGAGTGCAGGCACAGGGTTTAGGGGGAAGAAGAGACCACAGGAAAGATTTAAAACAAAAACAAAACAAATAACCTCAGAAACAGAAAGAATATAAAATGACAGAACTCATTTATAAAATAACTATTTCACATAATAAATATGACTGATCTCACACTATAAGAGTAAATCTTAAATGCATTTTGCCAGTGTTTTTTAGTTGCCAAGGTTGTGTCTGACTCATTGAGACACCTGCTAGGCTCCTTTGTCCATGTAATTTCCCAGGCAAGAATATTGGAGTGGGTTGCATTTCCTCCACCAGGGTATCATCCCAACCCAAAGATCGAACCTGCATCTCCAGCTTGGCAGAAGGATTTTTTTACCACTGTGCCACCTGGGGAGCCCAAAATGTAGTATAAAAATGTGATAAATATGTACAGTGGAATATTGTGTGTTAAGCTGCTTTAATTGTGTCCAATCTTTGTGACCCTATGGATTGCACCCTGCCAGGCTTCTCTATCCATGGGATTCTCTAGGCAAGAATACTGGAGTGGGTTGCCATGCTGTCCTCCAGGGGACCTTCCCAACCCAGGGATCAAATCAGTGTCTCTTCTGTCTCCTGCACTGGCAGGTGGGTTTTTTTTTTTTTTTTNTGTAGCCTGCCAGGCTCCTCTGTCCATGGGATTCTCCAGGCAAGGATACTGGAGTGGGTTGCTGTTTCCTTCTCCAAGGGATCTTCCCAACTCAGGGATCGAACCCAGGTCTCCTTCATTGCAGGCAGATTCTTTACCAACTGAGCTATGAGGGAAGCCCTATCTTGGAGTATCATATATAAACTTTAGGTTTCCTCAGCTGTAAACTGAGGATTTTGTAGTACCCACCTCGCTACTTTGTAAAATGAGACAGTTCTCGTAAATTGCCTGTGAGACTGTCCAGGACAGAGGAACCGCTCAGTCAGTGGTAGCTCTTCTTTTCCTTCTATCTCAAACACTGTTTCCAATGTAACGAGTAGATATTATCTGAATCAAATGAACAAGTGAAAGTTTCTCAGGTGATTAACCAGGAACCTGCTTTTCCACCACCCAATGATAATTTTCTTTGCCTTCAAGTATTACTGTGCTAAGTATGTTTTGAAGTTCTCATCTATCGCTGTTACATACAAGAAAAGGCACTGATAAATATTTGCCCATTTCTTATAAATCACCAGTTTCCTAGAGATATTCAGTGATTGATTTGAGGCACTGAGAGGATGGATTTACTCTTGGCCAATTAAAGACGTTGCTAGTGGTAAAGAACCCTGCTGTCAGCGCAGGAGACATAAGAGAAATGGGTTTGATTGCTGAGTTGGAAAGACCCCCTGGAGAAGGACAAGGCAATCCACTCCAGTATTCTTGTGTGGAGAATCCCATGGATCACAGGAGACTGGTAGTCTGCAGTCTATGAGGTTGCAAAGAGTCAGACCACAACTTAACAACCAAGTTTCCACCACATACAATACCTCTCGCGTTCTTAAAAAGTTTGCTTCACATCCATGTCAGCTTTGGTAAAGCTGGCAACATTTGCAATGAAACAAGTATTTGAAAAACTTAAAAATGGCTTTGACTTTCTTTGTCAGGGAAGAGTTGATACCTTCGCCTATTGGTTCTAAGAAGGGTGAAATTGGTGTACAGTTAAATTACACTTATTACTCCTCCCGAGTTGAAGAAAGGCAGAAATTATCTCAGATGTGTGGGGAACCAGCTGATATGAGTACCAGGGAGGAGAAAGCTCCATTCACACAAGGGAATGTCTAATTGATAAGGAGTGTATTAAAGTAGAATCTAGAGACATCCCAAGCTGTATTATAGAACTGCTTGTTTCAAATGCTCAGTAGACTCGGGTTCATATTCTCAAATGACCATAAACTTCTCACTTTAAAGTAAAAGAACCATGATGAGATATTAAAATAACTCTTACGGATATCATGCTGTAGTTGCATCATGAAATTTGCATCAAGTCAATGAAAATGAATAGCTGAGTAATAAGATTATGAGTCATCAAAAAGTGATAATGTACAGATGGTTAACAAAAACATGAAAAGATGTTCAACATCGCTCATTATTAAAGAAATGCAAATCAAAACTACAATGAGGTATCACCTCACACCAATCAGAATGACCCTCATCAAAAAGTCTACAAACAGTGGATGCTGGAGAGGGTGTGGAGAAAAGGGAATGCTCTTGCGCTGTTGGTGGGAATGTAAATTGATACAGCCACTATGGAAGGTGGTATGGAGATTCCTTAAAAAAATTAGGATAAACCACCATATAAGCCAGCAATCCCACTCATAGGCATATACTCTGAGGAAACCAAATTGAAAGAGACACTTGTATCCTGTTGTTCATTGCAGCACTATTTACAGTAGCTAGAACATGGAAGCAACCTAGATGCCCATCGACAGATGAACGGAAAAAGAAGTTGTGGTACATAGACACAATGGAATATCACTCAGCCATGAAAAGCAACATGTTTGAGTCAGTTCTGATGAGGTGGATGAACCTGGAACCTTTTATACAGAGTGAAGAGAGTCAGAAAGAGAAAGATAAATACCATATTCTAACACACATATACAGAATCTAGAAAAATGGTACTGAAGAACTTATTTACAGGGCAGCAGTGGAGAAACAGAGAATAGACTTATGGGCATGGGGAGAGGGGAGGAGAGGGTGAGATGTATGGAAAGAGTAACATGGAAACTTACATATTACCATATGTAAAATTTGCTGTATGTCTCAGGAAACTCAAACAGGGGCTGTTTATCAACCTAGAGGGGTGGGATGGGGAGGGAGATTGAGGAGGGGAGGTTCAAAAGGGAGGGGATATATGTATACCTATGGCTGGTTCATGTTGAGATTTGACAGAAAAC
>SJYX01021995.1:0-13017 GCA_006410675.1 Oreotragus oreotragus
TTGCACTGGGAGGCCGCTGAAGCTTCTGGATGTGTCTTCAGTATCTACTCCACTGGGAGTAGCAGCTACTTAGGAGCACATTATATTTGGGATGTCAGCCTGGAATGCATTTCTTCCAGAGAGCTCCGTGACCCTCTGCAGGTCATTTAGGTACTTACTTAAGCCATCTCCTCAGAAGCCTTCCCGCTTCACCCTGTCTAAAAGAAATGTGTAAGCATGTGCACGCACACACACACACCACTCAATCCCTCTTTATTTTTTCCCACAAGACTTATCACTGCCTTACATTATGTGTGTGTGTTGCTCAGCTGTGTCTGACTGTTTGTGACCCCATGGACTGCAGCCCGCCAGGCTCCCCTGTCCATGGGGATTCTCCAGACAAGAACACTGAGTGGGTTACCATTCCCTTCTCTAGGGGATCTTTCCAACTCAGGGATCGAACATGGGTCTCCTGCATTGCAGGCGGATTCTTTACCATCTGACACCAGGGAAGCATCTCCCATCGTATCGTATATCTACTTTTGATTTTCTGTCTCCTCAGCTAAGAGCTTAGATACACGCATGTGTGTGTGTTAGTCGCTCAGTGGTGTCCGACTCTTTGCATGGACTGTAGCCCACCAGGTCCCTCCAGCCATGGGATTTCAGGCAAGAACACTGGAGTGGGCTGCCATTCCCTTCTCCATTAGACACACATAGGTAGGGGTATTTTCCAATCCTGGTGATTTCCGAAACCCCAGCACTTATAGAGCACATAGTAGGTACTCAATAAATATTTGTTAATGAATGCGTGAAGCAATCAGCAGTGGCTTGGGCGGGAGTGAGAGATGTGTAGTGGGGGGTGGCAGGATCCAGCTGGAAGGCTCCGTGGTGAGCTGGGCTGACACCTTGAGGAGTGGCTAGACTCAGAACTGAGAGCCTAGAGGGTTCTGGGGCAGAGCTGGGGAAGAAGATCACACAAACAATGATGCCCTCCACCAGCTGCTGGATGTCCCCTCCCTCCTCCCACTCTCCATTCTCTCCCTTCTTTGCTTTCATGAGATCAGAAGGCTTTGTGGGCTGCAGAGGTCACAAAGCCTTCGCAGAAAAAAGTGAAGCTTCAATCAGATTTGAAAGACAGTAGTAAAGCTACATTTCCTTTCGAAGTCAGCAGGGTGGGGACCAGTGTGGAAATATTGTATTTTTGATTGGTTTTTATAAGTTGCCTGTTCAGTCTTTTTTGTTTTCCTCCATTAGCACGAACTCAGCTCAGCTCCTTTTAGTTGTGATTTTTGCTCCAAGAGTCACTTCTCTTAGCATTCACATTTGAGGCTAAAAAAAGCATTGTTTCCTCTTCCCAGGATGAAGTGAACCAGATCATGGAAACCAACCTGTGGCTACGTCACGTATGTGTCTATGTCATTTACTCTTCTCTGGGAACTATGTCACTGACGTGTCAGTTTAATAATGTCCCGGGGATAAAACCCACTAGCACTCCCTCTTTCTATCTCCAGTTCATGACAGAGTATAAAATATTATTTGTCTCCAGAGCAAGTTCAGTCTGGTAACAGCTGCCTGGCTGCAAGCTTCAGGTGCAGAACCTAGTGATAAAGTCCTCACTGACTCTGTCCCTTGAAGGTGTCTGCTCTCAACTCTCCCATTTTTGTTCGTATCTTGAGCTCCAGAGCCAGATGCGCACCCGTGCTTTGATTCTGCTGTGGCTTAGATTCCCACTATTCGGTCTAATCGGTCATGCCATCTTATTCTTCCTTTTGCTCTTAATCTTTTGTACAGATTTTGTAATAAACCTATCATCCTACTATCTTTTTATTATTAGAGATGGATTGCTACTAGAGATTGAACATAGTCTATGGAACGTGGAAACTGAGTCTATCAACTTGACCAGCTAATCAATAATCAATAGATACATATCTAATATCTAGTGGATAACCTATTTTTGCCCCAATCAGCTCAACCACCTTGTTCCCCTTGAGTTTAATCTCCCAGCTTTTGGTAGAAACCAAAGTAAAATGAAAGTCGCTCAGTCATGTCCGACTCTTTGCGACCCAATGGACTATATAGTCCATGGAATTCTCCAGGCCAGTATACTGGAGTGGGTAGCCTTTCCCTTCTCCAGGAGATCTTCCCAACTCAGGGATCGAACCCAGGTCTCCCGCATTGCAAGTGGATTCTTTACCAGCTGAGCCACCAGGGAAGCCCAAGAATACTGGAGTGGGTAGCCGATCCCTTCTCCCAGAGGATCTTTCCAACTCAGGAATCAAACCAGGGTCTCCTGCATTGTGCATTTCCACATTCCAAGGACTATGTTCACACTCTAGTAACAATCCACTTCTAATAGTAAAAGATAGTATGATGATAGGTTTATTGCAAAATCTGTGTGAAAGATTAAGAAGAGCAAAAGGAAGAATAAGATGGAATGACTGATTAAACCATGTACTCTTCAAATAAAAACCTTTTCAAAAAACTGTTGAGCCAATATAGAATTAACATTAGAAGAAAGTGAACAATTTTAAAAACTGACTCCTATTTCCTTCAGATCTGGAATGATTATAAACTGCGTTGGGACCCCACGGAATATGATGGCATTGAGACTCTCCGTGTTCCTGCCGAGATGATCTGGAAGCCCGACATCGTTCTCTACAACAAGTATGCGTAACCGACAGCCAGTATTTCTTCCAAACCTGCCTTTGGCGCAGGCGGACCCGAAGCACGGGGGAGTCACTAACGTGTCTGATTTACTTTGCAGCGCGGTCGGCGACTTCCAAGTCGAAGGCAAGACAAAAGCTCTTCTTAAATACGATGGCATGATAACCTGGACGCCACCAGCGATTTTTAAGAGTTCCTGTCCTATGGACATCACTTTTTTCCCTTTTGACCATCAAAATTGTTCCCTGAAATTTGGTTCCTGGACTTACGACAAAGCTGAAATTGACCTTCTAATCATTGGCTCTAAAGTGGACATGAATGAGTTTTGGGAGAACAGTGAGTGGGAAATTGTCGACGCTTCTGGCTACAAGCATGACATCAAGTACAACTGTTGTGAAGAGATATACACAGACATCACCTACTCCTTCTATATCAGGAGGCTCCCGATGTTTTACACCATTAATCTGATCATCCCCTGCCTCTTTATTTCATTCCTCACTGTGTTGGTCTTCTATCTCCCTTCTGACTGTGGTGAAAAGGTGACGCTTTGCATTTCAGTGCTCCTTTCTCTGACTGTGTTTTTGCTGGTGATCACAGAAACCATCCCGTCCACGTCTCTCGTGATCCCCCTGGTGGGCGAATACCTGCTCTTCACCATGATCTTCGTCACCCTGTCCATCGTGGTGACGGTGTTTGTGCTGAACATCCACTATCGCACCCCAACCACTCACAACGTGCCCACGTGGGTGAAGGTGGTCTTCCTCCGGCTGTTACCCCAGATCCTGATGATGAAGAAGCCTCTGGACAAGATGAAGGAGACAAGAGCTGATAGAAACCCCAAAGGAGTCTCCAGTAAGCCTGCCAAAGTCGAGTCTGAGCACCACAAAGAGCCCAGACTTCTTAAAGAATGCTGCCACTGTCACAGATCCGGTGAACCTGGCACCAGCAAGAGAATATCAAGTCATCAGCCTTTACAGTGGATGGCTGAAAATTCGGAGCTCTCGCCTGAAGTCGAAGACGTCATCGATAGTGTTCATTTCATAGCGGAAAACATGAAGAACCAAAATGAAACAAAAGAGGTAAATGCATGAGTCCTCGAGCCTGTCCACCCGCGGCAGTCCTAGGGGCCCTGTGCAGAACCCTAGTCAGAGCTCCAGTGTGAGTTCTGCTTGCAAGACAGTCGGAGAGTAGGTGCCCTGAGATCCAGCTCTGTGAGGCTGCAGCTATGGGTGAACGGCCCTGGTGAAGGGATGGAGTAAGGGGTGCCTCAGAGCAAATCTTTGCCTCCAGAAATGTCAACTCAAGTGCAATCTGGTTAAAATAAACACTCAGGGCAGTCTTGGTTTAGTCAGACTGAGAGCCCCTGCTTAAGGAAGGCTGGGAGAAGGAAGAGCCAGCCGAGGGACAGGACGGAATGCTGCAGCTCCAGTCACACTCACTAGACCTGACGGGGATGCAGGTGCTGGTTGAATGAGCTTCAGGGATATTTTTAGCATCAACTCAGTCGGGTCCTGCTGCCCAGGGCCTAACTATAGCAGGACAGGCCTCCCTGTCCTCCAGAAAGAGAGCTCAAGAAACGTATGCCAACTTTCCATCCCATCACGATGACCAGCTAGGCGCCTCTGGAAACTCATGCCAGGGGTCTAGGTCTGACCTGATGGCAGCTGCCAGCATCCATATCTCCTAACGAAAGGACATTGCAGACCTGAAGTCTGCCCATTGGTGCCAGGGAGGACAGTGAGTGCATGTCACACAGGTGGAGGGGGGTTTGTATCAGCAGCGGGTGAGCCTGGGACTCCCCTCTGTGAGGACACCTTCGTCAAACCTAGGGGACAGTTGCTTGGACTTCAGCACCACCCGGTAGGGCCCTTGGAGGTTGGGAACTAGAGTGATGCCAGGGCCTAGAGGGCTGCTGGCTCCTGATGGGGGACCATCATCCTGCAGGGCTTATCCCCCACCCTCTGCTGCCTCAAACCCAGTTCCTGGACTTGCCGCAGGGTCAGGAGGTTCCATGGTGCTCATGACAAGAGTGGGTGAAAAATGTCCCACTCTATCAGTTAACAATGGATGCTGCAGCCGTTAGTCAAGCCTTCAGTCACTGCCGTCACCCCCAGCTGTGCACCCTGAGGGGCCTCAGGATGGAGAAAGTGGGATACTGGCCCTAGACAGTTAATGCGCCCATCCAAGGAATGATTTCCGAAAGCCCAGACTCTTGCCTCTTCCCACCTATAGAAAAGCAGTAAATTCATTAACTTGAGATGTCTGGTTTTCCTTAATAATAATCTTTTTAAAAACTTAAAAAACAATTGAAGGATAGCTGATTTACAGTGTTGTGCTAGTTTCTACTGTACAGCAAAGTGACTCAGTTAAACATATATATATATATATATATATATATACATTCTTTTTAAGTATTCTTTTCCATTATGGTTTATCCCAAGAGATTGGGTAGGGAGGAGCCAGGATATATAGGAGGTTTTGCAACAAACATTAGGCAGTTGAAACATCGAAGGATGACTGTGGCAGTTAGATGCAACAGAATGTTCTGCAACATCATCTTCTGATGTTCTGACTACCTGGTCATTGTTGCAAAATCTCATTATCCTGGCTCCTCCCTTACCTCTTCAGGGCAGTCCCTCAGAGCGATCTCAGAGGCCACCTCCTAGGCTCGAAGTCCTCAGAAAACCCACCAAATAGAACATAAGTCTCGAGGGGAGGGGAGGGAGGCTCAAGAGGGAGAGCCTTACGTTTATATAATTATGACTGATTCGAGTCGCTGGATGCCAGAAACCAACACAATATTGCAAAGCAATTTTCCTCCAATTAAAAATAAATTAATTCTCAACTTTCAGGTCGTGCTTTTACACACACACACACACACGTACTTGCAGTCAGGAGAAGCCCTGTGTGCCCTGCAGGAGCCTGCTAACTCTGCAGCCTTCTGCCCCAGGACTGATGGCGCACCCTCCGTCTGCAGACAGACGGTTGTTCTCTGTGTACACTACGGAGGAGATGCAGGTTAACCAGAATCGCAGGGATATTTGCTTTAAAAGTTGTCAGCGAATCTTCTGTGCAAAGGAGGCAGCTTATCTCCCCTGGTTTTCAGTTTTTACAGATGCTTGACGTTTTGTCTTTCAGGTAGAGGACGACTGGAAATATGTGTCCATGGTGGTGGACAGGGTGTTCCTGTGGGTGTTTATAATCGTCTGTGTGTTTGGAACTGCAGGGCTGTTTCTCCAGCCGCTCCTGGGGAACACAGGGCATTCGTAAGGATGGATTTTCCCTTCATCTTCAGAAATGTACAGACGCTGTGTTTATTCCCCCATCACCAGGAAGTGGATAGAAAACTTCCCACCAGGTCCCCATCTAGATAGAAAAAGAGGGCCTTACTGCCAATGGCAAGCCTGGAGGGCCCTCCCTTGGGGGTGCAGAGGGGTGCTTTAAGATCCCAGGGTCTGGGACCTGATACCGGAGCCCAGAGCTGGCAGCCAGCCCCTGCAGGCTTCTCTTGTCTGTACACGTTTCCCTTCCAGGGACATGATCGACCCACAGTCCAGTGAGACACGGAATCAAAGTTGAGCCACGCTAAGAGGTGTTCTTCTGCTTCTCCGGTTTATATACTTCTCAGTATAACAACACCTGCCAGACATGCAACTTTGGACCTTGGACTTGCTGACGCCGGCAGCTCCCGTGACCTTGTGTGCGCTTGCTTTCTCGTGCTTGTCTCTGTGACATGGAGCCCACACTGCGGCATTATTTGACAGAGTAATTGGTAAAAAGGAACAGCAGGTAGTCGGGCTACCCTTTGAAAGAAATCTTATTGAAGTCTAGTTGATTTTTAATGTCGTGTGAGTTTCTGCTACACAGCAAAGTGACTCGGTTACGCACACACACACACATCTCTGTTCTTTTGCAGATTCTTTTCCATTATGGTTTATTGTAGGATATGAATATAGTTCCCTGTGATGTACAGTAGGACCTTGTTTACCCATTCTATATATACTCCATTTGCTAATCCCAACTCCCAGTTCTTCCCTCCCCCACCCATTCCCCTGTATGTAATTAGATTCACCTGGCAAGAGACTTCAGAAGTGACCAGCACTGTGGGAGGCATGCCGTGGACTCAGAAATAGGCTCTGTCCACACACTTGGAGCTTTTTAGGAAAAGTCGTAAACACGGAGATCTCCAGGGCCAGGGGTCATGTGGGGAATGTAACCAGAGCAGGGCAGGGCATGGTGCGCTCTGGCTGGCAGCCTGGAGCAACCTTTGCCGTGGGTCCAAACGGTATCTCTCCTCCTTAGCCGTTTCCACTTGTTCTGCGTAGCTGAGACTGAAAATAAACGTGTTTCTTCTCGAAGGAATGGTGATCTGTTTCGGAGTATTTCTTTTTTCTGAGAGGGAGAACCTTGGATATTCTGTTTTATTCTACTCTCACTTATTATTTTATGTTTTGTATACACTTATCATAACAATTTTAAAGATACATTTTAAAGTAGAAAAAAAAAACCTACCCTGACACAGGAACTAATTTCATTTTGCCTTTTCCATTGGAGTCCCTGTCTAAAGGCACACGTAATTGGACACCTCAGATTTACCTTTCAGTTTTATATTTTGCTATTTTCTCAACATCATGTCAGCAGCCTTTCTCTGGGATGGTGTGCAGTCTTGAAGTACAGTTTTCGTGATTGCATAACCTCTGTTGTGTTGATACACTACAGCTTCTTGACCTTCTCTTAATCAATGGAAATTGATGGGAGGCCAGACGAGAAATTCGGGCAAGGCTTTATTGAGGTTTCTGAGGCCGAGGAGGGAGCGCTAACTATCATCCGGCGCCCTCGCTCGCTCCTGGAGGTGGGCCGGGCAGCCCCGGGGGTCCAGGGCTGCTCCTGGAGGGGTGGCTTCAGTGCTCTGCCCCCTCTTTGGCGGTGCTGAGTGCGGGGGCAGAGTACCCTGCTTTGCTTCCGACTCTTCAGAAGTGTCAGCTGGGATTTTGGTCTGTGTATCTTGTCCAGAATTTGCCCCAGCTGCTCACACACGCGGCTGGTTTTACTGCCTTGTGTTTTGTTGCTGGAGGAGACGTTTGTCCAGGTGCCGGCCCTGCAGCAAAGGGGCCCGGGTCCCAGCCTGACTCACTACCTCGTGCCAGTGCTTCAGTGTCGACCTCATCCCGGGCTTAAGGCCCGCTCTGGTACCAGAGGCAAAGGTTACTCTGTTTGAAAGTCTTTTAAGGCATCATGTCATGTGAGTAGAGCGCCTCTGTTTCGTCTGTCTTCACAGAGAGAGTTACTTGTTTCTTGATACCTTTTTTTAAAGGATTAAGCCAAATCACTATTTCCTGTCATTGTCTAAAAGTTTTAATTATGGCGAATTTACATAACTAAGGGCACCTTCTAAACCAGTCTTAACTGTACAGTTCAGTGGAATTAACTAACATTAATTAACATTAATTAACATTCCCACTGATGTGCAACCTTTCCTACCATCCAATCCCAAAATGCTTCATCTTGCAAAACTAAACTCTTGCAAAACTGCATCGATGAAGCAATAAATGTTGAATTATTTCTGAGGCGCCACCATGCTCTTTTCCACCCCAGTTGCACCATTTTACATTCTCCCCCACCAGTGCTCAGGGGCTCTATTTTCTCTCTACTTTTATCGACATGTGTTATTATTTGTTTTGTAATAGCTTTCCTTTAATAATAGCCACCTAATGGGTATAAGGTAGTGTCTTCTGCTTTTGATTTCCTTTTCCCTGATGATTCGTGATGGTAAGCATCTTTCTATATACTCACTGGCCATTTGTCTATCTTGTCTGGAGAAATGTGTATTTAAGTTCTTCGTCCTTTTTAAGATCGGATTAGTTGCCTTTTTGTGGTTGTTGAGTTGTAGGACTTTGAAAAACATACTATATATTAAACCCTTGTCATATATAAAAATAAGACTTTAAGAACCACACAAAAGGAAGATGGGGGCGCTCTGTGATCCTTGGGGGGCACTGGGGGGATCTTGTGACAAGCAAACAAACTAGCAACATACATTAAAAAATGTGAAATAAGCACTTGAACAAAAGAAGGACCACAGCATGGAGGTGTCTTTGTGTATCTGACCGAAAGAATCAATGCCTTAGATGGCACGGAGCTCATAGATTATTTAGCATGACTCTCTTTAGCTCAAGAGGCAGAGTGGCTTGCCTGTGATCACGCAGCTAACAAATTCAACTCTCGAACTCACACCTCCCGATGCTTAAAACGTCTCCTTGCCCCTGGATAGTTTAGTCTCCTTTATGAGACGGGAATCGAAAAAGACAGGAAATCAACTGACTTGTCCTGTCTCCTCCCCTTCCCATCCCCAAGTCCTCCCAAAGGCAAGGGAGTGTTCACTCAGTCGTGCCTGACTCTTTGCAACCCCGTGGACTGCAGCCAAACAGGCTCCTCCGTCCATGGGATTCTTCAGGCAAGAATACTGGAATGGGTTGCCATTTCCTTCTCCAAGGCATCTTCCCAAGCCAGGGATCAAACACGGCTCTCCCCACCGCAGGCAGACTCTTTACCCCCTAAGCTGCCAGGGAAGCCCTGTCAGTAATCAGAAAGAAGAAAGCTTTGAATGCAAACCAGGTAGCAAGAGGAAGCAGCAAATACACTTAGTTTAGGGAGGTCAGGACTGTTGGGGTCCAAGCTTTCTGTAGCAGGGGCAAGGGACACAGATAACCTGCTGGCAGCATGTTCATCTTCAGAATGAGAACAGTCAATGTTGAGTGGAACAGCAGACACTGTTGGGATTTCAAGTCCCTGGTCCGAGTGAAGCATCCTGAGGGTTTTCCCCAACCGCCCCGTGTGTTCACACTTCCCTCGGTTGAGGACCGGAGACGGCGGGCAGAGGAGAAAAGCCTGGACGTCAGCAGATGCTGAGGCGTGCAGAGAGACCGACCTCGAGGGCCCTACCATGCAGGGTCTGCTCGCTGCCACCGGAGGCTGACTTGCCCTGGCTGGGCCCTGCGTCCTTCTCATCACGCTAAATGTGGTGTGGGAAGCTTGATCTTCTGGTTTTTCAAGATAAACCAAAAATCCAGCTTTTTATATAAAATCTCCTAACTTTAAAATGTAGGCACTAAAGTAAGCAAACATTGTTTCTGTGTCAGCCAAACAAAAGCTGCCTGTGGGGCTGTGAGTGGGCAGCGGTTGGCTAAACACACCAGGGCTTGATCCCTGCTGTCAGGGGCAGTCAGGCAGGAAGGACAGAGGCCAGGGCAGGGAAGGGCCCAGGGGGGCACAAGAGGTGGACTCGGGGACCTCGGTGTACCACCCGGGGGCCTGGAGAGCGTCTGCGTAGGCTGTCCCCTCGGTCCGACGTCCAGAGGCCTGCAGGGGGCCTGTTAGGTGCCCTGGGGGGACAGGGAGATGAGGAAGGGGCATCTCCCCTTGCCCAGCCCGCTTTTGACTCGGAAACTATGATCTGAACCCTTTGGTGCAGCCAGAGCTGCTATTGCACCCCTTACACACACACCTCCCACACACTCACTCCACACTCACCACACATACCCTAGTCACCACATCACACCCCCCACCCCCACCACACCCACCACACCCACTGCACACCATGTGCATCACACACACCACTCACCACCCCCACCACACTCCACACACACCACCCACTTCACACACTCCATAACCACCACAGCTTTGCTCACAGGGCTGTTTAGAGCTGGCCCGAGTCAGTTTTCCAAATGCATCCTCTTCCCGCTGGCTTCCCTGTGGATTCTAATTCTTCTGGCCTGGCAGGCACCACCCCCGAGCCTTCAGGGGCACATCTAATTCCAGGTTACTCTGCCCAGAGGTGTGACGACGCACACCAGTGGATGCTTTTGGTTTATGTAACATTAAGATTGTCTGTGAAACAAAGAAGTAATGTTACTTTTATTTTCACTACTATTTTATTGACATGTTGAATAGAAAGTCTTATTGAAAAGAAGGAATGTATGTCAGGCTAAATATAAGTGGTAGTCACCATGGCTATTAGTTAAGCAGGTTCATTGTGATAGGTGCCTCCAAGAAAAAATGATTACACTAAAAAAAAAAAAAAAACTACCTCATCATAAAGATATTGCTCTTTGAAAATTATAGTGTTCTAATGTAGCTGGTTAGAGACCATTTTTAAAGGGACCAAGGTCACAGGTAAGAGTCTTTGTAACTTTGCTGGGTGTTATGGCCACAGGCTATCCTTCTAAAATTACCAGTAGATTAAGGTGGGCAGGTCACCTTAATCCAGGCATTAGTTTAACATGAATGATAAGACAGCTGGATAGCATCTCCCCTTATATGGTAAATAGGAACTACACATCATCATCTGTGATGTATTCTCCCAACAATATTGAGCTAGATTATAGTTGTAACTTCCAATTTACAGGAAATATAGGACACAGAGGGAAAAGCTAACTGATACCAGAAGCAAGTAACCAGACAAATCCTAAAAATGAGACATTCTTGGGGGAAACTGATCTACTCCTTTGAAGAAGTCAGTGACAAGAAAGAAATTAAAAGATTTAAAAGGCATAGCTCTATGGGTTGAATCCTACGTTAGACAAGCTACTTCTTAATTTAGGCTATTCTTGAGACAGGTAAACTTCAATATGAAATTAATGATTCTTTTAAGTATGATCATAGCATTTTAGAACTTTTTCAATGTAAGAAAAGATTTCTTTAAGATGCATACTGAAAATTACATGTGCACACACACGGTTGGAAATGTTGGGAGGGGCTGAGCAAGAATACAAATTTGTCCTCATTTTAGACAAATAGCCAATCCAAACTTTGTGGCTTGAGTTAATTAATCAACAAATATTAATTAAGCCATGACCACATACTCAACTCTATTAGAAGCCACTAGGGATGGAACAGAGGGTATGCTATGGTTTAGCTAAGGAAATAAAATTCACAGAATAAAGCAATAGAGAACAATTATGTTTTAAGCTGTATATCAGAGGCTGAAAACTCCACAGACTCTCAGAGTCGGGAGCTGGGGGAGGGAGGGCTGTGTATTCTGTGATGACGTCATGAGGAGGGGGTGTGAGCAGAGTGCTGAAGGATGAGAGTAACTGAGGGCTGTGCGCTCACCTGTGTGTGCCCACGTGTGCCCTGCGTGCTCCCATACATGAACGTGTGAGATAGAAAGCTCTACAGGTCTCCAAACATCCACTTGCTGGAATTAGCTGGAATGTTTTGTTCATTTTGTCTTGCTACACATTTGAAAGTAAAATTTCTTTGCTTTACAGTCACCTTCTGCAGCGACTTCCTTAGGATTACCATGCCATATAAATGTTTATCCTTCCCCACATTTGAGACCATCATCGCCTCCCAGTTTAGCTGTGATGAGCCTCAAGCTTCACGCATACATAGCGATGCTTGACCTTTGCCATGTTTATGTATGGTCAGAAAGAGGCTTGCTGTGGTGTTCTGTGTGACATTTTTCATAATTTAAAACTGAATTCAAATCTAAATGCATCTTTCCAAGATCAGTACTGTTATTTACCCAGCACACTAAATGAACTAAATCAAGTTAAATAATGAATTCAGTCAACAGTGTTCTCAATAAAATGAAGAATAGTGACTTGCCCTTTGAGTCCACCATCCCATTAGGGACTAAGGCTGGGAATTCTTGATTTTCATCACAATGTATTCCTGCACATCCTGTCCTAAAGCAGTAATAGAGCTGATTACATTTTCCCAAAGGAACAAAATTGCAACGAGAATTTGTGTGGTTTAAAAATTGTTAAAGGTCCAGTATTTAATCTCTAAAGTATAGAATTTGGGAGCAGGAGAGGTCTTCAAAGGTCATGAGTCATAACCTCTTGCTATTAACCAGGAAACTAAACTCCAGAGAAGGCAAGTGTCTCACCTAAGGCTGGTCAAGAACCCAAGATTTCTAGTGCCCTAGTTTCTACTTTGTCACGTTGCCTGCCTTTAAAAATCAGCAAAATGTGCAGAAAAGTGATAAATATGTGGGTCATACCAGGAGCCCCAATATTCCCTGATGTGAGCAGGAAGCACATAAAAATACAATTTTGTGGAATAAAATTTTATACCTGTTGAAAACAAATGGATGATCATCTTGAACATTATTTAAACACCCAAAATACATAAATGTGATTTGTTTTGAAGTTTAGAATTGCTTTTGAGAGTGATTTGAGTGGAATAAACCTAAAAACACAGTCCAGGCTATTTGAAAAAGTCTGTCATTTCTGTTCACTATGGTTCTCTGCTCAGAACAGAGCAGATCTGGGCACTGGGCAGGAAAGGAAACTGTACAATACAGGAGGGCAATGAAAGGACCCATTTTCCAGAGGCAGGATCAAGGGCACAAGGAAGGAGAGACTGGGC
>SJYX01021996.1:0-14814 GCA_006410675.1 Oreotragus oreotragus
TGGGCGGGAGGGGAGTGACTCTTTCCATAACCTCAGTCCAAGCTATCACATCCCCCGGGGAACTTCCCTGGTGGTCCACTGGCTAAGACTCCATGCTTCCAGGGCAGGGGGCCTGGGTTTGATCCCTGGTCAGGGAGCTAGATCCTGTATGCCACAGTAAAGATCCCACATGCCACAACTAAGACCAGTGCAGCCAAATAAATATATTTTAAAAACTCCCAAATGGTCACATCTTTCAATAGAATGTAAACAGGGGCTGGAGCTGGGGCCCAATCCAAGTTTTATCCCCAGCATCTAGAATAGTTCTCAGCACATAGCAAGGGTGCAATAAACACTTGTTTAAAGAATGTATAAACTAGCCGCTTAGCATTCAGATGACAAGGCTGCCCATCTCCTCCCAGCTCCTGTGCCTAAATGTTGGTTGTCTCCCCATCTCCCTAACACAGCTCCCCTCCCCCCACCAACCTGGGCCCAGGGATTGGACTGTGTCACAGGAGGCATGAGAGCCTCCTGTCTCCCTTAGGCTCCCAATACCTTTGAGAACCAGTATTCTCCTCCCCCAGCGCAGCTGGACTCCATCCTCCGGGATCCCCTGGAAGAAGCTTTCAGGGCTGCCCAAGCTTTGCCAGATCTTACATCTGGCCCCACTTGCCCTCCCAAGCTTAGCCTTGTTTTCTGATCATAGCTTCATTCCTCCTATATGACTGCCGGTCCTGGCCAGCCATGAGGCAAAGGGCAAAGGGGATCTGTTTCCTGGGTCTTTGACTATTGAAGAGTTTATTCAGCTGGATTGAAACAAAGAGCTACTATAAAGGATGGTATTGAACAATCAGTGGAATTAGAAAATGGACTGGAAATTAGATCATAGTATTGTGTTGGTATTCAACTTTTCAAGATTGAGTATTTTCCTGTAAGGTTGTAGGAAAATGTCCTTGGAGTATTTGAGGAGGGGGCAGATCATGATCTCTGCAACTTACTCTTAAATGGCTTAGCAAAATAAAAGACTAAGAAGAAAAGCGGTGTATTTTATTATATTAGATATATGTATGCACAGCAAGAAAGAACAAAAGCAAATATGGCAAAATGCTAAGAATGGGACAATTTAGGTGACAGGCATTTGGACGTTTTACAGCATTCTTGCAACTTTTCTTTAGGACTGAACATTTTCAAAATAAGTTTGATAACAAAAACAAAAGCTGACAGGTGGAGCCTTTCCAACATTCTCGGAGGGAGCTGGTTCCCCCTTTTTCTGTCCTGTCCTTTTCTCTCGAGCATCCCTACCCCCCACCCAAGGGCCCAGGGTTTTGTTTACTAAACAACTCAGCAATGAGCTCTCACCCCCTGATTCCATCAATTATAAATGTGCTTGCATCTCACCACAGGGCAATTTGTGATGGACTGTGGTTTGTGGTGAGAGTAGCACCATCCAAGTTCACCGCAGCCTCGAGTAGAGGTGAGGGCTGGGGCCAGACACAGGGCTGTGGGGGCGGCGCGGGCACCCGGGCAGCCCTGCCACCTTCCTGTTTGTCAGCCGAGAGAGGCTGAGGAGGCCAGTGTGCAGGTGGATCGCTGCTCAGGCTGGCTACTGCTGCCAGGCCAGTCTGGGCAGGTCTGTGCCACCAGAGCCAGAGGCTTCTCCAGAACCTTCTGAGGTGTCCTGGCTCCTGGGAACTGTGGAAACACTCCCTCCTTTATGTATCAATCCGTTTAATCTGCACAACAAACCTAGGAAGAGCTATTGTTATTATACCCATTTTGCTGATGAGGAAACTGAGGCATAGAGAAGTTAAGAAACTTCCTCAAAGTCATTGGTAAGTGACAAAACCAAGTTTTATTCTCTTAGCCATTATGCCATATTACTAGGTGGTTTACATTAATAGATACTATGTATGTTTGAACTGAAGTGAAGTCGCTCAGTCATGTCCGACTCTTTGCGACCCCATAGACTGTAGCCTATCAGGCTCCTCCGTCCATGGGATTTTCCAGGCAAGAGTTCTGGAGTGGATTGCCATTTCCTTCTCCAGGGGATCTTCTTGACCCAGGAATCGAACCTGGGTCTCCCACGTTGCAGGCAGACGCTTTACCATCTGAGCCACCAGAGAACTATGTATGCTTAACTGACACCTAATGATTCTAAGTCATGAGCAGCAACAATTTCACTGCTGCTACTCATGATTTATAATCAGGAGGGACTTACCTCCCTGCTGATACTGTATTTTCCCTGGGTCAAAGCGTCTATTACCTCCTACTGTCACTTTATAAAGTAGAAATCCATGATCTGTCATACAAAGCCCTCTTTCCTATTGAATTTCCTATTTCTTTTTTCCCCTCTCTGGTAATAGCCTTTTCCCTACCAGCCTTACAGGGAGTTTAAAGGAAGCTGACCCTGCTTTGCCATGCCACAGACCAATCACGTGACTAGGCTTGGCCAATCAGGTCACAGAATCCCCCAGCCATAGTGGCTGGTGTAGGGAGGGACACATGACCCGCCAGAGCCAATGAGGATCTACTCTGGGACTTCTCTCTGAACTCTTAGGAAAAGAAGACCTCTCCTAAAGACGGGGGTCTGGGAGACTGAATGTGAGCCAAGAGCTCCCACAGCCACTGTCCGTTTCAACCTCCAAACAGTTTTCACTCTTGAACAATTCTAAATCTTAGTTTTTCCCTACATTCTTCCTTTCACCAATACTATCACGGCACTGAAGGCTTACGTGGTTTCTCAGAGTTTCACCTCTGCCTTCCCTGGTCACAGTGACAGTCTGAGCCCTGCTTGCTTTGTGCTGATGGTGGAGAAGGATTTAGCCCACCTGCCCTTCTTCCTCGGTTAGTTCTCAGACTGCAGTGCGCTGCCTTGCTCTTCTCCCACACAGGTAACAAAAGAGAGAGTCAGATCATGGCCTTAAATATTCCAGAGGCTGGTGATGAGGCAGAGAGAGTCCAAAATTGGGGCTAGAAGACTTTGGTTCAAGTTTAAACTTTGTGATTTATGAACAGAGTGTTATTATGCATGATAGTTAATCTCTCTGAGGCTCAGTTTTCCCATCAGTAAAATGAGTAGTGCCAAAAGTTAAAAGAGATGTGGTCTTTTGAAGTATTCTCTAAACTACAGGGCACTCTGCTTCCTGATTGTTGCCTCAACGGATAGAGTTGGGGTTCCCTTACTCCGGGTGTTTTTGAACTTCTGGTCATTGTGAGATGCGTGACAGTTGAGGCTGTCTTCTGTGTTTCTAGAGCATTCCAGAAATTCCAGAATTCCAGCATTCCCAGCCAGTGCCAACCACATATGGACCCTGGATCAGAGTTTGCAGAATGAGTATGTGAGAATGTGTCAGAAGACAAATGTAGACACGGTCTTATTTTAGTTAACATTATTCCAAGGGGCCATTCCTGCTACAGTAATATTGCACAGAACCCAGAAATTCCAGCATGTGAACTGAGATTATGTTTGTGACTTAAAGTGACCTTAGAATTCTCTCTTACCTAAGAGTGGACAGAAAAATCATGGGCCTGCGGGGTTTTCATTCAGAAAGAAGGGAGATTCTCTCATGAGAGAAAATTGAAAGGAAAATGAGGGACAAAAGTCAAGTCGTGTTTTGATGATACTAGGAATTGGGCTTGTTCAGTGTGTCATTTACACCTGCCATTACAGAAGTTAGGAGGGCACCTGGGAGTCTAAAAATTATATTCATAAAAGCCTCTGAGGCCATGGGAGCATGAGGTGAGGGGGTCCCTTGGCTAAAATTGTGTCTGAAACCCCAAGAGTCTTCCAAGCCTCTCAGCCCCTGTCTCTAAGGACCCTGTCCTTCAGTCTCATTGCTTCTCCCATGGACTGCCGGAAGTCTGATTGGTCCCCCCACCCCCCTCTCCCAGGCCCCAGCTGTGGGAAGGGGAGCCCCCAAGCAGTAGGCCAAGCGCTATTCTGCCTGGACCCAGATTCCCATCCATGGGGTCGTCTTGGCAGTGGCCAGCCTGAGTGGTAATTACTGCCAAGGTACAGGGAGCTAAGGTGGATTCCCCAGGCCCCCACCTCCATGTGGGCAGTGAATGGCCCTGGCCCCGGATAAGACGGTGTCAGCAGGTGCCTGCCCAAACCCTGCTGGGTTCCCAGGCCCCTGGAGCCCTCTCGTAATAGGAGCCATTTGCCCCACAACCAGTGTGTGACCAGGTTTTTAATCTTGGAGGCCCCTTGCATCTCAGCTGGGGAGTGGATTTGTCATTCGGGGAGGGGAGAGCCCGTCTGGGAATGCCAGAGAGCTTCTCATCAGAAGGGGGTCGTCCTGGAGCATTATGTCTCCATTCCAGACCAGTCCCCCTGCATCCCTCTAACCGCCTCCAAACCCAGAAGACAGAGCTGCACCTCCTCGGTGTCTCTGACACACCCAGCAAATGCCCGAATTCAAAATCAGGGCAGCTTATTTTGTACTAACTCTGATACATGTCAGATTGGGCTGCTTCTTGGCTAAATCCTCATTCTCCCATCCTTGAAACTCTCTCTGACCTTCTGCTGCCTGTCAGCAATTGCCCTATAAAGACCCTCTCCTGGGCCACTGAGAAGCTGTCTCCGGGCTGTCAGGAAAGGTGAGAAGAACACCAGGCCAAAACCTGCTACTCTCTGCCACAACTTGCTGTGTGATCTTGGGCAAGTCACTTCGCCTCTCTGGGCCTAAGTTTTTAAAAGTAGGGGGACGGGGACTTTCCTGGTGGTATAGTGGATAAGAATCCACCTGCCAATGCAGGAGACACGGGTTCGATGCCTGGTCCAGGAAGATTCCACATGACGTGGCCAACTAAAGCCTGGGTGCCGCAACTACTGGAGCCGTGTTCTAGAGCCTGCACTCCATAACAAGAGAAGCCACAGCAATGAGAATTCCACACACGGCAACGAAGAGTAGCCCCACTCGCTGCAACTAGAGAAAGCCCACGAGCAGCAACACAAACCCAGCTCAGCAAGAAGTAAATAAACAATTTTTTAAAAAACACAGGGACAGACTTGGAACTTCTTAAGTGTCCAGTAAATACCGTGTTCTCGACATGCATGATCCCACACAAGCCCTTGCAGTGACCTTGTGACACAGCCTTCTTGTTCCCAGTTTATAGGGGAGTGGATGCTGCCTGGCAGAGATGAAGCAGCAGTCACAGGCCACACAGCTAGTTGGGCGGTGAGGGCCAGGATCTGAAGCCAGGTCTTTCAGACTCCACTGCCTGAGCACTTTCTCCTCCTCAGTGACCTCCAGGTGATCCTGAGGACACCTTCCAGCTGAGATTTTAACACCTCGGGTCCTTGCCACCTCTCCGTGGCCTTTGCAGTCTGACTACCTAGTTCCTTTTCACTAAGAAATTGCTCCTCCCATCTCATCTTTCCCAAATTTGGGGGGATGTCCAAGCCACCCAGGGTTTCACCTCTAAGCCTCCGTCCCCTAATCTGTAAACTCAGCTTTCTAGGGAGGGTTGACAACCTCAGATACCACCTCCTCAGTGGGGTTTTCCCTGACTACACTGTGTGAACCCAAGTCATCATTCTTGCAGGAGTCAGACTGTGTTATCCTTCTTTGCTCCCCACCAGCGGTCTTCTCACTACAATGGGAGTTACACAAGGGCAGCAGTTTGACCTGGTACTTCCACTGTTATATCCTGTGTGTTTTTGTGCTCAGTTGTGTCTGACTCTCTGCAGCTCCATGAACTGTAGTCTGCCAGGCCCCTCTGTCCATGGGCTTTTACAGGCAAGAATACTGGAGCAGGTTGCCATTTCCTATTCCAGGGGAATCTTCCTGTTCTAGGGATCGAACCCAAGTCTCTTGCATCTTCAGCA
Organism: Oreotragus oreotragus; assembly: GCA_006410675.1. NCBI lineage: Eukaryota > Metazoa > Chordata > Mammalia > Artiodactyla > Bovidae > Oreotragus > Oreotragus oreotragus. Next base: position 5,810 of record SJYX01021996.1, read on the forward strand.
TAGGCAGGTGGATTCTTTACCACTGCACCACCTGGGAAGACCTGTTATAATCTATATCAGCACCTAAACCATGCCTGGCACCTACAGAGCTCAGCATGTACGTGTTGAGTGGACAAATGAATGAATTTATAATAACACAGCTACCAGTTCTGGAAGGTTTACTATGTGTCAGATGCCTTGTCAGTCTTCACAACAACTCCATAAGGAAGGTCAATTATACCCATTTTACAGATCTTGAACCTGAGTCACTCAGAGGGTAAATAACTTGCCCCGCATCCTATGGTCTGGCTTTGAACCTCTGCATGTCTGACTCTAGTGCTCATCAGGTTACTTTGTCAACTCAAAAGTGCCCTAAAACTCAAATGACTTATATCAACAGAGCTTCCCTCAGCCTTGCTAAGACCTGGACCTCTGATATCCGTGGAACCCTGTGTGTACCTGGCTCTCTCCTAGGCCTCTTGCTCTTGCCGGAGGAATAAGCACTGAGGCCCCACAGAAGTCCCGAGTACAGTGACCTGGATCTTTTTCCTCCCATGGGCAATGGTCCAAAATTGAAAACAAACACTTTAAAATAAAAGCCATATTAAAAAACAACCCCAAATTTCTGCCTTAAAATATGGTGAGCCAGGGGGCAATTAGCAATTATGCTGTATTTTATTATGAGAAGATGAAATTCTAATTGGACTGATTTGAATTCCACACACCTCCACAGATTGTTTTGGGAATTAAGGTATCAGTTGTATCGGTAATTATGGTTTACCATTAAATTACCCCCCCACAGAAAACTGTTAAATTGTCTGTGACAGGGTTTAAATTTAGCCCAGACCCATGTCCAGTGAAGACTGCGCGAGTCAATACAAGCCACCCGGAAACCACTGGGTGCCCTGTGCCAGGCGGTAATTAAGGGTTGAGGTTTCCAAAGTTTTACCTGAGACGGCAGGGACAAGCCCCGGGCTGCAGGACACTCACGTGGAGGCCTTGGTCACCCTCCCCCCCGCCACCCCCCAACCCAGAGCGATGTTCTAGGAGCCTGCCAAGCTCTGAAGGGCCAATACCTGAGCTGCAGTAGGCATTCTGGAAAGCAATGTAGCTTCAGTTGATGGGTAGTATCGATACTTTGGTGAGGTATACCAGCACAGAAGGAGCCCAGGGGCAGTGGAGGACAGTGTATGGCATAGACACATTGCAATCAGACACTCTGGCATTGAGTCCCTGCTCTACCTTTTAGGGAGGAAACTCAGGATAGCCACTTCATCTCTTTGAGCCTTTGTTTCTTCATCTGTCTAATGGGTATACTCCCCTGCCTCATGCATGGGTTATTATGGAGATTAACTGAGAATAGCATGGTGACAACAGCCATCTATGGTCCCCTTGTGATGTGCCAGCCATGTGCATTCATCTTTAATCTCTATGAAAAATCTATGTGTTGGATAAAAGTGCTGTGTTAGGAGGACTGTTTGACTGAAAGTCATTGACCTGGGATCCAGTGAACTTAAGCAAACTAGAAACTTATTGGAAGGCCAAAAGGGAGTTCATAGAATGGAGAGGGAAGTTAGAGAAGAGGCTCTGAGTAGTCAGATCCAGTGAGTGTCATGGGCCTCAGGACCTGGAATTGCTCATTACATTCTCCTGAGTGCCCTAGAGGAACCAAAAATCTCTGGTTGCCTCCTCCATCCCTGGGCTCCCATTCAAGAGCCCGGTTGAGCTGTAGAGGCCCCTTGGCTCTATGGGGTGAGAGGCAGAAAGAGGAAGTTCCCACAGGGCAGGCACCTGGGTCTCCTACTCCTCAAAACAATATAAAGAGGGTGAGGGCACGCACACTGGGATGCTGGGGAATAGACACTGGGCACAGTTCTTACTATCCCCATTTTATAGACACAGAAACCAGACCTGTGAAGCCACTTGTTTAAGTTCACACAAACAGTGAGCAGAAGAATGGAGACTTAGATCCATGGCTCTCCTAGGAAATGGCTTCCTCCCTTCAGTTCCCCGTCTGGACTTTTCCAGGGCAGGACTGGACATTAGCGTCTTTATACAGTACTGTGAAGTCTCACGCAGATGAAGGCCTTGCTGAGAAAGCCTCAGGATGGAGGGGCTGCTACCCTCACCCAACTCATAAGACCAGCCTGTCAATGAAAGAAACTTCTCTGATCTTTCTATTTTCAAACACACGGCTGTCAGGAAGCATTGGGAAGAAAGAGATTTAGAGGCTATCAGATGATCAGGACTTATTTTGCAGTGCAAAAGGGCTCTCCCCTCTCTTACCTCCAGCCCTTGACATCTGCTGTTTCTTCCACCTGAACTGATGTTTCCCCATCAGAATTTTACAGTCCTACATGTTCTTGAAAGCTGGGACCAAATTCTACTTTATTGAAGAAATTTTCCTGATTCCTCAACCAGGGCAGACCTGTTCTTCTGNAGGGCTCTCCCCTCTCTTACCTCCAGCCCTTGACATCTGCTGTTTCTTCCACCTGAACTGATGTTTCCCCATCAGAATTTTACAGTCCTACATGTTCTTGAAAGCTGGGACCAAATTCTACTTTATTGAAGAAATTTTCCTGATTCCTCAACCAGGGCAGACCTGTTCTTCTGGCCCTTACAGATTTGCTTTCTCAGCTCTGGTCACGCTCTGCACAGAGGTAACAACACTGGATGTGCGTTAAATTGTACTGAGTCTGTTTCATATTCTGTTCTATAAATGAGGAAATTGGGGCACAAAGGTTAAGTCCACTTGCCTACGGTCATGATGCTATTAAATGAGGTGGTTGGGTTAGCACAAAACCAGCATGATAGATGCCCTCTGCATCTGTCCTTCTATCTGGAAGTACCTTGAAAGGACCCAACCAAAGCAGGAGGCTGTATTTTCTCATTTCAAGAATCCCCCCTCCCCAGAAAAGATTCTGTAGGCAGCTCCTCTTCCTTGAATAGTGAACTAAGAAGTGGTAATAGGAAAGTGACTTTTTAATACCATGATGCAAAGGAATGAATTCTGCTGGAGCTTCCTTGATGTGACCTGATAGAGCAAAGGGTAAGACAAGCCACAACCAATGAAGTATGGAGGTCACTATCCATGGGATGGGAAGATGGAGTAGACAGGGAATCCCACAAGTCCTTGTGGAAGATAATCATTGGCAGGACATCCATGCTACTTCTGGCAGCTTCGGTGGTGGATACATGGGCTCTGGTTTAAGTCCTGTTTCTACCAGTTTCCTAGCTGTGTGATCTTGAGCAAATCACTTAAATTCTCTGATCCTCAGTTTCTTCAAGCAAACATGATGATTCAAGGAGATAATAAATATGAAGTGAAAATGTGGAAGTGTTAGTTGCTCAGTTGTGTCTGACACTTTGTGACCCCATGGACTGTAGCCTGCCAGGCTTCTCTGTCCATAGAATTCTCCAGGCAAGAATACTGGAGTGGGTAGCCCTTCCCTTCTGCAGGAGATCTTCCCAACCCAGGGATCAAACTTGGGTTTTCTGCACTGCAGGCAGATTCTTCACTGTCTAAGCCACCAGGGAAAAACCAATAAATAGGAAGAGTCTTGTATAAAGTTCGTCATTTACCAAGTTTTTGAGAAAAAGTAGCTATTTTTATTGCCATATCATTCAAGGCTTCCTCATCTCTGGCACAGCTCCCAGCCCACCTGCGTGCCCTTTGCTCCTGCCACACCAGGCAGCCATGATGACCTGAGCATGCTCTGACTTTGTCGTGCCTCCGTGCTTTAACACATGCTGTTCCTTCTGCCTTGAATGCCCTTCCTTTTCTTCTCTCTGCCTTGAGTCTACCTACTGTATCTTAGACCCAGCTAGATGGTAGCTTCTCTTGGATGCTGTCGTAACAGCCTGGCCAACCTACTGCTCCCTTGACCCTTAGTCCCTTTAGTTGAGCTCTGACCACAGTGCAGATTAAATGTGATGATGTCTGGGAAAGCCCATGGACAGCCCCTGGCATGGAGTGGGTGCCCATAAATGACTAACAGATCTGGGACTGCTTTCCCACCAGCCTCCCTGCCTGGCTGGTGCCTGGCCTCCTCGTGTCCATATTCTAGCACCAGAGTAACACTTGGCAGATTCTCAGTAACTGGAAGTGAAAGTTACTCGGTTGTGTCTGATTCTGTGTGACTCCAAGGACTCTACAGTCCATGGAATTCTCCAGGCCAGAACACTGGACTGGGTAGCCTTTCTTTTCTCCAGGGGATCTTCCCAACCCAGGGGATCAAACCCAAGTCTCCCACATTGCAGGCAGATTCTTTACCAGCTGAGCCACAAGGGAAGCCCTTGTGACTTAGACATTTGTCATTTGGCGTGCTGCTCAGCATCCCACATTGGTGGGTGGAGTCTCCTATGGAGTAGGCCTGGTAGGGTGAGTCGGGGATCCCACCCCAGAAGCTGGGGAGGCCACATCCCCCACTTCTGTCTGAGGTTAAACATGTGACCCAGGTTTAGCCAGTCCAACCCTCTCTGACCCACCATCTTGCCCATAATTCACACTTGGCAGTGATTTCCATAGCGGTGACAGGAGTGGTCAGTAGGGGTGGCACCTGGGCAGTACCCTCCTAACCCCAGTTCCTGAGGTGTGGTGCTGGCTTGTTTCCTCTGGCCTCCCTTGCCCATTCTCTCCTGGCATCCAGCCTTCCTGAGCCTCCCGTGCTCACTAATGATCTTCCAATCAACTCCTTTGCTGCTTCTTAGCCAGTATCTGTTTCTATCACTTGCAGCCAAGACCCAGGTCAGGCTCAGAAGGAGATGGACACACACTGAAATGGATCGATGNCATAGCGGTGACAGGAGTGGTCAGTAGGGGTGGCACCTGGGCAGTACCCTCCTAACCCCAGTTCCTGAGGTGTGGTGCTGGCTTGTTTCCTCTGGCCTCCCTTGCCCATTCTCTCCTGGCATCCAGCCTTCCTGAGCCTCCCGTGCTCACTAATGATCTTCCAATCAACTCCTTTGCTGCTTCTTAGCCAGTATCTGTTTCTATCACTTGCAGCCAAGACCCAGGTCAGGCTCAGAAGGAGATGGACACACACTGAAATGGATCGATGTGCATTTTTGTGCATGCTCCAAGAGGCGGGCCCTGGGCTGGAGAGCACCATGTTCAAGCGATGCATAAGACACGGGCAGCACCCCAGGGGTCCTGATGTCCCAAGGAGACAGAAGATGCATGAGACCGGGAACAAGGTGATGAAGTGAAGCTGGGTTTCACTGGGCCTTCCAGACATTAGCGGGAGGGACGTTGAGCCCTCATCGGGTGGTGCCGTCACAGAGTACAAAATGAGTTAGACTGTGAGAACTGGAGGCACTGGGACAATGTTCCAGATTAGGGACTGGAGCTGAAGGGACTGAAAACAGCTGAGCAAGACGGAGGGGGAGGGATGCCTGCTAACAGGTGGTGCTTGTGGGAAAACAGCCCACAGCAGGAAAGGGCTGACTGAGTGAGCACACAGGTCCCCTATTACACCCATTTTCACCCAGCATGGACTAAGGGCGGGCCCATCGCCAGTCTATGGAGCCCACCTGTCTGTGAGCTTCTGCTTTGCTGAGGACCGTCAGGGAAGGAGCCGTGGTGGGATCCCATGAGGTACCAGCACCATGAGCTCCAGGCAGCTGGAGTAATAATGGTTTCCCTCTGTTCTCTCAGGCAGGGCAGCCCATGAGCATGAACGTCACCTGAGGAGATGGACCTCAGAGGCACAGCTGGATCTTGGCATCCTGGGATGGAGAAACGTAATTCTGAGAGTGACACCCTCTGGGATAATGTGGTGACTTTCCAGCAGTCCTTCAGGAAGCAGGCCCAGAAGTGAAGCTGGGTTTCACTGGGCCTTCCAGACATTAGCGGGAGGGACGTTGAGCCCTCATCGGGTGGTGCCGTCACAGAGTACAAAATGAGTTAGACTGTGAGAACTGGAGGCACTGGGACAATGTTCCAGATTAGGGACTGGAGCTGAAGGGACTGAAAACAGCTGAGCAAGACGGAGGGGGAGGGATGCCTGCTAACAGGTGGTGCTTGTGGGAAAACAGCCCACAGCAGGAAAGGGCTGACTGAGTGAGCACACAGGTCCCCTATTACACCCATTTTCACCCAGCATGGACTAAGGGCGGGCCCATCGCCAGTCTATGGAGCCCACCTGTCTGTGAGCTTCTGCTTTGCTGAGGACCGTCAGGGAAGGAGCCGTGGTGGGATCCCATGAGGTACCAGCACCATGATCTCCAGGCAGCTGGAGTAATAATGGTTTCCCTCTGTTCTCTCAGGCAGGGCAGCCCATGAGCATGAATGTCACCTGAGGAGATGGAGATCAGAGGCACAGCTGGATCTTGGCATACTGGGATGGAGAAAAGTAATTCTGAGAGTGACACCCTCTGGGATAATGTGGTGACTTTCCAGCAGTCCTTCAGGAAGCAGGCCCTGAAGACAGGAGCTGTGGACCTTGCAGGGTCAGAGCCAAGCACAGCGTTACCTGGATCTGGGCTCTCCCTGGCAGGTAACAGTGTATCCCGGGAGTTTTCTGACTCCCTGTCCTGCCCTCTCCCTCCCCCGTCAGGCGTTCAGACCTGTGTCACTTCCAAGCCTCTGCCTCACTGTCACCTCAGGTCCCTCCCTCCTGCCAGGACCACCTTTTGTCCACTTCTCCATGGTGCAGCCATGGGAGGAAGACGTGGGAGCATAAACAATACTTTGTCAAGGACTTTAGGGTTTTAAGGACAGTAACGATGTGGCTGATCCATCCAGAATTTGGTCTTGGTCCTGTCATAAAAGTTGGGACCCGGGTTCTCTGAGTGGCTTGTCCCAAGAATTCATGGGTTACTACAGGGGAGAAGAAATCAAGTCTGTCTTCCCTTTGTCCACCTGTTTCTTCTCACAGTGTTCCCGGGAATGTAACTAAACAGTGCAAGGATGTCAGGTGGGGTGACACCAAAAGCGACTGTGGGGGAAATGACTTCAGTAAATTGGAGAGTGGAGACAACATGTTTTGTCTTCCTCTCTTTGTCTTTGTAAACACAGAAGATTCCACCATCACTGAACCCAGCAAAGACCTGGATGGACTGTGAGATAGGAGATTTCCCCTAAAAACTCCCGCTGTGCACCCCCTCCCACCCCAGACTGTCACAGTGGCGTTAACTCTGCAGCACAGAAAACAAAGATGCCAAGAAGCCTAAGGTGCAAACAGCTCCCATCTCATGATAAAGCTGGCTCAGCAAATCATGCTGATTCAGGGCCAAAACTGGGCCAGTTCCCAGGTGGCCCTGGCAGGAAGAACTCTGAGGATGGACACTGAGGTGTGGGCTTGGGAGTGACAGCTCTGAACAACCGACAGAGGGAACAAAACAGGAGAGAAGGTCCAAAATCCAGGAAGCCTGCCCTTCCTGAAATTACTGACACTCGGATGAGGCTCTCCTACCCCTCACTCCTCACCTGTACTTCTACCCCACCCCCACCTGCAGCTGCCCCTCAGGACCTGCTTCCTGACCCCCAAGGTCATGTCCTTTGTGCGTGGCTCAGGAAGCACAGTGTACACCTTTGGTGAGCTCCTTCTTTTGAACTTGTAAATCATCAGACACAACCCTTTTGGAAATCAATTTGGCAATAACATCAACTGACATAAAAATGTTCATCGCCTTTGGCCCAATAATCTTCCTCTTGGGAATTAAGCCTAAGGAAATAATTCACCAGGAAGCGAGAACAATTCTGTATCTACAGAGACATTTACTGTGACGTTATTTATGATAGAGAAAATTGGCGCCAACATAGGGGGATGGCGCTATAAATTATGTCGCATCCATCCAATGAAATATTCTGCTACCAGTAAGGATGGTACACTGGAAAATCGTGTAACCACAAGAAGCAGTGTTTATAAATGAAAAGCAGGTGGGGAAAGGAGCATAGAATTGTATACATGCCATGATTATTCCAAAGCTGACAAGTGTATATGTAGGGGTGAAGATTCGCCCCAAGCTAGAGACATTACAGTAGCTGCTGAGGGACTTCCCTGGTGGCTAAAACTCGGTGCTCTCGATGCAGAGGGCCCTGATTTCATCCCTGGTCAGGGAACTAGATCTCAAAGAAGGCAGCTAAGAATTCTCCGGCTGCAACCAAAGATCCCGCATGCGCAGCTAAGACCAGTGCAGCCAAATAAATAATACTAAATAAATTAATATTTTATTTAGTTTTAATAGCTGTTGTGGTGCGTATAGGGGAGGGGACGTCAGGTGTAACGGTACTTCCATTGCCCTCTTCCATGGATGTAGAGTCCTATTGAGAAGTCATTTTTGGAAAAATTGTAATTTGTCACTTTGGGTTTTGGCTTTCTTTCTTGCCTCATGGGAGGCAGTTGAAGAACCCCATCTCAGACCAAGACTTGTTTCCCGGCCCTTCTTCCTGCATCCCCCTTTCCTCCCCCAAAGGAAGATTTTGTAGCCCCCACCACCACCCCAAGTCTCCGTTTGCAGAGTCTCCCACTTTGCTCTGAGCTGTCGGTGGCAGACAGAGCCTCGAGGCACTTTTTCATGATCATAATTCAAATTACCCGTTTAAGTCGGTCAAATGAAAAAATAGCCGCTCCGCCCGCACGCGGGCCCTGGCGGGGGCGCAGGGAGCGCCGGGGCGGCTGCAGCGCGCTCCCCGCGGCGGCCCGGCCCTGAGCTCATTTCCTGGGGCGCGCGCGCCGGGCTATTTCAGCCTGGCGCTGTGCAAACAGGACAATTTACTGCGGCCAAAAGGCGCCCAAATTACAATCGTATCACAGACAAATATCCGCCACGCCAGGCCTCCAGAACCCGGGAGGGGCCTCTCGCCCAGCGCGAGGGCCGGGGATGTGGGGGGTGGCACGGGGTCAAGCGGGTCCGCGGGGCTCAGCCGGGCCGGACCGCAGTCCCTACTGCGCCCTGGTAGCATTCGCCAGTAAGTTTGCCCCGTCTCTGGCAGCAGGAAAGGAGACCCGGAGAGATCGTTCCTAGCTGGGCTCCAGTACAGAAAACCTTGCCTCTTGTGTGTGTGTGGGGTGGGGTGGGGG
>SJYX01021997.1:0-58578 GCA_006410675.1 Oreotragus oreotragus
AAGAATATCTTCAAGTCTCACAGTCCTGAGCCCACCTACACATGTAGGGCGGGGCTTCAGGAAATCCTCATTCTTTTGTACTGACTGTCCTGAAATGGCTGTTTAGAGAGTGGGAATGAGGAGGGAAGGTGAGCAGAGAGAGTAAGAAGGCCCCTAACTTCTTCACCTGCTTTCCCTGATGAACTCATTTCATCTTCCCACAGGTCTAGATAAGGAATGTGCCTTGCCTACGACTGCAGAGCCTGCTAGTGCTCCTGGGTTCCATCACAAGAAATCTATTTCAGGATCCATATTGGAAGAAGTTAAACAGGCTTGGTGATCCTAGATGCTTCCAGCGATTTAATTAGTATAAATGGGGGAGGAAAAGTAACGGCAACACACTTCAGTATTCTTACAACACACTTCAGTATTCTTGCATGAGAAGTCCCTTGACAGATAAGCCTGATGGGGGTGGGGAGGTGAGAGGGCTACAGTCCATGGGGTTGCAGGAGAGTCGGACACGACTTAGCCACTCAACAACCAACAATAAATAGGGGAGCTTGATTTCCGTGGGTTTTGATTTTTAAAAACCTGACTACAGAAGCAATTTGTGTTCCTGGTAAAAAGCTCGGAAAGTCAAGTCTCACAAGGAGTAAAAAGTTCTCCAAAATTCCGCAGGCAGAGTGATCACTACTCCCCTATTTCTTGCGTGGATTTGGTCGTGAATTGCACTACAGGGCACGCGTCGTGCAACATAACAGACCTTTAGGCCTCCTCTCTGCAGGACACCCATCGCTAACCAAAGGCTCCGCTCTCTGGGCAAGTCTTTCAGAAATGACTCAGAGGTGGTTTCCAGCGGGCGGTGTGGACGGATCCCAGTTCCCGGCCTCTCCCCAGCAGCTGCGTGACCCTGCAGCAGAGGCACTTGCTCAAGCCTGATGGTTCCGGGCTCCCGGGTTGGTGCACTCACGTGCCTCCCAGCTCGGCCATGAAGGCTCCTTTACGGTAAACCGCCCCAAATTTCCTCTCAGGGCTGATCTGAGAAGGGGCGTGCCGGCCGCGGCCTCCCGCTGGCCTTTCAGCCCACGCGGAAGGCAAGGCCTCCGAGTACTGCCTCGCCGCGCGATGGGCGCGCCCCTAGGCCCGCGAACTGTCGGGCACGGGAGGGGGAAAGCCCATACGAACACGCCCGCGCGGGCCGAGGCTCACTCTCGCGGCCGCCCAGTCCCATGTCGGCGCCGCCCAACCGCCGCCGAACCTTCTGGAAGCGGCGCCCCGCCGCCGCCAGAACCGGACGCCGGGGAAGCGGACGCCGGCCTGGGGGCGGGGCGAGGGCGGGTATGTGGGGCGGAGCTTCAAGGGAGGCCGCGTTCGATTCGCCTTTGGTGATCAGGCCCCGCCTCTCTGGCGCCATGGCTCCGCCTCCCCCCTCCCCCTCCATGGCGCCGCCCGGGCTCATTCATTCAGCGCCCGGCCTGCCAGACACCTGCGCGGTCCCTCAGCCTCCCGCCGCCGCCACAATGTCGGGCCCCGTCGCCGAGACCCCGTCTGCCATCCAGATCTGCCGGTAAGAGGGGCGCGCGGCGGGCGGACGGGCGGCCAGAGGGCCTGGCGGACCCCCACCGGCCCCACGCCCTCCCATACCCAGTCTCCGCCTCCGCCGAACCAGTCACCTCCGGACCCCGCCCGCCGCGGCCGGGATGCTCCTTAGATGCCACAGAGCCGGCAGCCTCCCCGCGCGCCCCCGCGCCGGCCTCCGGCGCTTCTCTTGCGCGGTGCCGCGGTCACGCAGGCCGTTTGCGCGAGGAAGCGGCGCGGCGCCCTTCCCAGGGCGGGGGTCGGAGCGCGGCCGCCCGCGCCCCGCCCAGCTCCACCCCGCCGGGTGCCTGAGCATGCCGGGGCCCCACCCCAGGTCCCACTGAGACCCCTAATTCGAGGTCGTTATCCGGGCGGTGGTGCAAAGCCATCCGGATACCCGGACATGTGCGGCGCAGGTAACGCACTTGGCTGGGCGGCGGCCAGAACCCTTTGAGCCCTGGAGTAGGCGCCCGAGTGGGCGAGGGCTGCAGTTACGCAGTCCTTGCAGTACCCTGCCCAGGTTTTGGTCTGGGGCGGTGGCTGTTAACAGGAAAAAGAGAAAATACGTTTCCTTTCTGACAGCTCAGAGCTAAGAACAGAGGATGGTCCATTGAGCCCAGAAGCATCTTACAGAATGGGGGTAAAGGGTTCTTGTCAGGGGCCCACCCCAGCCTTCCTCCTCCAGTGCTTGTGGGTAGAGGGCCCGAGGATGCCGGAGACCTCGAGCTGGCTCATTTCCGACCGGAGCAGGGTAACCTCAAGGTTACCTTCTATTCCCTCGGACAGAACGGAAGCGGGTATAGCCAGAGCTGAGAAAGGGCGAGGAGTCTGGAAGGCCCTGCAGGCGCTGAGCCTGCAGGCAGGGCCTGTGCTTCCTCCACCACTGACAGTGACAGCACCTTCCTGTTTGGGCTCGGCTCCTCAGATTCTGGGGTTGGGCGTCACATTGACTTTGGGTTCAAGCCAAGTTAATTTCCTGAGGATATTGACATATCGGAAGAGACAAAGGCTAGGCGCGCTGTGCTGGATCCGTGGGGTCCCCTGAACCCAGCCCTACTTCTGACTCAGTCGGAGTCCTGTCCCGACCTCAAGGTCAGTTTTGACTTTTCTAGGGAGAGGAAATCTTTGAGAGAGCCTTGTGCCATTGATTTGTTATTGGCTGTGTGACTGTCCTGGCCCCACCTACTGCAGGTTAGGGGGATGGTAATCGAAGTAACTGATCCTAAGAGACAGACAGGCCTGGAATCAGGTCCTTGGGGTCAGTCTCTACCTAATAATGGCCAGGTGACCTTGGAGCTCATCATTTGCAAAGGGTTTGTTCATTATTTGCATCTGGTTTGGTGTGCACGGCATTTCCGGGAGGGTGGATGACAGGGATCCCAGGAGACTCTTAAGGTCATCCAGCCACAGGAGGAGGGAGAGGGTGCAGCTCCTGATAGGTCTCCTGTCTCCAGACTCACCTGTTTTCCACCTGCTCCCTGCAAAAGCAGATACTGATTTCAGTCTACTCATGGAAGGCTGGGCTTTTATTAATACTTCATCAGGATGGTGAATAACCCATCTATACATAGTACTTTTTAAAAAACCAGCTTCTAATATAATTAATAAACAGCCTTAGGCACTTACACATGGGCCCACATTTCTTGCTTATAATGCCTACTTACCTGGTTGCCTCTCCAGTATTCACAATGGCACATTGTCTTGGATTTGGGACACGAGGGTGGGATCCCTGGTGGAGGTGAGCCTCAGGTGGCCAACACAACTGTCAAAGAGAGTGGGAGGGGGTTGTGATGAGGTCCCTGGTCACAAGGGCTTGGCCCAGAAAAACCCCAGGACACTGTAGTGGAGGTAGCAGCAGGGTGGAGCCCTTTAAGGACATCTGAGCAGACACCCCGTGTTGAAAGAGGAGCCTTCTGCCCTAGAGCAGCTCAGCCATGAATTTAATTAAGTGTCCCTGATTGCCTTCAAGGAGTAAAATCCCCTGAGGGAGGGTCCCCAGCTTAGGGAGTTCACAGTCTACCAGGGAGAGGATCCCACAGCCCCCACCGTCCTAGACAAGAGTTGTCCCATGCTCTTGGTTCAAAAGGAGGTGTTGAAGGGAGAGGGGCTCTAAAGGCTGGGGAAGGCAGTGCCAGGCCTAGCTGTGAATATGGCCTCTGCCTCTTGGAAGCTGCCTAGCTTTTTGACCCTTGTTTTATCATGTGTGCTCCAGGTGCTAAACAAAGTGTTATCCAGGGCCTGGCAGAATGGCTTCCACTTTGTAAGTAAATGGAAGCTCTTTGTCTGAGAAGCGGAACTCAGACTCAGGAAGCTGAGGGCCTGGTTGGCATCCCAGTTCTGCCTCTTGCTGGTGTGGGCTTCAGACCTCAGTATTCTTGTCTTGTGCCTGATGTCTCTGTGAGATATAAGACCTTTGGCACAGTGCTGGGCAGTTGTAAACAAAAGGAGCTGGTTACCTCAGAGCCTGAACTTTGGACAGCAAGCCACTGCGGTGTGCTGTCTCCTTCTCTTTTCTGGATGCAACCAGGGATCAAATCTGTGCTCCTTGCATTGGAAGCGACACGTCTTAACAGTTGGACTGCCAGGGAAGTCCCATGTACCCTCGTTATGATTGAGCCCCACAAGAAAGCTCTGCAACAGCATTTAAAGTCTCAGAAGAGCCTTTTTCTTTGGTTTTATTCTTAGTGATGCTAATTCATATCTTGTTAACAAATTGCTTTTTCCCTTGTTTGACCCAGAGTTCTAGAATGTCAGATGGGAATGACCCCTAGAAACTCCCAGCCCAACTCTGTCATTTTATAGATAGGGGAAAATGAGGCTCTCAGAGGTTACAGACTGGGACCAGGGTGTCCTTGGACCCAGACAGCCAAGGGAGTGAAGGCAACTGGTGGGTTGTTCCCTTTCGGGTGTTCCATTGTGCATTTTTTCTTTTTTGCCACACCTTATGGCTCGTGGGACTTCCCTGACCAGGAACTGAACCTGAGTCCCCTGCAGGGGAAGCACAGTCTTAGCCACTGGACATGAGGGAAGTCCCCCACTGTCATGGTTTGCCTACTGCTCATGTTCACATTCACATCTAGTTGTGAGGCTCAATTGTGGCATCAGCATGGGCCCCTAGTAGGAGCCCTTAGGTGTTGGTCCAAATGAAGTTGAAGGTCATGTCCCACACCAGGCTGTTAGAGAGTGATGGAGATGTTCTGCGTCTGCAGAGTGCCGGGCACTAGCCACAAGTGGCCACTGAGTGCCTGAGATGCGGTTGGACGTCGAGGAAATGAATGTTTAATTGCATTCGTTTGTTGCTGTTCTTGTTTGGTGAGTAAGTAGTGTCGGATTCTTGCGACTCCGTGAACTGTAGCACACCAGGCTTCTCTGTCCATGGGATTTCCCAGGCAAGAATACTGGAGTAGGTTGCCATTTCCTTCTCCAGGGGAATCTTCCCAACCCAAGGATCGAACCCAGCCCAAGGACTGAACCCTTGTCTTCTGCACTGGGCAGGCAGGTTCTTTACCACTGAGCCACCAGGGGAGTCCCACATTTAAATTTGTTGNGCTTCTCTGTCCATGGGATTTCCCAGGCAAGAATACTGGAGTAGGTTGCCATTTCCTTCTCCAGGGGAATCTTCCCAACCCAAGGATCGAACCCAGCCCAAGGACTGAACCCTTGTCTTCTGCACTGGGCAGGCAGGTTCTTTACCACTGAGCCACCAGGGGAGTCCCACATTTAAATTTGTTGGCGTGTAAACAGGCCGGCTTCCTGTGGCTGGTGGCTACCTTGTGAGACGGTGTAGCAAGGCGAGGAATTTAACCAGAATTCTGGTAGGTCTCTGATGGCAGGGTTTCCTAAGGGAAGCTTGGGGAAACTTTGGGACTGTGGTTAGCTCTCCAGCAACAGAGCCAATGGAAGGAGACCTTGGCAGACAGCCCCCCGGGCAGGTAACCTGAAATCCTTGGTAGGTAGATGTGTGAAGTCTACAGGCTTTGTTTGCTTGCTCTGCTTTTCCATGTAAATCTGCTCCTAAGTGTCTTGAGCTCAGGGACTGCTTTGTTTTCTCTTGTGCCAGCAAAGCACTTGATGCCAATACAGATGAATGGACTGGACCTGAATTTTAGTACAATTACACCTCATTTTATTGCGTCTCTATTGCGTTTTGAAGGTTGTTGTTCATTGTTCAGAAGCTAAATTGTGTCCGACTCTTTGGGATCACATGCTGCAGCATGCCAGGCTTCCCTGTCCTTCACTATCTACTGGAGTTTGCTCAAATTCATGTCTGTTGAGTCGGTGATGCCATCCAACCATCTCATCCTCTGTTGCCCCTTTTTCCTCCTGCCTTCAATCTTTCCCAGCATCAGGGTCTTTTCCAATGAGACGGCTCCTCCCATCAGGTGGCCAAAGTATTGGAGCTTCAGCTTCAGCATCAGTCCTTCCAGTGAATATTCAGGACTGATTTCCTTTAGGATTGACTGGTCTGATCTCCTTGCAGTCTAAGGGACTCTCAAGTCTTTTCCAGCATCACAGTTTGAAAGCATCAATTCTTCTGTGCTAGACCTTCTTTATGGTCCAACTCTCACATCCATACGTGACTATTGGAAAAGCCATATCTTTGACTATACAGACCTTTGTCTCTAAAGTGACTTGTCTGCTTTTTAATACGCTGTCTAGGTTTGTCATAGCTTTTCTTCCAAGGAGCAACCGCCTTTTAATTTTATGGCTGCAGTCACCGTCCACATTGATTTGGGAGCCCAAGAAAAGAAAATTTGTCCCTGTTTCTACTTTTTCACCATCTATTTGCCATGAAGTGATGGGACCAGATACCACGATCTTTGTTTTTTGAAGGTTGAGTTTTAAGCCAGCTTTTTCACTCTCCTGTTTCACCTTCATCAACAGGCTCTTTAGTTCCTCTTTGCATTCTGTCATAAGAGTGGTGTCATCTGCATATCTGAGGTTGTTGATATTTCTCCTGGCAATCTTGATTCCAGCTTGTGATTCATCCAGCATGGCATTTCACATAATGTACTCTCCATATAAGTTAAATAAGCAGGGTGACAATATACGGCTGGTGGTGGTGTTCAGTTGCCTAATTGTGTCCGACTCTTTGTGACCCCTATGGNTCATCTGCATATCTGAGGTTGTTGATATTTCTCCTGGCAATCTTGATTCCAGCTTGTGATTCATCCAGCATGGCATTTCACATAATGTACTCTCCATATAAGTTAAATAAGCAGGGTGACAATATACGGCTGGTGGTGGTGTTCAGTTGCCTAATTGTGTCCGACTCTTTGTGACCCCTATGGACTGCAGCATGCCAGGCCTTTCTGTCCCTCGCCATCTCCCAGAGTTTGTCCAAGTTCATGTCCATTGCATTGGTGATAGGTACAGCTGGTAGATATGCCAATAAAGATGAATGGATGGACCTGAATTTTAGTACAGGTACACCTCATCTTATTGTGTCTCACTTAATTCCAGTATGAAGGTACTGCATTTTTGTTGTTGTTGTTGTTGGAAATTGAAGGTTTTGTGGCCACTTTGCATTGTCAGGTGATGGTTAGCAATTTTTTTTTAAACATTTATTCATTTTTTTGGCCACATTAGCACTTTTTTTAAACATTCATTCACTTATCTGGCTGCACTGTGTCTTGGTTGCGGCACGCGGGCTCTTTGTTGCGGCACCTGGGCGCCTCTTGTTTTGGAGCGTGGGCTCAGTGGTTGTGGTCCACAGGCTTAGTTACCCCAAGCTATGTCAGTTCCCCAACCAGGGATCAGACCCCTGTCCCCTGCATTGCAAAGCAAATTCTTAACCAGTGGACCAGCAGGAAATTCCTGAGGGTTAACACTTTTTGGTGATAAATTCTTTTTAATTAAAAAAATTTTTAATTGAAGCATAGTTACTGTATAGTATTATACAAGTTATAGGTATACAATATAGGTGGGCTTCCCTGGTGGCTCAGCAGTAAGGAATCCACCTGCAATATAGGAGCTGCAGGAGACGCAGGTTTGATCCCTGGGTTGTGAAGATCCCCTGGAGGAGGGCATGGCAACCCACCCCGGTATTCTTGCCTGGAGAATCCCAAGGACAGAGGAGTTTGGCAAGCTACAGTTCATAGTGTCACAAAGAGTCAGACACGGCCGACTTAGCATGCATATACGATACAGATATGTGATTTTAAAGGTGATACTCCATTTATGCAGTGTAGTCAGCGCTCAGTCGTGTCCAACTCTCTGCGGCTACATGGACTGTAGCCTGCAGGCTTCTCCATCCATGGAATTGTCCAGGCAAGAATACTTGAGTGTGTTGCCATGTCTTCCTCCAGGAGATCTTCCTGACCCAGGGATGGAACCTGTGTCTCCTGCATTGGCAGGTGCATTCTTTACCACTAACGCCAGCTGGGAAATCCATACTCCATTTATAGTTATAAATATTGGCTATATTCCCCATGCCATAGGTATAAAATAAAATGTTTTTTAAGTTAAGGGATGTACACTATTTTTTTAGGCATAATCCTATTGCACATTTAATAGTGTAACTTTTGTATTCACTGGAAACCGAAACAGTCCTGTGACTTGTTTTGTTGCGATATGCGTTTTACTAGAACTGAACTCACAATATTTTCTTTTTTTTTTTTTAATTGGCTTTGTTTAGCTTACAAAGGCTCTAAAAATTGTGGGAGACGCAGCCTATACGTCTGTCAAAGCCTAACCTAAACTCACAATATTTTCGAAGTAGGCTTGTTTGGAATTTTTTTCTCTTTGGGGCTTTCTCTTTGGGCTCACAGCAGAGTTAATGAAAACACAGAATCTGAGTTACAGAAACCACACTTGAAGGTAGTGTTTTGGAACATTCCATAAAACAATGCTCAGTGCTGGCTTCCTTCCTGTGGAGATGTGGGCACTGTGGGTGAAGATGCAGTCTTTGCAGCCCAGGGAGCCTGTGGTGGGTGAGGCTGTGCTCACCCACCATCCCACCTCTGCCTGTAACCTGGCCAGGCAGCCCGGCCTCACCCTTGGCTTGGCACCACCACTGACCAGCTCCCTGGTTTCAGTCAGGCCAGGAGTTGCATTCCCCTGTGGGTGGGCTTTCTCTGGGGAGGGGGTCCCAATCTGGGGTGGTGACTGTGTTGTGTACCTCCTGGTCCACTTCCTTTAACTCTCAGAGGTATCCTGAGGAGGAGGGTAAACTCTATAGTCACGCACTCAGGGGCTACCTATATCTGACCAACAGAGGAAGCTTTTTATAAATTTTGATTTCTTGCATACAAATGATTTCAGTAGACAATCAACAAAATCTGATTTTAGAGCGTTTATGAGATACTTGGGGAAAACTTGACTAGTCCCTCGATAGTTAAAGATACTAAGGAATTTCTGGTTTTTTCATTGTCCATGCCATGAGGCCTGTGGGACCCTAGTTCCCAGACCAGGGATCAAACCCACACACCCTGCAGTGGAAATACGGAGTCTTAACCCCTGGACCACCGGGGAAGTCTGTGTGAACTTTTTCCATAACTACCCAAAGCTGGAAAGAACTCATATCTTCATTGTCTGATAAAGAGATAATAAAAAGTACTCGGCAACAGCAGCAAGAATCATTGATACACACACAAAACTCAAAGAGCTACAGTGAGTATCTGACTCTGTTGATGAGAAATTCTAGAAAAGGCAGAACTGTAGTGACAGAAAGCAGACCTGTGTGCCAGGGGCCAGAGCTGGGGGGAAACCAAGTGCAGAGGGGCAGGAGGGCACTTTGTGCTGTGCTGGAAATGTTCCGTCACAGCTGTGGTCCCTTACACAGGTGTGTGGTGGGAAGGGGGACCCCTTAAGGCTCGGGCCAGAGAACAGGACTCTTGTCTAACACTCAGAAATGAACTGTCCGAGGAGACACACAGCTGACACAAAGCAAGAGATGTGGTTGGGAAGGGGCGCCTGGACGGAGAGAAGTAGGGTAAGGGAACCCAGGAGGACTGTTTTGCCCGGTGGCTTGCAGTCTTGGGTTTCATGGTGATGGGGTTAGTTTCTGGGGTGTCCTGGGCCAATCAAACCCTCCTGGTGGCACACAGGTTGCTCAGGCAAGATGGATGCCAGAGAGAAGGATTCTGGGAGGTGGTGGTGTCTCCTTTTGACCTTTCCTGAGCTCTTCCAGTTGGTGGAGACTTACTAGTTCCGTGTTCCTTACGAGGCCCTCCTGTTGTAAAATAACTCACACAAATGATGACTAGGGTTGCCTGGCCAGGGTGGGCAGTTCAGAGTGTGCTTCCCCTAACAAGTGTATACACTTTTCAAAAGTGAACTGTATCATGTACACCCGTGGCGGATTCATGTCAATGTATGCCAAATCCAATGCAGTACGGTAAAGTAAAATAAAATTAAAAAAAAAAAAAGTGAACTGTAGGTGATTTTACAGTACACACATTGTACCTCAGTAAAGGTTATTATTTTTAAAAAAGCCATAACTACAATGCAATTACCTCACCTTAAGAAAAAAAAAGGGGAATTTTCTGGCAGTCCAGTGGTGAGGTTCCACATGCTGTGAAGTGCAGTCAAAAAGAAAAGTGTTAACAATTGCAGATTTCAAAATGTTTCAAACGTAGCTGAGGAAACTTGAGCACTTACTTGATATTTAGTGCTATCGAGAGGATCTCCTTTCTGCTTGCTAAATGGGATGCTGCCCAATTCACAAGCTGTTGAGTAAAGCCAATTAGGAAAAGTTATATTAATGAATTTGTATTATGTTTTAAGTGGGTAATTGTTTTGTGGTTCTGTTTTTATTTTTATTCTTTGGCCCTGCGACATGGCTTGTGGGATCTTAGTTCCCTCACCAGGGACTGAACCTGGGGCCTTGGCAGTGAAAGTGCCAAGTCCTAACCATTGAACTGCCAAGGAATTCCTGTTGGTCCGGTTTTAAAACAGAGTCTTCATCTCTTGGAGGAAATGCTGAGAAATTTAAGAATGCCAGCCTGTGCCCTCTGAGATTTCTTTCATCTTGTTACCAAGTTAAGCTCACTCTGCTCATCACACAACAGGCCAGTGAATTCGAGAGATGAGGTATTGAGGCAGGGAAATTGACTTTATTTGGAAAGCCAGCTGACTGAGAAGATGGCAGGCTAGCGCCTCAAAATAACCATCTTCTTCGGGTCTGGATGCCAGGTTCTTTTATACATCAGAGGGAAAGAAACAACGAGGAACGAAAGGCAAAAGGCAGAATAGAGAGGGAGGTGCAGTGGGAAAGTAAAGTGAAAGGGTCTTCAGTCTTGCAAAACATCTTCAAGGGAATGGCCAGCCTTAGAAGGGGCGTGTTAATCTCTTCTGTTCACACCTTGTTATTGTTCAGTCTTTCAGTTGTGTTGACTCTTTGTGACCCCATGGACTGTAGCACGCCAGGCCTCCCTGTCCATCACCAACTCCCAAAGTTGCTCAAACTCATGTCCATTGAGTTGATGATGCCATCCAACCGTCTCATCCTCTGTCGTCCACTTCTCCTGCCTTCAGTCTTTCCTAGCATCAGGGTCTTTTATAAAGCACTGGCTCTTCACATTAGTAGTAGTGAAGTTACTCAGTCGTGTCCGACTCTTTGTGACCCCGTGGACTGCAGCCCACCAAGCCCCTCAGTCCATGGGATTCTCCAAGCAAGAATACTGGAGTGTGTTGCCATTTCCTTCTCCAGGGGATCTTCCTGACCCAGGGATCGAACCCAGGTCTCCCGCATTAGAGGCAGACGCTTTAACCTCTGAGCCACCACCAGGAGCCAAATTAGGTGGCCATAGTATTGGAGTTTCAGCTTCAGCATCAGTCCTTCTGAGTATTCAGGATCGATTTCCTTTAGGATCGACTGGTTTGGTCTGGGACAAACTATCTCTCCAGGAGCTGAACAAAGGCTCTTTAGTTTACGGTCAAGCAGAGGGGCAGGGTCTTCCAGGCACGCCATTAAGTATGATTATAATAACAAATGCAATGGAAAGCAAGTCAAAGAAACAGTTGCAATGTGGAGTCAAAATAGGCTTCTTCCCTGCGGAAGTCTCACCTGGAAGCCGGAGGGGAGCCAGAGCCCACCTTTTGAAGCTGTTTGCTGGGGACCTTGGAAGCTATTGCCTTCTCTCTACTGGGGAAAGCCTCTTAATGTTGTCCACATTAAAGAATAAGAAGGAGGGACTTTTCCTGGTGGTCCAGAGGTTAAGAATTCGTCTGCCAGTGCAGGGGACAGGGGTTCCATCCCTGGTCCAGGAAGATCCCACATGTCACAGCTAAGACCTGGCACAGCCAAAGAAAAAGAAGTGAAAAGGAGTCACAGCTCCAGACCTACTCCCTCTGTTTCTTGGGAGTCCGGGGCGGGGAACCTGAGTCTTGGCTCTCCGCTGGAGCCTCACATGGACCGTGAACTTCCGCCCTGCGGTGGTGGCGTCTTGCTAACCTGAGCCTACTCTGGACCCTTGCGCTAGTTGGCAGTTGCCCAGCCTTCCTGTCCACCTGCTGTGCGGAGGCCCTTCCAGCCGGCGGGGGCGGAGGGGCTGCTCCTGCCTCCCTGCCTGATTGATGGTCCTGAAGACGGAACCTTGGTGGGCGTGGATTACAGCCGCATCCATTTCCTCCAGTCCCACGCACCAGTTGTGGTCCTGTGGATACCTTCATTCTTCGTTTGCTCATCAGAGAGCCCAACTCAGCAACTTCATGCTGGGTCACAGATTCTTTCTATCTTGGGCCCTGCAGCCTGTGAGAGCCCTGGCAGCTGCCAGCTGCCGGGAGGAGGGGCCATCCCAGGAGTAGGCGCTGAGCATTCCTGAGCGTCGGGGAGGTCCCTTGAAGGCAAAGAGGTGGTGGCTAAACTCCGGTGCCAGCTCAGGGTAAATAGTCTGGGCTGCTCTCTGCAGGATGAGGCTGCTCACCCGGGCTGTCTGCCTCTGTGAGCTGGGCAGGCAGGCCGCCTTCAGGAGGCTAGTCACTGCCCAGGAGTGTCTGGGGCCCAGGAGCTCCAAGAGGCCCGGGCAGAGATGCTGGGCTTCCATCCGGGCTGTTGGAACCAGATCTGCTCTGTCGTCTAAACTTGGTGCCATTACAAGGTAGGATGACAGGGACACTGTGTGCCCTGACCCATGCTAGGCCTTTGGTGTCCAGCCCAGGCCTTGTGACTCAGGATTTCTTGGTAAGGGTTTGGAGTGGACAGTGGGTGCTGGGTGTTGTGAACTGCGTGTTTTGTGGGATTGAGCGTGCCCCTCTGTGTATGCATCCTCAGTGGAGACCTGGCATGTTTTTCCGCAGGGACCCCACTCAGCTTTGTTGAAGGAGGTGGGCTTTGAGAGCTTGAGATGAGCATGGAGCTCAGAGCACCCTGAGATCAGAGCAGGCTGCTGTGCTGGCAGGTCTCTGCCTGTGCTCAGGCTGCGAAAGGGGACTGCCAAGAGAGCAGGGGGTTGTGGGTGTCTGCTCTCCTCACCCCTACCCTCCCCCGATTGAGCTGGGATTTTTTTTTTTTTTTTTTGGACTTGTTGAGGGAGGCTGGGGCAGCTGTCCTCATGTGACTGGCTAATCCTCTGGCAATGTAGTGAACTTGGGAGAAACCTCCTCCAGTGGGCGGATTCTGGTTCTTTGTACCAGCTTTATTGAGTTGTAATTCACATCCCATTGATGCATCATCCATTGAAGTATGCAGTTCAGTGGCTTTTTGAACATCCAGAGTTGGGCAGTCATTACCACCACCAATTTAGAACATTTTTGTGACCTCTTTGAGAAAAGCCTTTTCTCTCCATTGCCCTCAATCCGTTTTCCTTCTCTATAGCTCTCCTTGTTCTCGACATGTCATGTCGCTGGAGCCAAGTGATGTGGTCTTTGTGTCTGGTTTCTGTCACTCAGCACCATGTTTTCAGTGTTCATCGGTGTTGTCACACGTGTCAGTGCTTCCTTCGTAACACTCCACTTAGGGATATGTACCACCCTATTTAAGACTTCCCTGGTGGCTCAGATGGTAAAGCATCTGCCTACAATGTGGGAGACCTGGGTTCGATTCCTGGGTCGGGAAGATCCTCTGGAGAACGAAATGGCACCCCACTCCAGTACTCTTGCCTGGAAAATCCCATGGATGGAAGAGCCTGGTAGGCTACAGTCCGTGGGGTCTCTGATGCATATCGGTGTCTCCAGCTTTTTGGCCTTTATGTGGACATATGTTTTTATTTCTCTTGGGTGGCATCATAAGAAATGTGTATTTGGNCCACTCCAGTACTCTTGCCTGGAAAATCCCATGGATGGAAGAGCCTGGTAGGCTACAGTCCGTGGGGTCTCTGATGCATATCGGTGTCTCCAGCTTTTTGGCCTTTATGTGGACATATGTTTTTATTTCTCTTGGGTGGCATCATAAGAAATGTGTATTTGGTTATTGTTCCTAGGTCTTGGCACAGAGCTCCTAAAACCCTTAACATTGCCTGGGTGGTAGTGAAAGGTTGTTGCTGAACTACGAAAGGATGCTGGGATTCTTGGCCTCCGGAGGAGAAGGATTCAGTCCGGGGCCAGAGACGAGGCTTGATCACTCGGAACTTTTGTGTGATAAAGTTTTATTAAAGTATAAAGGTAGAGAAAGCTTCTGACATAGGCATCAGAAGGGGGCAGAAAGAGAATCCCCTTGCTAGTGTTAGCAATGGGGTATATACTCTACAATTAGTCATTACAGTGAAGCAGAAGAATATCTGGAGGTTGAAAGACCTCAGCAGACCTACTCCCATAACTTACATTTTAAGATAACAGGATTAGCCAGAAGGTTTTTTCCAGAGACTGTCCTCAAGCAGGATACATTATTGTTATATAATCCTAAGGAATGTAGAGGGGAAAAATTTTGTCCTTTGTTTCTCCTCGAGAATTCCAGACCCGTCTCTCCTTGGGGACCCCTAGACTTCTTATCAACCTGCCTAGGAAATGACTGTCTTCGTAGGGTTGGATGGGAATGTCTTTTATCCTCCTGGCAAGTTCCTAAAACCCTTGGGAAAATGTTGGAAGACCTTGGATAGAGCATCTTTTGTATGCTAAGGAGATGACTAGTGCTTGGTGGCCCAGAGATAACAGTTTTAGGAAGGGGTTGGTCTTTGGAATGACTTTGGCAGTACTGGAGGGGTGGGACTTTTAGCCCCACCCAAGACCTGGGGGTTGGAGGAGAGGGCTTTGGGGGTTACATTAGTCACTAGAGAGTTTATCAGTTCAATTCAGTCGTGTAGTCATGTCTGAATCTTTGCAACCCATGGACTGCAGCATGCCAGGCTTCCCTGTCCTTCACCAACTTCCAGAGCTCACTCAAACTCGTGTCCATCGAGTTGGTGATGTCATTCAGCCATCTCATCCTCTGTCGTCCCTTTCTCTTCCTGCCTTCAATCTTTGCCAGCATCAGGGTCTTTTCCAGTGAGTCAGTTGTTTTCATCAGCTGGCCAAGTATTGGCCATCAGTCCTTCCACTGCATATTCAGGACTCATTTCCTTTAGGATTGACTGGTTGGCTCTCCTTGCAGTCCAAGGGACTCTTAAGAATCTTCTCCAACACCACAGTTCAAAACCATCAATTCTTTGCCACTCAGCTTTCTTTATGGTCCAACTCTCACACCCATACATGAGTACTGGAAAAACCACAGCTTTGACTAGATGAACTTTTGTTGGCAAAGTAATGTCTCTGCTTTTTAATATGCTCTCTAAGTTTGTCATAGCTCTTTTTCCAAGGAGCAGACATCTTTTAACTTCATGACTGCAGTCTCCATCTGCAGTGATTTTGGAGCTCAAGAAAGTAAAGTCTGTCTCTGTTTCCATTGTTTCCCCATCTATTTGCCACGAAGTGATGGGATTGGATGCCATGATCTTCATTTTTTGAATGTTATTTTAAGCCAGCTTTTTCACTCTCCTTTTTCACCTTTATCAAGAGGCTCTTTAGATCCTCTTTGGCTTTCTGTCATTAAGATGGTGTCATCTGCATATCTGAGGTTACCATTGATATTTCTCCCAGCAATCTTGATTCCAGCCTGTACTTCATCCAGTATGGCATTTTGCATGATGTACTCCGAATATAAGTTAAATAAGCAGAGTGACAATATACAGTCTTGACGTACTCCTTTCCCAATTTTGAACCAGTCCATTGTTCCGTGTCCCATTCTAACTGTTGCTTCTTGACCTGCCTACAGATTTCTCAGGAGGCAGGTCAGGTGGTCTGGTATTCCCATCTCTTGAAGGGTTTTCCACAGTTTGTTGTGATCCACATAGTCAAAGGCTTTAGCGTAGTCAATGAAGCAGAAGTAAATGTTTTTCTGAAATTCTCTTCCTTTTTCTATGATCCAACAGCTGTTGGCAATTTGATCTTTGGTTCCTCTGCCTTTTCTAAATCCTGCTTGAACATCTGGAAGTTCTTGGTGCATGTACTGTTGAAGCCTAGCTTGGAGAATTTTGAGCATTAATTTGCTAGCTTGTGAGATGAGTACAATTGTGGGGGAGTTTGAACATTCTTTGACATTGCCTTTCTTTGGGACCGGAATGACGACTCACCTTTTCCAGTCCTGTGGCCACTGCTGAGTTTTCCAAATTTGCTGGCATATTGAGTGTAGCACTATCACAGCATCATCTTTTAGGATTTGAAATAGCTCAGCTGGAATTCCATCACTTCCACTAGCTTTGTTCATAGTGATGCTTCTGAAGGCCCACCTGACTTTGCATCCAGGATGTCTGCCTCTAGGTGAGTGATCTCACCATCATGGCTCTCTGGGTCATTAAGATCTTTTTGTGCAGTTCTGTGTATTCTTGCCACATCTTCTTAATATCTTCTGCTTCTGTTAGGTTGATACTATTTCTGTCCTTTACTGGAGCATAGTATAGGGTTAATATTTGAACCATATCTGACTCTTTGCAACCCCGTGGACTGTAGCCTCCCAGACTCCTCTGTGCATGAGATTGTCCAGGCAAGAACTGGAGTGGGTTGCCTCTCTCTTCTCCAGGCGATGTTCCTGACTCAGGGATGGAACCCTGGTCTCTGGCATTGCAGGAAGATTCAATCCTAAAGGAAATCAACCCTGAATATTCATTGGAAGGACTGATGCTGAAGCTCCAGTACTTTGGCCACCGTTTGTGAAGAGGCAAGTCATTGGTAAATTTCCTGATGCTGGGAAAGATCGAAGGCAAAAGGAGAAGGGGACAGCAGAGGATGAGATGGTTATATAGCGTCACTCTCTAATGGACATGAATGGACTCAATAGACATGGATTTGAGCAAACTCCCGGAGGTGGTAGAGGACAGAAGAGCCAGGTGTGCTGCAGTCCATGGAGGTGCAAAGAGTCGGATGTGACTTAGCAACTGAACAACAACAAAAAACATAACCCTGAGTCCTGAGTCTTGTGAGGTGCTCCAGTGAACTTTCCAGCCTGAGGAGGGGTCACGTGCTCAGTAGTGTCCCAACTCTTTGGGACCCCATGAACTGTAGCCCGCCAGACTCCTCTGTCCCTGGGATTTTCCAGACAAGAATACTGGAGTGGGTTGCCATTTCCTACTCCAGGGGATCTTCCTGACCCAGGGATCGAGCTCATGTCTCCTGTGTCTCCTGCATTGGCAGGCAGATTCTTTACCACTGAGCCTTTGGGGAAGCCCTAGGAGGGGTCAGGAATGAATCCAATTGTAGTNTTTTCCAGACAAGAATACTGGAGTGGGTTGCCATTTCCTACTCCAGGGGATCTTCCTGACCCAGGGATCGAGCTCATGTCTCCTGTGTCTCCTGCATTGGCAGGCAGATTCTTTACCACTGAGCCTTTGGGGAAGCCCTAGGAGGGGTCAGGAATGAATCCAATTGTAGTGTGCCTGGCTAATGACCAAGAGTTGGAGAAATGGCTGGTGTGAGGAACAACCCCACCCAATTGATGTTAGAGGTGGTATGAGTGAAAACAGCTCAGCAGTTCCATTCTTGGGTCAAAGGGTTACTCTGTTTAATCTTTGGAGGTGCTACCAGAATGTTTTCCAAAGCAGCTGCCTCCTTCTCACTCTTATGGGCTCCACGTCCTCGCCAGTACTTGCTACATGTAGCCACCCTGGCGGCTGGACAGTGGTGGTTCACTGCGATTTCAGGCTGTCACCACCCTGGCGGGGACAGTGATGATTCACTGAGGTTTCAGTGGGGATCTCCTTGATTAGTGATACTCCCTTGGGCTCAGTGGTAAGGAACCTGTCTGCCAACGCAGGAGACCGGGGTTTGATCCCTGGGTCGGAAGATCCCCAGGAGAAGGGAATGGCAACCCACTCCCAGTATTCTTGCTCGGGAGATCCTATGGACAGAGGTGCCTGGCGGGCTACCGTCCATGGGATGGCAAAGAGTCGGACATGACTGAGCACGCACACACACTTTTTCATGTACTTATCAGCCATTTGTACATTTGGAGAATTGTCTATTCAGGTCTGTTGCCTATTTTCTCAGTTGGCTTGTGTTTTTATTACTGAGTTGTAGGCGTCCCTTCTGTATTTTTTTTTGGCTCTGCTGCGTTGTCTGGCAGGGTCTTAGTTCCTTTCCTGACCAGGAATTGAACCCGGGCCCTGGGCAGTGAAAGCACACAGTCCTAAACACTGGGCTGCAGGGGAGTCCCTCCTTCTGTACTCTAGATACAGAT
Source organism: Oreotragus oreotragus (assembly GCA_006410675.1). Classification (NCBI taxonomy): domain Eukaryota; kingdom Metazoa; phylum Chordata; class Mammalia; order Artiodactyla; family Bovidae; genus Oreotragus; species Oreotragus oreotragus. The sequence goes on from SJYX01021997.1 coordinate 18,143, forward strand.
CTCTTCTCAAGTGTATGGGTTGCAGGGGGTTGCTTCCGTTCAGTGGGCTGTCTTTTCACTTTTGATTATTATCTCTTGCAGCACAGAAGCTTTGCAGTTTTGATGTTTCTCTTTGTTGCTGCTGTTGTCCTCTCTAAGAGGGCACTGCCAAACCCAAGTCCCAGAGCTTCCCTGTGTTTTTCTCTGAAGCGTTTTACGGTTTTGGCTCTTACATCAGGGCTTGGACCTTTTTCCAGTTCTTCCTCAGAGATGGTGTGAGGTAGGGGTCCAGTTTAATTCTTCTGCCTGTGGACATGCCTTTTCACAGACTGAGAGGTAGGTGCTGAGTGGCCAGGTTACTGGTCAAGGTCACAGGCTGATTAGCGGTGCGCTGAAACCACAAGCCTCCTGACTGTTCGCCTGCGGCTTCTTCCAGCTTCTCCCAGCTTGCTTTGAACTCTGTTTCCCAGGTTCGTTGGTCCCTGACCCTGAGGACAGAACCCAGAAATCCATGAGCCACAGCACAGGGCCTGCCCTGTGGGGCGTGGTGTGCCCGTTAGCGTGCATCAGTTCCTTGAGAAGAGGACAGTCTGTGTGTGATCTGCTTAGAGGTCTCTGAGGTCCGTATCTCTCTGTTCCCGCTTGCCTCCCTGAGCACTACCCCTGCCCCCGCTGATTTTTCTACCCTTTCCTCCAGGTCCCCCTCTCCCCCTTCTCTGGGTGGTTCTGTGACTTCAGCCTGTCCGTGGCAGGGGCTGGCTCTTGCTCTCCAGGCCTCCCAAGGGACAGGTCTCTGCTGAGGACCTTCCCAGGGCCAGGCCACACAATCCAGCCCCCTTGGTACCCTGAATCTAACCCCTCAGGGCACAGGGGTTCAGGTTTGTGGCAGGCCAGGGGCCAGCTGGCATGACTGGCCATCTAAGCCATGTTTCAAATGTTGAGAGTTGGAAGGTGAAAAGAAAGACAACCCTCAGAATGGGAGGAAATAATAGCAGATGAAACCACTGACAAAAGATTAATCTCCAAAATATACAAGCAGTTCATACAGCTCAATACCAGAAAAACCAACAGCCCAATCAAAAGTTGGGCAGAAGATCTAAAAAAACATTTCTCCAAAAAAGACATGCAAATGTCTTAGCATGCTAAGCATGAAAAGATGCTTAGCATCACTCATTATTAGAGAAATGCAGATCAAAGTTACAGTGAGATATCACCTCACACCTGTCATAATGGCCGTCATCAAAAAAAATCTACAAACAGTAAATGCTGGTGAGGATGTGGAGAAAAGGGAACCCTCTTGCACTGTTGATGAGAATGTAAATTTGATACAATCACTGTGGAATACTGTATGGAGAGTGCTTTAAAAACTAGGAATAGAACTGCTATATGACCCAGCAATCTGACTACTGGGCATAAACTCTGAGAATACCGTAATTGAAAAAGACACATGTACCCCAAAGTTCACTGCAGCACTATTTATAATAGCTGGGACATGGAAGCAACCTAAATGCCCATTGACAGATGAGTGGATAAAGAAGTGTGGTACATATATACAGTGGACTATTACTCAGCCATAAACAGGAACACATTTAAGTCAATTCTAATGAGGCGGATGAACCTAGAGCATTTTATACAGGGTGAAATAAGTCAGAAAGAGAAAAGCAAATATCGTGGCTTAACACACATATATGGAACCTAGAAAGATGGTACTGATGAACCTATTTGCAGGGCAGCAGTGGAGATGCAGACACAGAGAATACACCTGGGGACGCAGTGCGGGAAGGAGAGGGTGGGATGAATTGAAAGAGTGACACTGAAACATGTGCATTCCAAACCTGGTGTTCTGTGACAACCTGAGAGGGGTACAGTGGGGTCGGAGGTGCGAGGGAGGGGACATATGTATAACCAATGGCTGATTCATGTTGATGGATGGCAGAAACTAACACAATATTGTAAAGCAGTTTTCTTCCAATTAAAAAATAGAAAAAAAGATGGAAAAAACAAAACAAGCAAACCAAAAAAGAAACCTTGAGAATTGGGAAGCTGCAGGTGGTGGAGTGTCAGAGAAGTTGGAAGATGGGAGGCAGCTATCAGACTGGGAGTGGATGTGTCCAGGAGAGAGACTTTCCTTCAGAGACTAACTGTCCCTCCTCCTGGCTGTGCTGGGAGCAGAGCATCCCACCAGCTATGGGGTTGCAGCCATGTGCCCTGGAGGCAGCATCCACTTCCTGAGCTGACACTTTGTTCCCATCTGCTCTCTGCGCCCTACATGCTTACTTGCTTAGCTCTCAGCCCCAGCGGATGTAGGAATCACCCTTGCTTTACTGGCGGGGAGACTGAGGGCAGGAATGACCTTGGGTGACCTTGAATTTCCCATTCAGGGTCAGCACAATGGGCACCAGATGCCTCATCACCTGCCCTGACCTGCCCTGACCAGGCTAGATGCTGCTAAAGCGTGGAACTGGTTGATGGAGACAGCCCTAACCTGCCAGCTGCCCTGGAAATGGCTGTTGCTTACTTTTGGTTTATAAGTGGGTGGAATTAAAAGGCTTGTTATTGTTCAGTTGCCAAGTCATGTCTGGCTCTTTGCAACCCCATGGACTGCAGCACAGCTGGCTTCCCTGTCCGTCACCATCTTCTGGAGGTTGCCTAAGTTCATGTCCACTTAGTCAGTGATGCCATCCAACCATCTCATCCTCTGTCGCACCCTCTTTCTCTGCCTTCAATCCCAGCATCAGAGTCTTTTCCAGTGAGTCAGTTCTTTGCATCAGGTATCCAGAGTATTGGACTTCAGCTTCAGCATCAGTCCTTCCAATGAGTATTCAGTACTGAGTTCCTTTAGGATTAAAAGGCTCAGGTGTAATTTATGTCCCATACTCAGCATAAGGCCGAGAGCTTCTCTGCACCTCAGGTGCCTAGAGAAAAGTGCACTTCCAGTGCCCCAAAGGCCAGGCTGTTGTGCTCGCTGACCAAGTGCTTGTAAGACTGCCCTGGGGTCTGGGGAGCCTTAAGTTTCCCCCCCATAGAATTTGGTGGGTACCCAAAGGGCTCCTGGTATGTGCCTATCTGGCACCCAGGAATGGGGGCTGGGGAACACCTGAGGGTAGGGATCTGGTCCCCTGACCAGTTCTGGCCTGTCCTGGCACATTCGGGCCACTGGATGGTGGGGGTGGGTTGGCGGGGTGCGGGTATGGGATGGGGAGATGGGCCATGCCTTTCCACCTATTCAAAGTCCAGGCTTCAGGTTTCAGCCTCTTCTGGAGCCAACTACATATTCCATTACCTTCTGGGGACTTAGCAGGTGGAAACTTTAGCCTTGTAACTGATCAGGACGAGCTGGGGTGGGCAACATCCTTTGTAGTAAACACCACACTTTTTTTGTTTGTCTTTCTTTGCTATTCTGGTGTTGTGTTCATTCAGGTGTGGCTTTGTGATATTGTGATTTATAATAAGAAATACATAATTGGTCTACATCCCTGTTTCTGGCAGAGTCTAAAACCCTTGGCATTTCCTAAATGATGGGAATGAGAAAGTTGTCTTAATATTGGTAACAAACCCCTTTCAACCACACCGGAGCTTATGTTAATGAGGTGACTTTCAGAAAGTACCTAAGGGTGGAAGCCAGCCATGTGATTGTAGGATTGGAACTTCAATCCCAGCCCCCTGACCTCCAGGGAGGGGAGAGGGGCTGCTGGGTGAATCGGTGATTGAATCAGTGACCAGTGATGGGATCAGTCAGGCTTTTGTTGTGAAGTCCCCATAAAAGCCCAAAAGGATGGGGTTCAGGGAGCTGGGCTGGAGAGCCTGTAGAGATTCAGGTTTGTCCTGAATCTCGTCACACCTGGAGAGCAGTTGGATGCTCTGTGCCTCCCTCATGCTTCTGCCCTACCTGTCTCTTCATCTGGCTGATGACTCGTATATCCTTTCATGTCCTTTGTAGTGAGATGATGATCTCATGAGTGAATGGGTCTCCTGAGCTCTGTGAGCCTCTGCAGCAAATTAATCAAACCCAAGAAGAAGTTTGGTGGAAACTCTGTAACCGGTCAATCAGTAACACAAATGACAGCGTGGACTTGGGATTGGTCTGGGAAGGTGGGGGGTGGGGTCTGATGCTGTCTTCAGGTTGTTTTTCAGTTGCTCAGTTGTGTCCGACTCTTTGCAACCCCATGGACTGCAGCATGCTAGGCTCCCTTGTCCTTCACTATCTCCTGGAGTTGGCTCAGACTCATGTCCATTGAGTCAGTGATGCCATCCAACCATCTCATCCTCTGTTGCTCCCTTTTCCTCCTCCTCTCAATCTTTCCTAGCATCAGGGTCTTTTCAAATGAGTCAGTTCTCATCTGGTGGCCAGAGTTTTGGAGCTTCAGCTTCAGCATCCGTCCTTCCAATGACTATTCAGGATTGATTTTCTTTAGGATTGACTGATTTGATCTCCTTGCAGTCCAGGGGACTCTCAAGAATCTTCTCCAACACGACAGTTCAAAAGCATCAATTCTTTGGTGGTCAGCTTTCTTTATTGTCCAACTCTCACATCCATACATGACCACTGGAAAAGCCATAACTTTGACTAGACGGACTTTTGTCAGCAAAATGTTATCTCTGCTTTTTAATATGCTGTGTAGGCTTGTCATAGCTTTTCTTCCAATGACCAAGCATCTTTGAATTTCATGGCTGCAGTCCCTGTCCACAGTGATTTTGGAGCCCAAGAAAAGAAAATCTGCCACTGTTTCCATTGTTTCCCCATCTGTTTGCAATGAAGTGATGGGATCGGATGCCATGATTCATTTTTTAAATATTGAGTTTTAAGTCAGCATTTTCACTCTCCTCTTTCATCCTCATCAAGAGGCTTCTTAGTTCCTCCTCGTTTTCTGCCATTAGAGTGGTGTCGTCTGCATATCTGAGGTTGTTATTTCTTCCTGCAGTCTTGACACCAGCTTGTGATTCATCTAGCCTCACATGTTGTACTCTGCATAGAAGTTAAATAAGCAAGTGACAATATACAGCCTTGACGTACTCCTTTCTCAGTTTGGAACCACTCCATTGTTTCATGTCCCATTCCAACTGTTGCTTCTTAACCTGCATACTGGTTTCTTACCTGAATCCAGGCAGAGAGTCAGAATCAAGTTGACTTGTAAGACACCCAGCTGGGGTCAGAGAACTGCTTGGTGGTGGGCATAACACCCCCAGCCCAACCTATCCGCATGTCATAATTGGTGACCAGAACTTCAGGCTTGTGTTTGGCACTCAGACTTTTTTGTGTGTGTGCTTTTTTTTTTTGGAAGGGGGAGGGGAAGTGGTTTGGCTGGGAAAATAATTTTGTTTGGGGGAGTGGCAGGGGTCCAGCTTCCGAACTCCTGCACTTGCTTCTTTGTGCCTCTGGCCCTGGTGACCTTCAGCATGTGGATGTTCATGGTCCAGCTCAGGAGCCATACTCACCACCATGACTGTTGCTGCTTGGGCGTCACTCTGTGGATGCTGACCCCTGAAGCTGGGGGACAGGTGCGCGGATGTTGGAACTCTAACAGCTCAATGGCTCTTGGTGCCCTGTGGTGTCTAAGGAGACCGGATCGTATTTGATTGTCATTCTGTGCTTCCTATAATGGCAGGCTGTCCCATCTTGTCATAACAGAGGGGCTCTTAGCCAGTGAGGAGCTGGTCTAAGTGGCCTGTGTCATCTAAGAAGTAGTAGGGACAGTCTTACCTCTCGATTTGTGGGATCTTAGTTCCCTGACCAGGGATTGAACCTTTGCCCTTGGCAGTGAGAGTGAAAAAGAGAGTGTGTTAGTCAGTCAGTTGTGTCCAACTCTTTTGTGTTTAGCCCGCCATGGACTGTAGCCCGCCAGGCTCCTCTGTCCATGGAATTCTCCAGGCAAGAATACTGGAGCGGGTTGCCATTCCTTTCTCCAGGGGATCTTCCTGACCCGGGAGACCCTGGGTCTCCTGCATTGCAGGCAGAATTTTTACATTCTGAGCCACCTGAGTCCTAATTGCTGGACTCAGGGAATTCGTAGTGGGGATAGTCTTATCTCGGCCGTAGCAGTGATAATTTTGTGGACTTGATTTTGCTTGTATTGTTCCCACGTACCTACTGAGTTTTTTGTTGTTGTTACTCAGTTGCTCAGTCATAATCGACTCTGCAGCCCCATGGACTGCAGCACACTAGGCTTCCTTGTCCTTCACCATCTCCCGAAGTTTGCTCATATTCATGTTCATTGAGTTGATAATGCCATCCAACCGTTTCATTCTCTGTCACTCCCTTTTCTTCCTACCTTCAATCTTTCGAAGCATCAGGGTCTTGTCTAATGAGTCAGCTCTTTGCATCAGGTAGCCAAAATATTGGAGCGTCAGCTTCAGCATCAGTTCTTCCAATGAATATTCAGGGTTGATTTCCTTTAGGACTATGCAAGGGACTCTCAAGAGTGTTGTCCAGCACCACAGTTTGAAAGTATCAGTTCTTTGGTGCTCAGCCTTCTTTTTACTTTTGTTTTTAGATAGTTAATATGGAAGAGAGTGAATTGAATTCCTAGTTTTGTAGGAGGTCTCTACACTCTTCTACTGTGCCCACACCACGTTGTGTCCCCTCAGGGTTTAGTGGGAGTTCCTGCCACTCTGTGTATTGTCACATTGGAATCTTGGCTGGTGGGGTGAGTGTGAGTGGTAGCTTGTTGTCATTTGAGTTTGCGATTCCCTGGTGGCCTGTGACACAGGCATCTTTACCATGTGCTTATTTGCTATCTGTGTGTCTTCATTTATGAGGCGTCCCTTCAGATCTCCTGCTCATTTCCATGCTGGATTGTTGTTGGATACAAACCCTTTATCAGACACGTGATTTATAAATACTTTCTCCCAGTTGGTGGCTTGCCACTGTTCTGCTATCAGTGCTTCTGTTGGTTGTAGCCTCTGGCCAGCCCAAGAGCCAGAAGCCAGTGTACTTGGCTTCTCCGAGGTCCTGGAAGTCCTTGTAGAGTGCCACAGCTTCGAGGAACTCTCAGTTCTCCATGGACCCGCCAGGTTGCAGGTGAGGAAACAGAATCCAGAGGGGCAGTGGCTGACTTAGGGGCAAGTGGCTGGTGTGGCAGAGCCACGGCTTGAACCCTGACTGTGTCTCCTGGGCCAGCTTGCACTTGGAATTTCCACACTGGCTTTCTGGGGGGCCATCTGCTGACGTGGTCTGCAGGTGATGTCCGGCAGGATGGGCTGTTTGATGCCCAGGATATTGGGCAGGGCTGGGGTTCTAGAGGCTGAGAGGGCTGCCCTTGTTCTGTCCTCAGCCCGTCCCAGTCTACACAGCTTCCACACCCACCAGGCCTCCAGGACAGTGTCTTTGGAGGGCATCCTCTATTCTCAAGGATGTCTGGGAGCCCCTTCCACAGTGAGACTGGGTGTCACCGTATGGACCACTGGCCGTTTTCTGCCTGAGTCTGGGGGGAAGTCCTCAGGGCCTGCTGGGCTGCTCCTGAGAGCTCCACTGTGGATCCCGTGGGCTGAGGGGGCTGTGATTGCTGCCTGGTGGTGCCTGGCATGCTGGCCTGGTAAGGCTGTTACTGAGGCTATACCTGGAGCTCCGGGCAGCCTGGCCGCCTCCTTCCTGCTTGTGGTCCTGAAGCTGGTGGCTGAGACACTCTTGGAAATGGACTGAATGCCAGTAAACTCTCATAGATTCAGTGACTGAGAAGAACCCCCAGGTGTTTGCCACCACCACGTGATTCTTCAGACAGCAGCTGTCGGGGTGGGNAAAGATCTCCAGGCAGGATGCCTGAGGATGGCCATGGCTGTATCACTTAAAATATGGATCGTTCAAGTATGATCCTACACCTGTCTCTTATACACATCTGATGTGTATAAGAGACAGGGGTGGGTGGGGTATTTATTTATTTCATTATTGACATATAACCTATGTAACCGTACACATTTAAAGTGAGTGGCTTGATCCATTTGGGCATATGTAAACACTTGAAAAATCATCACCATAATCGAGGTCATGAGCACAGCCATCATTTTAAGAGTTTCTTCTCATCTCCTGATAATCCCACCCTCCTTCCTAGGCAGCCACTGACTCACTGTCCCTGTAAATTAGTTTGCATCTTCTAGAATGTTAAAGAGGAGAGTGAAAAAGCTGGCTTAAAACTCAACATTCAAAAAACGAAGATCATGGCTTCCAGTCCCATTACTTCATGGCAGATAGATGGGGAAACAATGGAAACAGTGAGAGACTTTGTGTTTTGGGGCTCCAAAATCACTGCAGATGGTGATNTAAATTAGTTTGCATCTTCTAGAATGTTAAAGAGGAGAGTGAAAAAGCTGGCTTAAAACTCAACATTCAAAAAACGAAGATCATGGCTTCCAGTCCCATTACTTCATGGCAGATAGATGGGGAAACAATGGAAACAGTGACAGACTTTGTGTTTTGGGGCTCCAAAATCACTGCAGATGGTGATTGCAGCCATGAAATTAAGAGACGCTTGCTTCTTGGAAGAAAAGGTATGACAAGCCTGCACAGCATATTAAATAGCAGAGACATGACATTGCCAACAAAGGTCTGTCTAGTCATAGCTGTGGTTTTTCCAGTTGTCATGTATGGATGTGAGAATTGGGCCATAAAGAAAGCTGAGCACTGAAGAATTAATGCTTTTGAACTGTGGTGTTGGAGAAGACTTTTGAGAGTCCCTTGGACTGCAAGGAGATCAAACCAGTCCATCCTAAAGGAAATCAGTCCTGAATAGTCATTGGAAGGTCTAATGCTGAAGCTGAAGTTCAACTTTGGTTGAACTTTGATGGCCCAACTTTGGCCACCTGGTAGGAAGAACTGACTCATTTGAAAAGATGCTGATGCTGGGAAAGACTGAAGGCAGGAGGAGAAGCGACGAAAGAGGATGTGATGGTGGATGGCAGCACCGACTTGATGGACATGAGTTTGAGCAAGCTCTGGAAGTTGGTGATGGACAGGGAAGCCTGGCGTGCTGCAGTCCATGCGGTCACAGAGAGCTGGACATGACTGAGCCACTGAACTGAACCAAGAGTGTTGTNAAGCGACGAAAGAGGATGTGATGGTGGATGGCAGCACCGACTTGATGGACATGAGTTTGAGCAAGCTCTGGAAGTTGGTGATGGACAGGGAAGCCTGGCGTGCTGCAGTCCATGCGGTCACAGAGAGCTGGACATGACTGAGCCACTGAACTGAACCAAGAGTGTTGTAGAAGTGGAGCCATGCGACTGCTCTTTTCTGCTGCTCAGAGCTCTTTTCTGTCTGCCCTGTCCTCTTTCCCTTGGTGTGATCATGTTGAGATTCCCCCACGTTGCTGTAAGGACCAGCATTCATCCCTTTTATGGCCAAGTAGCATTCCCCTGCACGGGTGGATGGACCTCGGTCTGTCCGTCCGTTCATCTGTGGATGGGCATTTGAGTCATGTCCAGCTGTGGGCTGTTACAGGAAACGCTACCATGAGCAGTGGTGTGCAGGCCTCTGAGGGGACATACTCGGGATAACATTGGATGGGATGGTAGGTGTAGGTTTAACTGTTTCAGAAACTGCCAGACTGTCTCCGCAGGTGGTTGTGCATTTTGTGTTTGTTCCTGCTCGTTTCCAGCAGCACCTGGGAGTCCTGGTTTTGCCACAGCCTTACTAGCACTTGGTACAGTCGGGCTTTTCAGTTTTAGCCGTGCTCAGGTGTGAGAGGATCTCACGGTGGTGTTAATCTGCAGTTTCCTAATGTCTAACAGTGTCGAGCATCATTTCATGTTTGTGTTTGTCACCTACGTATCTTGTTTAGCCAAGTGTCTGCTCAGGTCTTTTGCCCATTTAAAAAAATTGCAGCTTTGGTTTTCTCACTGTTAGGAGTTCTTTATGTCCCCAGAGTATATCTCTGCCCCTCCCAGCTTTCTCTGCCCTTGGAGGTGGGCTTCCATGGGAGGAAAGTGAAAGTGTTAGTTGCTCCGTCGTTTCTGACTCTCTGAGACCTCGTGGACTGTAGCCCTCCAGGTTCCTCTGTTCACGGGGTTTTCCAGGTAAGAATACTGGAGTGGTTGCCACTCCCTTCTCCAGGGGAATCTTCCCAACCGAAGGATTGAACCCGGGTCTCTCACATTGCAGGCAGATTCTACCATCTGAGGCACGAGGGAAGCTGTGGGAGGAAACTGGCCTCCAGATCTAGGAAAAGCCATTCAGCTCTCTGCTCACCTTCTCTCCTGGGTGCCTACCATCATCTGGGCCAATTGATTCTCTGAGCTCCAGGACCTTGTCTGTCCCTTCCTGCCTTTCTCCTTGATGACTCGGGTGTAGCCCCTACTCCCTGGGCAGGTGTGGGGCAGGTGGAAGGAAGCATGATGCCTTCTCCACCTTCTTCAGTTTCCAGATGACCTTGAGAGCTGAAGGACATAGTGGTTATTTCCCCACAAATTGCACCCCAGACACAACCTTGTGGGTATTTTCACTTCCTACCTCCCTTTCCCAGTCTACCGTTTGTGTGTCTCTTAGGATTTGCCTGTTCTGGGTATTCTATATTAGTGGACTCATATACTAAATGGTCTTTTGCATGACTGGCTTCTTTCACTCAGCATAATGTTTTCAGAGTTCATCCACATTTTAGTGTTGTTGAGGCAAGTGACTAATATTAAACAGTGTATAACAGGAATAAGAAAGAGTTTGATGTGAGCCAAACTGAGGACTGTAGCCCAGAGGATTTGTTCTGACAATCTGCTCCGGAGAAGCAGGATTTGCAGCACAGTTTTCTGTCTTGTCAATACAGAGAACATCAAGTCAAGGAGACCTTCCCTCTGGATTCAGAAAACCGGATCCCCACGTACCCAGGCCATTAGCGTGGCCTTGGCACCTGGGAAGGGAGTCTGACTGTTGAAGGAGTAATGCGCATTGGCGTCCCAGGGAGGAGGTGTTTAATCCTTATTTTTTCTTTATTTATCTGGCTTCTCCGGGTCTCAGCTGCAGCCAGCGGGATCTTCCGTCTTCAGCCGCGGCACTGGAACTCTTTGTTGTAGCATGTGCCATCTAGTTCCCCCACCAGGGATCAAAGCCTGGAGTTGAGAGCTCAGAGTCTTAGCCACTGGACCACCAGGGAAATCCCTGGGCTTTATTTTGAACATGAACACTCTTTACTTCTGGTCAGTGCACCCTTTCCTTTAGTAATTGAAGCAGATGCACAGTGTTTGTCTGCTAGACCACAAACAGGCTATTTTAGTCAGCATCGAATTCAAGGTAACTCATGTATAAGCCAGAATGACTTCCCCAGACCTCTACACATGAACATTCCTTTTATCAGTGTGTATCAGTACTGCATTCCTTTTTATGGTCAAATAATGTGAACTTCCAGATATTCAAGCTGGTTTTATTTATTTATTAATTTATTAAATACTAATAGATGGCTTATTGGAAACCCTCAGAGCATTTTTCAAAAGGATTTGACAAATTTTATTGTAATGAGACATAGTGAGGAAGAAATGGTTTTAAAGATGTCATCAATCTTTTATTTAAGCACTTGCCCTTCATTTTGAAGGAAATGATAGTTTCAAATTGGAATCTCCTTCTCAAGAAGTGGTATGAGAACATAACATTGATTTAATATATAATTGTCAACAAAAATAAAGTTTACACCATTCACTAGGAAATAAAATGCACGTGGAATTTATCAAGTTAACTGATATAATTCTCCACAGGTACAGGTATTATCAATAAGAACAAGACAATATAATGAAAAGTTGGATAAACCAGTTGTTTAGATATCTTGATTAAAAAAACCTCACAAATAAAACATAACTTCCCAAACAAACCCTTTCAATGATCATGACACAACAGATTTTATTCTAATTAAAAAAAAAAAAAAGTTAGACAATCACATAATATCAAGTCTTCAACACAGTGGATTCCATTCTAAGGGAAAAAAAATATAGGAAACAAGTAGTCCTTAAATTTTTTCATTATCCATATTATATGTTGTAGAAAATTAAAGTTTTGCTTCCAAAAATATGTTTCCATGTGGTTGTGGTGTTGTTGACTGGTGCTATTAGGGACAGGAGCACCAAAGACATGAGAAGTGTAACCACTGAAGTATCACTTTTCCATAAAAACTAAAAGTTTCCTTAAAGGTCTGGAGTAAAGTCTTCTGCTAGGTGTGTTAGTGCTATAAAGTCATTTTAAATTTAATGTGGAACAAAAGCTACAAAAAGTATGAGTTCTTTCAATATAAAAACCTGTGTAGCTGAAGTTGTGGGCTCCTTTGCTATACATAAGCAGTCTCAATAAGATATTTGCTTAAGTAAGAAAATAGAATTTGTCTGATTACATTTAGCATCCGTTCCAGTTGAGTGTCTTGCTTATCCCTGCCAGAGCTTCTGAAGAACATTAGAATCAATATTCCCTGCCTTCAAAGAGCATCCATAATTCACAGTACAAAACAGTTCTAGAGTCTTAGTCATAAGGAGAAACAGAAATTAAATATATATATTTTTTAAAGTGCCAGATGTAGCCATTGTCTGGACATTCAAAACTCTTATCCACATCTTCAAGAAAGATGCCAACAGTTGATTCGATCCCCTTTCTTTGCAACTTCCACTGGCTGGTTGGTGCTTTACTTTAACTATGACGACCCTAATAAAACTTCCAACAGAATCACCGTTCCAAAAGCATTATGTACATACTTCACATCTCTGTTGCTCTGTAAAAACATGTGAAAAAGCCGCACCCGAAGATCTCTTAACTCTTCTAGCTCATTTTCAAGTCCTGTTATCAAAAACCTCTTCCTGAGAGGCAGAATTGCTACTATGGATGTGGATTATATAGGAGTTCTTCCTTCATGTTGAGATTTCCCACAAAGCTGCAACAAAGCATCATTGCTATCCCTGTGCCTGATGACATTCACTTTCCACTGAAGGTTGAACGAGGGAGAAAGAGATTCCAGAGTGGAAGAGAGAGCTGGCCCAGAGCTGCTAGACAGTACTGTTCTGTTCTTCCCTCCTGCTGCCTACACAATGGTCATTACATTCAACTTTCCCTTGACTCTGTTCAACACAAAAGACAAATCTAATAGGCTCTCCTAAATGTCTTTACCCACTTTACCTTGCCCTGCTTTTCCACAAGCAAAAGAAAACAAACACAAAGCTGTGAGATTATTAAAGAAGGAGACTGGATTAACATTTTCAACAGGAGATGGATGTTTCTCCAAAGTCCCGGACCAGAGCTGAGTGTGGTTCGTCTTTAACAGTTAAAGTGATAGGACATGTCTGGGGATTCCTGTGAAAACAGGGAACATAGCCTATGCCCTTGAATTCATGTTGTGTTGCTATGAAGGTCTAGGCTTTTAAAACTTATGGCCTTGACTTCCTAAGTTTGAAAAAAAATGGTAAGTATACAAAGAAATCCTTCAAGTTTTGCTGCTTTGATTTAAAGATCTCCAGGCAGGATGTCTGAGGATGGCCATGGCTGTATCACTTAAAATATGGATCGTTCAAGTATGATCCTACACTAACAGTAAAAACTGGGTCACAAAATAACTGTATAGTCCACAGGGTCACAAAGTGACTGAGCGACTGAGCTCAGTAACATTACTGAGCCACTTTCAATACCTTATCATTGAAATATGCCTCAAGCCAAAAATTTGACCTCAGGCAAAACAGGAGTGAGTGAAGGGGGTGAGACAGTAAAGGGTAAAAAAAATGCAGGGGACCACCACCAAAGCCTTAAGCCTTAAATTAAGAAAACAAGCTACCTTCACTATACCAGAAAGGGGTCAGCAGGCTGGATTGACAGGAAATTGACCTGAGGATGAACATGGCCAGCAGACTTAGTTAGATCAGAGACACAAAGGGCTCTTCCCTCCTTTGATAACTAACACAGCAGCTCTTAAGTGCCTACAATAGCAGGCTATAAACAAAGGCGGCAAAACAGAATCAGAATAGAATCCTTCCCTTAGCTGGCCTGTATAACAACTTACTTGAAACCTGGGAACCGGTGGGCCGCTCAGGAGACCCAGCCAGAAGCCAGCTCCAAAAGACAAATCGCTGGTTTTAAAAAAGGCAGAGGAACCAGAGATCAGTTGCCAGCATCTGCTGGATCATCAAAAAAGCAAGAGAGTTCTAGAAAAACATCTATTTCTGCTTTATTGACTATGCCAAAGTCTTTGACTGTGTGGATCACAATAAACTGGAAAATTCTGAAGTGAAGTGAAGTGAAGTGAAGTCGCTCAGTCGTGTCCGACTCTTTGCGACCCCATGGACTGTAGCCTACTAGGCTCTTCTGTCCATGGGATTTTCCAGGCAATAGTCCTGGAGTGGATTGCCATTTCCTTCTCCAGGGGATCTTCCCAACCCAGGGATCGAACCCAGGTCTCCTGCATTGTAGACAGACGCTTTACCATCTGAGCCCCCAGGGAAGTCCCAAGAGATGGGAATACCAGACCACCTGACTTGCCTCTTGAGAAACTTGTATGCAGGTCGGGAAGCAACATTTAGAACTGGACATGGAACAACAGACTGGTTCGAAATAGGGAAAGGAGTACGTCAGGGCTGTGTATTGTTACCGTGCTTATTTAACTTATATGCAGAGTACATCATGAGAAACGCTGGGCTGGAAGAAGCACAAGCTGGAATCAAGATTGCCAGGAGAAATATCAGTAACCTCAGATATGCAGATGACACCACTTTTATGGCAGAAAGTGAAGAGGAACTAAAAAGCCTCTTGATGAAAGTGAAAGAGGAGAGTGAAAAAGTTGGCTTAAAGCTCAACATTCAGAAAACGAAGATCATGGCATCTGGTCCCATCACTTCATGGGAAATAGATGGGGAAACAGTGGAAATAGTGTCAGACTTTATTTTTTGGGGCTCCAAAATCCCTGCAGATGGTGATTGCAGCCATGAAATTAAAAGATGCTTACTCCTTGGAAGAAAAGTTATGACCAGCCTAGAGAGCATATTGAAAAGCAGAGACATTACTTTGCCAACAAAGGTCCGTCTAGTCAAAGCTATGGTTTTTCCTGTGGTCATGTATGGATGTGAGAGTTGGACTGTGAAGAAGGCTGAGCGCCGAAGAATTGATGCTTCTGAACTGTGGTGTTGGAGAAGACTCTTGAGAGTCCCTTGGACTGCAAGGAGATCCAACCAGTCCATTCTGAAGGAGATCAACCCTGGGATTTCTTTGGAAGGAATGATGCTAAAGCTGAAACTCCAGTACTTTGGCCAGCTCATGCGAAGCTGTCTCTTATACACATCTAGATGTGTATAAGAGACAGGCCTTNTTGGAAGGAATGATGCTAAAGCTGAAACTCCAGTACTTTGGCCACCTCATGCGAAGAGTTGACTCATTGGAAAAGACTTTGATGTGGGGAGGGATTGGAGATAGGAGGAGAAGGGGACGACAGAGGATGAGATGGCTGGATGGCATCACTGACTCAATGGACGTGAGTCTGAGTGAACTCCGGGAGTTGGTGATGGACAGGGAGGCCTGGCGTGCTGCGATTCATGGGGTCGCAAAGAGTGGGACAAGACTGAGTGACTGAACTGAACTGAACTGAATGGTCCACTGTGTTGATGGACCGTATATTATTTATCCAATGATGGATACCTGGGTTTCCACCTTTCGGTTATTATGAATAATGTTGCTATGAACCTTTCCAGACATCTGGTTTTGTCATTTTAAATGGTTCTTGGTTAATTTAGTAGAAAGGAAATAGCAACTTATGGTTGTTCAGCTTCAAAATTGTTTACTCATATAGCTAAACTGGCATCAGATGGTTCTGTTTGTGGAAAGGTCTGCTCATGGCTGGAGTCCAGTGGCGGTGGAGGCCTGGTCCAGCCTCCCTGACAGGACTGAGCTGTGGGAGGGGTTTTAGACAGTTAATTTTGTGTCATTTCTTACAGATTTTCTCCCCTCCTTGAATTCTGTTTTTCTCTAATTAAGAAAAAAAAACCTAAGTTCCACTGGGTTTAGCTTGTAGCTCTCTCCAGGCTTTAAGTAGTTGGCGCTGCATATCATTTAGTGGCTTGTTCTCCAAATGTGAAACGTGTCTTCCCTCCAGCAACGCTTCATTTCAGTCTTAACTTCTGTGGTTTGTCTAAAAGCACTTCTCTAGATAGCCTTGTCTCAGCTGTGGATTTCAGTCCATTTTCCCATGTCTTACGGTCCTGTGCTCGGCATCACATGCCATGTGAATCCTCACCATGCCATTGGTAGATGTATCATTTAGAAAGTTCTTCAGGTGTAGGTTGATATCAGGATTCTCTATTTGTTCCATTGAGGACTGTTGCATCTTTAAGCCAAATGAACTTAGAACCTGGTGGGGCAAATGGTGCCTGCTTCTCTTGTTGGTGTGGTTCATAATCATCACCTGGTTGGTGTATAGGGGAGGTGGGGAGGGCAGTTGTTGACCTTCATAGAGCCCCGCAGGCTGCCTCCCCCCATCCGGCCTTCCTTCCCAGATCGGTACCCCTGGTGTCTTCTGGTTCTGACTATTGGCGGCCTGCCGCCCTTCCTCCCTTCCTCCCTTCCTCCCGGGTAGAAGCTGGGTCTTGAACCGGATAACTTCCAACATCTCTTTCTACTCCAATTTCTTATGATTTTACAGGAGTTTCAAAAGTCAAGGAGGGAGTTCCTTGGCTGCCCAGTGGTTAGGACACAGCACTTTCACTGCTGAGGGTCTAGGTTCAACCCCTGGTTGGGGAACTAAGATTCTGCAAACCTGGTGACATAACCAAAAAACTTAAAAATAAGAAACAAAAATTTGAACAAAAAAAAGATCAGGGAACCTGCAGTATTTGGAGTGCTGGGCTGGGCTTCTGGGCACCGCCTTTTATCTGGGGAGGGGGTGCCCAGCCCGCCACGTGGAGAGAGAAGCCATGGTTGCTTAGGGAGGCAGCGATGCCCCTATGTGGGGCTGGCCGAGTCCAAAGGGCACCGCTGCAGGCCAGAGAGCCCTCTCTAAGCCCCATCTGGCCGTGGCTTTGGGAGGGACTGTGGGGCTGCGGACGCCATGCTCTTGCTCCGGCGAGCTGTGCCCCTCTCAGCCTTCCGGAGGTGCACTGACCAGGCCCGACTCAGGGGGAAGGCGAGGCTGTGAGTTGGGAGCCATGGGGAAACTGTGGGGCAGCCCGGGTGGGGGTGTCTGGGGGACCCTGGCCCGAGCACCAGGGCAGGTGGGACTGGCAGGTCTTGGCATGTGGCTCTGGAGGCCAGGGAGGGCTGGAGTGGGCATCTGGGGCCTTGGGGCCCTCTTTCCAACCTGAGGTTGAGAGAGGGACTAGAACAGACCGAGCGTCTGGGGCGCCCAGAACCTCTGAGGTGGTTCGCGTCCTGAGCGGCCTGTGGCCCAGGGAAGGGGAAGTGGGGAGGGCCGGAGGAGGGCTGTCTCTTATACACATCTAGATGTGTATAAGAGACAGGTATAACAACTTACTTGAAACCTGGGAACCGGTGGGCCGCTCAGGAGACCCAGCCAGAAGCCANTCCAACCTGAGGTTGAGAGAGGGACTAGAACAGACCGAGCGTCTGGGGCGCCCAGAACCTCTGAGGTGGTTTGCGTCCTGAGCGGCCTGTGGCCCAGGGAAGGGGAAGTGGGGAGGGCCGGAGGAGGGGGTCCCAGCTGACCCGAGGGGACCAGGGCCCTGGGCGGGTGGGGTGGGGATGACATCTGTCCACTCTGCACCCCCCGGGGGTCAGCTCAGTGTCTGACACACATGCCCAGTGTGGGAGCCGGCGGCGAGCAGGTTGGCCCGGTGCTGCCAGACAGGACCCGCCCCAGGGGCTGCGGGCAAATCTTGATGTGCTGTTGTAGCGGCCAAGGGGCTGGGGGAGGTCTCCCATCCTGGCCGGGACCTGTCAGGCTGTATGGGTGGGGAGGCTCATGGGAGAAGTTTCGTCCCAGACTCAGCCCTGAGTCCCCTCCAGGCAGACGTTGTGGGTGTGGTGGCTGGGCCCCTCACCTGCCTGCCAGCTCCAGGCTCCAGGCATCCTGACGGCCCAGCTGAGGGTAGCTTTGCCACTTCCTCCCGGTCTGGGTGCCTGCCTCCCTGTGGAACCGGGGTGCTGGTGTGGTGCTGGTCAGGCTGGGATGTTCTTAATCAGTCTGGAATGTTCTTCTCTCGTTTGCATAAAGGCGGGGCCACTAGTGCCTTTAGTGAGAATCCATCCGCATATTAGGAAGGCCCCGGGAAGGAACCGAGGGCACTTGGCCTCTGACAGGAGGGTCTCTGTGGGCCCAAGTGGCAGGCTGCCTTTGCCAAGCCCTATCAGGGCCATGTCCTGACTTGACCTCTTAACAACAAAGTCTGTGCGGGCTAGCTAGACAGGTGCCTGGGAGCCGAGCCAGGATGACAGTTTTTAGGAAGTACGCCCTTGAGTGGGTGGGTTCATTCATTCATGCCACCCATCATTGTGCCTGGGTGACCGTGGCTCTGCAGGGATGGTGTTGGGTCTGGGTGACACTCAGGACATGTCCAGCCTCCTCTCCCCTGGCTGCTGCTTTGCCTCAGCACCAGGGCGTCTCTACCAGCCAGTCCTCTTCCCCCAGACCCAGCAGGGGGAGACAGTAGAAGCCAGGTGGGGAGGGAGGTCTGTGTGGTGAGGGCTGATCAGCCATCTGCCTCCCTGCCAGGGTTCAACAGCCCCTACCACTCAGGGTGGGCTTGGGGTACAGGTTTCAGATGCCAGCTGCTCTGCATCTGGTGGGACCTCTTCCTCTGTCTCACTTACTCCGGCTCTTGAGGCCCCCCCACCCACTTCTGTCTGAGTGTCAGGAAGCTTTGGGTCCAGGCCTGGGGCTTGGCCTTTGTCCTTGGCACTGACTCAGGAGGACACCTGTGCCTTCTAGCTCTCAGGGCAACAGCAGCAGGAGGGCTAGAAGATTTCCTTCTCCACTGTTGTTATATACAAGATGAGGTTTCTATGACAACTGGCTTTTGGTAGGCTTCTCAGACTGATGAAGTGGCCCCTTCCTGGTTAGACTGGGCAGCCCAGGAAGCCAGGGTGCTTCCCGCCAGGCCAAGGGGTTGAGACCGTCCTTGCAGTGGGAGAGGGCCGGTGAGTCAGCTGCAGCTGCCCCTGTCGCCTCTCTCTGGACCTGGGATGTCCAGGCCCACATGGCTTCCCAGCTGAGCAGGTTCCAACCACCAGCTGTGGGACCCCCCACCCAATGTGGGCACCCCTGTAGCAGATGGTGTCAGGTGGTAGGGGGACTCGGCCCCTGTGTGCAACAGGGCTGGCTGTGGCTGGCTTCAGGCATCCAGGGGCACCCAGGCCTGGCCCAGGTCTTGCTGACCTTGGAGGTTAGGTGGTTAACTGAAGCCGGGACGGGGACTCTGGCCTCTGAGTATCCACATGGGCTCCTGGCAGGGTCATATCATGGGTGCCCAGGGGAGTTGGCAGCGAGGCCTGGCGCTCACCCACCTGGCATTCACCCACCTAGCTCCAGCGCCCAAGTTGGGGCACTTGCTCCTCTTTGCCTTCTTGCCTGCCTGGTGTTTCCCTTTCTCCTGCCAGCAGATTTCTGTGATTGGGCCAGGCGCTGCTCACCTTCCTGTCTGCTCAGCTCAGGGGTGCTCTGGGTTTTTGGGATCAGTGGGGCTTGGTGGGCCACTTTCATTCTCGTGTCCTGCTTTGGGGCCTGGGAGGGTCCCAGGGCCTCCTTGGTGGCCCAGCTGTTTCTCCTTCCTTGCCTCCTCTGGGGTCGTTGGGGGTTGAAGGAGCTTTGCTGGAGCCTTCTTAGGCAGCAAGTTGGATAGGACAGGCAGTGCCACACAGCCTTCTGTTGGGCAGAGGCTCCCCATAGGAAGATGGGGTGCTCATATGTGCCTGACTCTGGCCTTCAGGGCCCAGTGATGGAGGCTGCCGGCTGTGAGCCAGCCCGCGTGCCCCCCGCCCATGTGGCCCTCCTGGCAGGCGCGTGCCCCCACATGAGCCTGGAGCTGCTTTCTCACCAGCAGTGGCAGCCCCCGCCCCGCCAGTCTCCTTCCTGGCTTGCCTTCAGACTCCGGTTCAGATCCTGCTTTATGGATGCCCCCGCCATGGGCACATGGCCTTTCCCCCTAGTGTGTCCAGATTTCTATCTTCTTCTAAGGATACCAGTCATGTGAACACGGCCCTGATAATAACCTCATCTTAACTTGACCACATTTGCAAACACCTTGGTTCCAAATCAGATCACTGTCCCAGGTTCCAGGGTCAGGCTTCAGCTGATCTGAATTGTGTCAGGGGACACAGTTCAACCCCGTCCAGAGGCTCCAGGTGGGGTGGGGCCTGGCCCGGCCTCGGGGGACCCAGAGGAGCGGAGGCACAGGGGTGCCCTCAGGACACACAGACGTGTGGGGAGCAGGGTGGCTCCTCTGGCCTCCCCATTGTCCCTTGCCTGCAGTCCGTTCCTGGAATGGCCTCTCCCATTCTGTTTCCCTGCCTTTCTCCTGCCCACAGGAACCAGCAGAGATGGTAGCCTTGCTGTGGTGAGTTCAGAGAAGGCTTTGCTGAGCACCTTTGTTTCAGCTGTGCTTTGAGTAAATTTTAAAAAGACTGTGGATTTATTAATATTTGACATGGTTGACATGGTTTCGTGGGGCTTGCGGGATCTGTGCTCCCCGACCTAGGATCGAACCCGCGCTTCCTGCATTGGGAGCAGAGTTTTAACAACTGGACCACCAGGGAAGTCCTTTGACATATTTTTAAATTCAGAAGGCACAGAGGTGTCACTGTGACCTTCCTCCAATCGCTGGTTCCCCTCTCAGGGGCAGTGGAAGCTTCTGGTTTCCCGGGCCTCCCCCTAAGGGTGGTTTCCACCGGGCCTGCAGGTACGGCCACCCGTCTCCCATCATTCTGAGCCTTTTTTTATCTCACAAGGCTTCTCCGAGACCCTTCCTCCCTCTTGCTTGAGGCTGTGCACTCTGTCGTGTGGGTGTAACTTAATCTAATGAGCCCCTTATTGGCAGATTTAGGGCATGGCCCACTTTTGCACGTAAAACAGCTTTCCAGTGAGTAACCTTGAACCCGCTTGGTTTGGTCATGTGTGGAAACATCTGTAGGGTGAGTTCCTCTTGGTGGGACGTCTGGCCTAGAGCAGCCCATGTGTCTGGAGTTTGGGTGGATGACGATAAAGCTGGTTGCCCTCCAGAATTTGGTCTCTGCTTAGGCTCCCCTTTCGTCCACGAGTTGCCTTTCTTCATGGGGCAGAGGTGGCATGTTGCCGGGACAGGCTGGTGCTGGCGAGGTGGAGAGAAGGTCCAGGTGTGGGCAGGTGCAGCCTAGAGCTCCAAGAGGCAGTGGGAGATAGGCGAGGAAAGTTCCAGACCCCTGAGGGCTTCAGAGGCCTCGCTAGGGAGTTGAATCTTTTTTTTTTCTGGTTGCCCCATGTGCCATGCGGGATCTTAGTTCCCTGATCAGGGATCGAATCCATGCCCCCTGCAGTGGAAGCGTGGAGTCTCAACCACTGCACCGCCAGGGAAGTCCCGGGAGTTGAATTTTTCTCCCGTAGAAGGGGCCCCGGTGGGTCTGGCAGGGCCGTGGACTCCTGCTTAAGAAGACTGACTCTTGGGGCAGCGGGGTGAATGGTGGGCTCGAGCTGGGAGGCAAGACGTAGGCAGAGAAGCCCCTCCATCCACAGCCCCTGGGTGACTCCTCACACACCAGCCCTGACTCAGGGTCTCCCAAGGCCACCCTGCCCCCAGGACAAGTCCAGGCTCTATCCCAGTCCCAGCCCGTGTGACAAGCTCCTGGCTCCATTCTCCAGCTCACCCTTCGCCCCCGTTCTCTCCCCCTAGGGGTCACTGGCCCGCTTTGGGGGACCACTGTCTGTTTCTGTACCTGCCGAGCTCTCCCGTCTCTGGGGTCTTCTGAGATACCACCTCTCCGTGGGGCATCCCTCATGCCCCACCCTTGGTCCCTGGCTCATTGGCTCCTTCTCCAGGACTTGACCCAGGTGTCACCTCCTCTGAAGTTTTCCCGGTGCCCCGGTGGGGGGTGGCTGCACCATCTGAAAGTGGCTGTGTGACCCAGGTGTGTGTGGCTTCCGTCCTGCTCTTGTCATTAGCTTAGTGTTTGCTTCAGCTGTTAGCAGGGAGCAGGTGGTGTCTGCTTTGGTTAGCCATGGGCCCAGCCCTGGCCAGCTCATCCTGTGGTTTGGGGCAGGAGTGGCTGGAATGGAGGGGGAGAGGTGGTGAGTGAGAGGGTGGTAACATTCTAGATGCCACTGCTGAGAGTGCAGGGAGAGGGGAAGATGGTGGAGAGGATCTTGGGGTGCGTAGGCCCGGTCACAGGAGGCAGTGTCCCTGCCACTGGCCACCTGAGAGGACATGGGGGATGGGGTCACAGGAAGGGCTCCCTGCACCAACTGTCCACTTTTCCCTGGAGCTTCTGGAGTTCAAGGAGTGAGGGAGTTGCAGGTTGGCATGAGCAGAGGGGCAGAGAGAGGTGGGAGAGAGAATGGGGCACACAGAGTGTCCCCAGGATGGGGTCAGGCTCACCACCTGCTCTGCCCTCCTGAGCTGGCCTGCGTGGAGGCCATTTCAGTTGGGTGCTGCCAGTCAAATTCCAAGTGATTTCACATTAGACTCTGGATTGCTGGCTTCTCTAGAAAACTCAGAGCTTTGGTATCCTCAACTCGAACCCCTGCACGGACGCAGCTCGCCAGCTGTGAGGGCCAGTACCACCCAGTATTGCCCCTTCACCTCCCTGACCCGAGACCAGTGGGCAGTGCCGTGTGGCATCGTGCGTGCTCCCCTGGGCTGTCTTTGCTTCTTTTCTGATAGAGAAGAGAAAAGTGAAACACTTTTCATCTCCGTGTCTTTGCTAAAAATGGGAAAGCGGGAGCGCCACCGAGGGGCCACACGTTCCCCTGGCTGCCCTGGGCGCTCCCACTCCTGCCTGCCTGGAGGTGAGCCGTTCAGGGGGAAGTGAGTTGAGGAAGACCCTGCCCAGCAGCTCCAGAGCTCTTTGGAGGAAGAAGGGGACAGAGGGAGGGTGGGCAGGTGTGGAACCATAGCCCTGGCGTTGAGGTGGAGGCTGGGATGGAATCATGGTGACGCCTGGGAGAGGCATCTGATTTGGGGCCCCAGGGAGGGGCTGCCGGACCTGGGCTCTGGCCCTCGTTTGCACAACTGCAGAGCAGAGGCAGGATCAGGTCCCTTGGGAAGGTTTGCGTCTGCACCGTGTGGGTGCCAGCTGGCCTGGGGGCGCTAGGGCAGGACCCAGGGTGACCAGGACGAGGGGCTGGGGGTGGGCCTGGAGCTCAGTACCCTGGGGCCCCTCCGGAGTTAGTGGGGTGTTGGTGCTGTGGGATCCGTCCACCCAGTGTCGCAGGGTGGCTCCAGGCTCTGTCCCGTGTCCTCCTGTCTCAGAGGTGCCTCCTCCCCGCCCCTCCCTCCTCAAGCCCTCCCGGATGTGAGCACTTCCTCCTTGGCTTTGGGGCCCTCGGTTTGCTCTTCCTGGCCCTGAGCCAGCCCGGCATACACAGCCCCACTTTACAAACAGGCAGAAATAAGTCAGGCTCCTCAGACTCAATCTGCATGGTGTAGAATTGTTTCAGTCCTGCCCTGTCTGGACCCCTGCCGGGCACTTGGGCTTGTGGGTAGAGGTCTTTACTAAGTTGAAAACATGCCAAGGAAAGAGTTTGATGTGGTTGTTTTGTTATTTGTTATTTGAATTGGCTACCTCTTAAACTTTAACAAAAAAAGAGCTTAGTAGTATAAGCGGGAATTTTTAAAACTCAAAACATTAAAAATATTTTCTATAACATTTTTTATTAGAGGTTACTTTTTGAGCAGTTTTTGTTTTTGCTGGAGCCTAGTTCCCCACAGTGGAAGCAGTCCGAACCCCTGAACGCCAAGGAAGTCCTCAGAGCAGCTTTAGTTTCACAGCAAAATGGAGAGTGAAGTGCGGAGACTTCCCACATGCCCTCTGCCCCACATGCACAGCCTCGGCCTTTATCAGCAGCCCAACAGAGAGGTGCGTCTGTCGCAGCCGATGAACCCACAGTGACAACTCAGTGTCACACCACAGTTTACGTTGCGGTTCACTCTAGGAGTTGTACATGCTGTGGACAAATGGGTAGTGATGTGTCCACCATTCCAGAATCATGCAGAGTATTTTCACTGCCCTAAAAATCCTCTGCCCTGTCTTCTTATCCCACCCCCACTCCAACCTCTGGCCAATACTGACCTTGTTTTTTTTGTTTTTAGTATTTATTTATTTGCCAGGCCTTAGTTACAACATGTGGAATCTTTTAGTTGTGGTATGTGGGATAAAACTCAGGCCCCCTGCATTGGGAACTCAGGAGTCTTAGCCACTGGACCACCAGGGAAATCCCAACACTGACCTTTTAAAAAAAAAAATTTATGTTTGGCTGCACTGGGTCTTCAGTCCTTTGGAGATCCGTGGGAGGCTTTCTCCAGTTGCGGTGCATGGGCTTCTCGCTGCGCCGACTTCTATTGTGGAGCACAGGCCCTGGGACTCTCAGGCTTCAGTAGCTGTGGCACAGGGGCTTACCTGCCCTGATGGCATGTGGAAGCTTCCCAGGTCAAGGATCGACCTCACCTTCCTTGCACTGGGGGCTTTCCTGGTAGCTCAGCTGGTAAAGAATCCGCCTGCAATGCAGGACACTCCAGTTTGATTCCTGGGTCAGGAAGATCCCAGGGAGAAGGGAATGGCTATGCACGCCAGTATTCTTGGGCTTTGCCAGTGGCTCAGATTTTAAAGAATCTACCTGCGGTGTGGGAGACCTGGGTTCAGTCCCTGAGTTGGGAAGATCCCCTGGAGGTGGGCATGGCAACCCATTCCAGTATTCTTGCCTGGAGAATCCTCATGGACAGAGAAGCCTGGTGGGCTATAGCCCATGGGATCACAAAGAGTTGGACGCTGCTGAGTGACTAAGCACACACCCCTGCATTGGCACATGAATCTAACCACTGGACTACCAGGCAAGTCCAAACATGGACTTTTAAAATTGTCTCCATAGTTTTGCCTTTTCTAGTGGTAGCTTATGATAGGTGGGCTATAGCCCATGGGATCACAAAGAGTTGGACGCTGCTGAGTGACTAAGCACACACCCCTGCATTGGCACATGAATCTAACCACTGGACTACCAGGCAAGTCCAAACATGGACTTTTAAAATTGTCTCCATAGTTTTGCCTTTTCTAGTGGTAGCTTATGATCTTCGCTTTGGGACCATAGACGCGGCTTCAGTTACTCAAGAGCTTCATGCGGCAAAAGTATTATTATTATTAAAGTAAAAAGGGATAGAGAAATCTTCTGACACAGACAACAGAAGGGGGGCAGAAGAGTGCCCCCCCCACTAGTCTTAGCAAGACCTTATATACTTTCTCAGTTGGTTATTAACAACAGATCCGAAGAATGCGTCAAGGTTGTAAAGGTCTTACAAGACCCATTCATACAACACACATCTTAACAAGGTTAGCCAGAAGGAATGGGTTCCTGTTAAGAAGAAACAAGTCCTCGAGCAAGATAGCATTGATGTTATATAATCATTAGTACACAGTTTAAGGAAAAACATACCCTTCAGTTCAGTTCAGTCGCTCAGTTGTGTCCGACTCTTTGCGACCCCATGGACTGCAGCACACCAGGCCTCCCTGTCCATCACCAGCTCCCAGAGTTTACTCACACTCATGTCCATTGAGTTAGTGATGCCATCCAACCATCTCATCCTCTGTCGTTCCCTTCTCCTCCCGCCTTCAATCTTTCCCAGCATCAGGGTCTTTTCAAATGAGTCAATTCTTTGCATCAGGTGACCGAATTATTGAAACTTCAGCTTCAGCATCAGTCCTTCCAATCAATATTCAGGACTGATTTCCTTTAGGATGGAGGATCTCCTTGCAGTCAAGGGACTCTCAAGAGTCTTCTCCAACACCACAGTTCAGAAGCATCAATTCTTCGGCACTCAGGTTTCTTTATAGTTCAGCTCTCACATCCGTACATGACTACTAGAAAAACCATAGCTTTGACTAGACAGACCTTTGTTGGCAAAGTAATGTCTCTGCTTTTTAATAAGCTGTCTAGATTTGTCATAACTTTTCTTCCAAGGACCAAGCGTCTTTTAATTTTGCCATATACAGTGATCTTAGAACCCNAACCATAGCTTTGACTAGACAGACCTTTGTTGGCAAAGTAATGTCTCTGCTTTTTAATAAGCTGTCTAGATTTGTCATAACTTTTCTTCCAAGGACCAAGCGTCTTTTAATTTTGCCATATACAGTGATCTTAGAACCCAAGAAAATAGTCTGTTATTGTTTCCATTTCCCCTCCATCTATTTGCCATGAAGTGATGGGACTGGATGCCATGATTTCAGTTTTTTGAATGTTGAGTTTTAAGCCAGCTTTTTCACTCTTCTTTCACCTTCATCAAGAGACACACACACCACATCTGCTTCATCTGCTTCATCCATCCGTGCGTGGGCAAGTAGGTTGTTCCATGTTTTGACTGCTGTAAATAATGCCACCGTGAATGTGGGGGTGAAGAGGCCTTCTTTAAAATGCACTTTTGGCTGCCTTGGGGCCTTTGTTGCAGTGCTCTGGCTTCTGGTTCTGGTGCTTGGGCTCTCTAGTTATGGCGCATGGGCTTAGTTGCCCTTTGGCATATGGGGTCTGTTCCCCAACCAGAGATTGAGCCCAGGTATGCATTGAAAGGCAGATTCTTAACCACTGGACTTCCAGGGAAGTCCCGTAGATATCTCTTTGAGATAGTGATTTCATTTCCTTCTGATAAGTACCCAGAAGTGGGATTGCTAGTTCATATGGTAGTTGGAGTCTGAATTTTTTGAGGCATCTCCATGCTGTTTTCCACAGGGGCTGTACCAATTTACATTCCCGTCAGCAGTGCCCAAGGGTTCTCTTTTCTGCACATCCTTGCCAACACACGTTTCTTGTCTTTTTGATAACAGTTATTCTGACAGATGTGAGGTGGTATCTGATTGTGGTTTTGGTTTGCGTTCCCCTGATGGTTAATGGGACTTCCCAGGTGGCACTAGTGGTAAAGAACCTGGCTGCGAATGCAGGAGACATAAGAGACACGGGTTTGATCTGTGGGTCGACAGGATTCCCTGGAGAAGGGTATGGCAGCCCTCTCCAGTATTCTTGCTTGAAGAATCCCATGGACAGAGGAGCCTAGTGGGCTACAATCCATGGGGCCGCACAGAGTTGGACACAGTTGAGTGACTTGGCAGCAGATGGTTAATGGTGTTGAGTATCTTTTCACAGGCCTGTTGGCCATCAGTATGTCTTGTTTGCGAAAATGACCATTCCAGTCCTCTGCCCATTTTTTAAATGGATTGTTTTGCTCTTGAATTTTATGAGTTCTTTGTGTATTTTGGATATTAATGCTTTATAGGATACATGATTTGCAGATACTTTCCCACATCCCACAGGTTATCTTTTCATTTGACTGATGACTTCCTTTGCTGTGCAGGAATCTTTTAGTTTGATGTAGTCTCACTTATGTATTTTTTCCTTCTTTACCTTTGTTTTTGATGTCAAATTGAAAAAATCATTGCCACGGCCTACATCTTCTCCTAGGAGTTTTCTGGCTTTGGGTCTTATGTTCAAGTTTTTAATCTATTTTGAGTTGATTCAAAAATCTTTTAAAATGAGGCTCCTTTCCTGTGCTCTGGGAGTTCCCCTGGCCATTCCCTGGGCGACCGTGGCTGCTGCCCTTGAGCCAGTGATGCAGGTGAGAAGTAGGGGTCCTGAATGCCCCCTAGGCTGAAGGGGTGACTTTGGGGGTATGCGACAGGTCCAGACAGCCTTTGGTCTCCCCAGAAAATGGCTTCGGTGACTGAATGCTGGAGGCTCCAGCCCTCCTGCAGCTTCTGGCTGGCGCTTAGAGAAGGAGGAAGCAGTGCTGGTGAGTGTTTATGTTGCTGACTGTGTGCCAGGCTCCTTACCTGTGCCGTCTCGTGGTTCAGTCTTTCCTATAGTCAAGTACACTTTTACGGATGAGAATGTAGAGGTGGCTGGGTTTTGGCAGCTTGCTCAGGTCACCCAGCCAGTAAGACTGGGAGACGGGAACCATCTCTGAGGCTGCCTGGCTTAGCCTCCAAGTCTGGAAGGAGCCAGACCGGGAGGGCAGTGGAGCTCCATGCCCCAGAGTGGGGGGTCCAGACTCTAGGGCCACGCTGGCCAGCAGACTGGAGCAGGGTGGGTGGGCCCAGGTGATGCCGGGCACCTGGAAACTGCACACTCACTCAGTGCCTGGTACCTGCCTCCGGGCCTGAGGCTAGGGAGACAGAGTTCATCAGCCAGACAGATAGGTGTCTGGGAGAGGGCCAAGCTCCATGGGGTTGCCCAAGGTAGGAGCACCAGGCTGGCTTTCTGAGACTCCAGGGATTTCACAGGGCTTCCCTGCCTCTGACCTCTGCAAAGACATGGCTTTTCCTCTGGGGAAAATGGGGTGATTTCAGTCCCTCCTGACCTTGGGGAGTTCCCAGCCCTCAACTCCAGGGAACCCACCCTTCGGGCGCTCTCTCAGAGCCCTGGGGGCAGGCAGCAATCATGTTTTGTCTTGCTGGTGAAGGTCTGGATGTTGTGATTTGTTTGCAGTTCTCAGAATATCCGTGGCTGCAGGAGGCCAGCTCCTCTGGGACTCATGACAGAGACAGTGGTCTTGGGAATGTGTGCTTTCTCCAAGGGGTCATAACTGTGTCCTTGCTCATTCAGCTCTGCAGGTCACTGCGGGTCCTGGGAGCCAGGAGGGGCAGGCGCGCTGAGCACTCCACGGCCGGGCTGCCTCAATGTCACGGTCGTGGCCTTCGTGAAAGGTCCTCGCCATCCCTTCTTGCCAGGGCAGGGGCCTTCTCCCACTGGCAGGCTGGGTGGCTGGACCCCAGGGCAGGAAGGTCCCCCTCTGCCCTCCCCCGCAGTGGAAACATGACCCTGCAGCTTCTTGTCTGGCTGTCAGGTCAGATCAGCACCTCATGGTGAGCGGGGGTCCTTTTCCCTCTCTGGCCTTTGGAGGGCCTTCTCCCTGGGGTCACTGCTGTTCATGAGTAACATCCTGCCAGAGGCTCATCCTGCCTCTTCTTCCCCCAGGATCATGCGGCCGGATGACGCCAACGTGGCCGGCAATGTGCACGGAGGGACCGTCCTGAAGATGATCGAGGAAGCAGGAGCCATCATCAGCACCCGGCACTGCAACAGCCAGAACGGGGTAGGCGTCTGGGGACCCTCAGCCAGCCCGGCCAGGTCTCTGGGAGATCCAGGCAGTCCCCTCCGGCCGTGTGGTACTCTGTGGGGTCAGGGCAGGAGTCTGGGTGGAGCCTGGGCCTGGAGCCTACCCCTGCCTCTTCCCTGAGCCTTGGGGGCTTCTGGAAGCCCTGGCCCTGGACCAGGGACCCCTTGGATTGGCACTTGGTTTGGGGCTCATTGAAAGGAGGCTGGGGACACCCAGAAACTAAGCTGAGAGCCACCTTTTCATCCCCTCTCCCTGCGTGTGGGGAGAGTTGTGGCTTCCTGAGTCCAAGAGGCCCCAGCCTCTCCGAGCCTATGTGGGCGGCAGTTAATCCTGGGTGTCACATTGCCTGCACCTGGATCTGTCCCCTGCTCGACCCACCCTGGGTCCCCTGGCAAGTCTGGGGGCTCTTCCCTTGGTGGCTCCTGGGCTGCAGGGCCTGCAGGTCTGCACCAGCTCCTGCCGTGGTGCCTGCTCTCTGCTCGCTGCCCAGACAGAGGCAGACTTGCAGATTGAGGGCTTCAGGGCAGCTGCTGGGCGTGCAGCCTGCCAGGTCCGGCCTGGCCCCCAGCCCTGTGGGGTCCTGACATTCTCTGAAGCCTGCCCTCGGGATCCTGTGGGCCTCAGCCAGCCACCTGCCGTGCCCCTGTCCTCCAGTTCCACACTCGTGTGGGCTGTGTGCATGTGTGCATGAGTGTGCACCACTGTAAGAGTGCGTGCATGCAGAATGAACCAGGCTGGGCTAAGTGTGGGGGGTGGACGTGGGCCTGGGGGCCTCAGTATGGGGAGGAGTCTGGTGGGTTGCGTAGAACTCTGCTGTGAAGGAGGGGCTCTCCTGCCTGCTGAGAGTTTAGATTGATTCAGCGCCCTTGAAGTTGGGCTAACTCATCACATTCAGAGAGCGCCCTCTGGTGGCAGTGAGGAAGACAAGCCTGGGCCTGAAGGTCCAGGGCTGAGGGTGGGGGCCGAGCCCATGAGAGAGACTTTGAGGGGCCAAGCCAGGCCTGGCAGGAGAGGCTGGATGTAGAAAAGGAAAAGCCCCAGGACTGGGAGTGAGGGACTAGGGGCTCGGGAGGCTGTGTGTTGTTCAGTCACTCAGTTGTGTCTGACTCTTTGCAACCCCATGGACCACACCACGCCACGCTTCCCTGTCCTTCACCATCTCCCAAAGCTTGCTCAAACTTGTGTCCGCTGAGTTGATGATGCCATCCAACCATCTCATCCTCTGTCGCTCCTTTTCATGCCGTCAATCTTTTCCAGCATCAGGGGCTTTTCCAGTGACTTGGCTGTTCACATCAAGTGGCCAGAGTATTGGAGCTTCAGCTTCAGCATCAGTCCTTCCGGTGAATATTCAGGATTGATTTCCTTGAGAATTGACTGGTTTGATCTCCTTGCTGTCCAAAGGATTCTCAAGAGTCTTCTCCAGCACTACAGTTCGAAAATATCAGTTCCTCGGTGCAAAGCCTTCTTTATGATCCAACTCACATATGACTACTGGAAACACCATAGCTTTGACTAGATGGACCTTTGTCAGCAAAGTGATGTCTCTGTTTTTTAATATGCTGTCTAGGTTTGTCATAGCTTTTCCTCCAAGGAGCAAGCGACTTTTAATTTCATGGCTGCAGTTAACTGTCCACAGTGTTTTTGGAGCCCAAGAAAATAAAGTCTGTCACTATTTCCACTTTTTCCCCATCTGTTTGCCATGAAGTGATGGGACTGGATGCCATGGTCTTCATCTTTCAAATGTTGAGTTCTAAGTCAGCTTTTTTACCCTCCTTTTTCACCATTATCAAGAGGCTCTTTAGTTCCTCTTCGCTTTCTGTCATTAGGTGGTGTCATCTGAATATCTGAGGTTATTGATATTTCTCCCAGCAATCTTGATTCCAGCTTGTGCTTCATCCAGTATGGCATTTTGCGTGATGTACTCTGCATATAAGTTAAATACACAGGGTGACCATATACAGCCTTGATGTACTCCTTTCCCAATTTNTCATCTGAATATCTGAGGTTATTGATATTTCTCCCAGCAATCTTGATTCCAGCTTGTGCTTCATCCAGTATGGCATTTTGCGTGATGTACTCTGCATATAAGTTAAATACACAGGGTGACCATATACAGCCTTGATGTACTCCTTTCCCAATTTGGAACCAGACCGTTGTTCCATGTCCTCTTCTAACTGTTGCTTCTTGACCTGCATACAGGATTTCTCAGGAGGTGGTCTGGTATTCTCATCTCTTTAATAATTTTCCCAAGTTTGTTGTGATCTACACAGTCAGAGGCTTTAGCATAGTCAGTGAAGCAGAAATAGATGTTTTTTTGGAACTCTATTCTAACTGTTGCTTCTTGACCTGCATACAGGATTTCTCAGGAGGTGGTCTGGTATTCTCATCTCTTTAATAATTTTCCCAAGTTTGTTGTGATCTACACAGTCAGAGGCTTTAGCATAGTCAGTGAAGCAGAAATAGATGTTTTTTTGGAACTCTCTTGCTTTTTCTGTGATCCAGTGGATGTTGGCAATTTGATCTCTGGTTCCTCTGCCTTTTCTAAATCCAGCTTATACACCTGGAAGTTTTCAGTTCATGTACTGTTGAAGCCTAGCTTGAAGGATTTTAAGCATTATCTTACTAGCATGTAAAATGAATGCAATTGTGTGGTAGTTTGAATATTTTAAGGCATTATCCTTCTTTGGGATTGGGATGAATACTGACCTCCAGTTCTGTGGCCACTGCCGAGTTTTCCAAATTTGCTGGCATATTGAGTGCAGCACTTTCACAGCATCATCTTTTAGGATTTGAAATAGCTCAGCTTGAATTTGATCATCTCTCCTAACTTTGTAGTAATGCTTCGTAAGGCCTGTTTTGACTTCATACTCCAAGATATCTGGCTCTANCAAATTTGCTGGCATATTGAGTGCAGCACTTTCACAGCATCATCTTTTAGGATTTGAAATAGCTCAGCTTGAATTTGATCATCTCTCCTAACTTTGTAGTAATGCTTCGTAAGGCCTGTTTTGACTTCATACTCCAAGATATCTGGCTCTAGGTGAGTGACCATAGATACCATCATGGTTATCTGGGTTAGTAAAACCTTTTTTGTACTGTTCTTTGTATTCTTGCCACCTTTTCTTAATCTCTTCTGCTTCTGTTAGGTCCTCACTGTTTCTGTCTTTTATTGTGCCCATCCTTGCATGAAATCTTCCCTTGGTATCTCTAATTTTTAAGGAGACCTCTGGTCTTTCCCATTCTATTGTTTTCCTCTCTTTCTTTGCATTGTTCACAAAAGAAGGCTTCTTTTATTTCTCCTTGCTATTCTTTGGAACTCTGCATTCACATGGATATATCTTTCCCTTTTCATTTGTCTTTTGTTTCTCTTCTTTTCTCAGCTATTTGTAAGGCCTCCTCGGACAACGATTCTGCCTTTTTGCATTTCTTTGTCTTGGGGATGGTTTTGGTCACCACCTCCTGTACAACCTCTTATGAACTTCTGTCCATAGTTCTTCAGGTACTCTATTAGATCTAATCCCTTGAATCTATTTGTCACATCCACTGTATAATTGTAAGGGATTTGATTTAGATAAATCCTGAATGGTCTAGTGGGTTTCCCTACTTTCTTCAATTAAGTAGAATTTTGCAATAAGGAAGTCATGATCTGAGCCACAGTCAGCTCCCAGTCTTTTTTTTTTTTTTTTCTGACTGTATAGAGCGTCTCCCTCTTCAGCTACAAAGAATATAATCAGTCTGATTTCGGTATTGCCTATCTGGTGATGTCCAAGTGTAGAGTCATCTCTTGTGTTGTTGGAAGAGGGGTGTTTGCTCTGACCAGTGCGTTCTCTTGGCAAAACTCTGTTAGCCTTTGCCCTGCTTCATTTTGTACTCCAAGGCCAAACTTGCCTGTTACTTTGGGTATCTCTTGTCTTCCTACTTTTACATTCCAGTCCCCTATAATGAAAAGGACATCTTTTTTTGGTGTTAGTTCTAGAAGATTTTGTAGGTCTTCATAGCAGCCTCTTGCAGGCAGAGCTTGGAGAATTCCAGAAGGGGCCCTCAGTCTGTGCCCTCATTCTTGCCTGCCTCTCTCAGCACTTGCCTTTCCCACTTTGTGCCACCGAGTGGTGCTGTAGCCCCACAGATGTACTGAGGGCTGGCAGCCCAGCAATTCCCTCAGGTTGTTTCAGCCTCAGGGGTGATGTGACTGTGGGCGGGTAAGAGGGGTGGGGTGGGGGTGGAAGGGACAGGCCCGCCTTGCATCAGAGGGTGAACCCACATGCTGTGCTTGCCTGCACAGCCCCTGCCATTGCCGCTCTGGGGCCTGACTCCAGGACCTGTATAGGAACAGACTCCTGCCTGTCTGAGGCTCTCCTGGGAAGGGGTGGACATGGAGGGCCCCGGCATCCCTCCCGAGAGGCTTGTTCTGTGGGTTTGGGGTGGGCTGGGGAATTGGCCTGTTCGCCAGGTGTCAGATAAGTTCTCACACAGGCGGGAGAACTGTACTTTGCTGCTGTAGGTGGTGGCCGGTGGCCAGTGGGAAGAGTACAGACACACCAGGGCTCGAACTATCACCTGCAAGCCTGACGTCTCCAGTCCCCGCAGGAGGGTGCTATGAGGACCAGCTGCCAAAGTGAAGCCCGGAGCTGGCACAGGACGCACAGACCCTCGGGAGCTGCCCAACCAGCCCAGGGGTACCTGTGCTAGCACGCCCAGTGTCCTCAAAAAGCCGGCTGGTTTCTTGATTCTGATAGAAAGTTGTAAAAGTGCTGGGTGTTGTGATTGGCAGTGAAGATCAAACATAGGACTATCTTTAGTGTCATTTGGTTAATGTGGATTGAAAAGGAAGCTGATTCCATGATATATGAAGAACTATTACAACTCAACAGCAAAAAATAAACAACCCATTTTAAAAATGGGCAGAGGAACTGAATAGACATTTTTCCAGTGAAGATGTGCAGATGGCCAGCAGGCGTGTGAAGAGATGCCCACCATCAGTAATTGTCAGGGAAATGCAGATCAGAACCATGAGATGTCAGCTCACGCCTGCCTGAATGGCTGTCATCAAAAAGACAACAGATGGGAAGTCTTGGTGAAGATGTGGCGATAAAGGGATCCTTGCATACTGTTGGCGGGAATGTAAACTGGTGCAGCCCCTGTAGAAAAGAGCATAGAGGTTAAAGCTGATGGGCTTCCCAAGTGGTGCTAGTGGTAAAGAACCCGTCTGTCAGTGCAGGAGACGTAAGAGGTGTGGGTTTGATCCCTGGGTCGGGAAGATCCTCTGGAGAAGGGAGTGGCAACTCCAACATCCTTGCCTGGAGAATCCCATGGACAGAGGAGCTTGGTGGGCTACAGTCTATGGGTTCTCAAAGAGTCAGACACGACTGAAGTGACTGAGCATGCACGCACATATGATCCGATTATTCCACTTCTAAGTATTTATCCAAAGAAAATGAAAACACTAATTGGAAGTGGTATTTGCACCCTCTTTTCATGGCAGCCTTATTTGCAGTAGCTGAGACGTAAGACAACCTAAGTGTCCACTGATGGATGAATAGGTAAAGAAATTGTGGGGAATTCTGTGGTAGTCCAGTGATTAAGACTCTGCAGTTTCACTGCCGAGGGCCTGAGTTTGACCCCTAGTCAGGCAACTAAGATCCTGCAAGCTGCATAGCCCAACCAAAAAAAAAAAAGTTGTGGTGTATATATATGTACACTGTGCAATGTTATACATAAAGAAAGATGGAATCTTGCCATTTGCAACAACATGGGTGGACCAGGAGGGTGTTAGCTAAGTGAAATAAGTCAGATGGAGAGAGACAGATGCCTTGCGATTCACCCAGAGGTGAGATATAAAAAAGAAAGGACAAAAAATACATGAACAAACCAAACACAAGCATATAGATACAGAGGACAGAAAACTGGTTACTAGAGAGAGGAAGGGGCAAAGTAGAGGGGGGCCAGGAGCAAGGTGGGTGAAGGGGTCATTGCTCAGTGATGGATGGAAGCTGCATTCTTGGTGGTGAGCTCGCTGTAGGGTGTGCAGAAGTAGAAACAGAACGTTGTACACGTGAAACTCATGCAATGTTATAAGTCAGTGCGTGTGTGCATGCTGTCATGTCCGACTCTTCGTGACCCTGTGGACTGCAGCCTGTCAGGTGCCTCTGTCCATGGGATTCTCCAGGCGAGAGTGCTGGAGTTGACTGCCTGTCCTCCAGGGGATCTTCCTGACCCAGGGATTGAACCCATGTCTCTTGCTTCTCCTGCATTGGCAGGTGGGTTCTTTACCACTTTACCACCTGGGAAACCCTATAAACCAATGCTACCTCAATAAAAACCGAACCTACAAAAACTTGATTTTCAGGAGTCCTCTGGCATCCAGTGGGTAAAACTCTTTCCCACACGCTTTCTTTTGTATGTACACATATGTGTCTATATATACATTTGACTGCACAAGGTCTTAGCTGTGCAGGATCTTTAGCTGTGGTATGTGAACTCTTAGTTGCAACATGTGAAATCTAGTTGCCTGACCAGAGATCAAACTCAGGCCCTCTGTGTTGGAAGCTCAGAGTCTTAGCCACAAGACCACCAGGGAAGTCCTAAGACTCCTTGTTTTCATTGCCAAGGGCTGAGGAACTAAGATCCCACAAACTGTACACTGCATGGTGAGGCCAAAAAACTAAAAAACACCTGATTTCAGTGCTGGTGTGGAGCGGTGCTGGGGCCCAGCGAGCACTCTGCCCTATTGAGAAGCACTGTCGGAATGCTTGGTGAAGTGTTTCTTTGCCTCTGCCCAGTAAACCATCTGCAGGACCCAAAATGATTTAGATAAAAGAAAGCTCCTCACAGGGTTATTCATAATAAGAAGCAATTGAGGTTGACCCAAATCTAACAGAAGAATACTGTTTCACCATTTAAAAAAATATCCTTGCAGTGGAGTGTTGCGAAATGGCAGCCGTAGAAAGTGTTAAGAAAAGGAAGGAGGAAGCGAGTCCCTCAGTTTCATGAAGCGTGAGCTCCCAAGGGTTCCCCGCGTGGCTGGGGACGTAAGCCTTCTTGTTCCTTTTGAGTCATGAAAATGGGTTATGTATTTAAAGGATAAAGAACATTTTTAAAAAAGAGATGTGATTGCTAAGAGCTTGTCATAACATGGGCAGGTTATTTTTCTTCCTGTTGAGTGAAAAAAGCAGATTGTGAAAGTGGATATTTAGCATATACACAGCTAGGTGAGATTATATATGACAACTAAAGGTGAATATAAATGACAATTATGCATGATTATGAGTGTCAACTATATGCCTCAAACCACCAAACGAGGAGCCAGGCAGATAAGTGAACCAGTAAAACCCGTATTCTTGGGACAAAAAGCCTGGAAAGAAAGATCCCAAAGTAGAAGGCGTGCTTGTCTCTCGATGGGAGGGGTGAATTTTCCCTGCTCTACTTTTCTGTACTTCCCAAGTTTTCCATAATGAGTATGTATGCCTTTTTTCACTTTCCGTTTTGCGAGTAATAAGTATCCTTTGTAGAAGTCAGGAAAGAGAAGTTGCTTGGAACCCCACCACCCAGGATCACCTGCATCAGCAGCTTTGCCCTGTTGCCCCCCAGGCAGTGCTTCATCTCCTGGTTTTGCATTTAGGAGTGCATGCTGACAGTAACTTGCTCTAGTTTATTCTTTATTTAAAAAACTTTTTTTTCTTTGGTCATGCCACCCAGAGTGTGAGGTCTTAGTTCCCTGACCAGGGGATTGAACCCATGCCTCCTGCAGTGGAAGCACAGAGTCCTGACCCCTGGACTGCCAGGGAAGTCCCATGACTTACTTTACTGTAACCATGGGAAAAAAACCAAGGGCTGTTTTAGGGGACCATGCCCAGGGTGGGGCCTTGGGATGACTGACCCGCCTCTGGTCTTTGCAGGAGCGCTGCGTGGCTGCACTGGCCCGGGTGGAGCGCACGGACTTCCTGTCGCCCATGTGCATTGGCGAGGTGGCGCATGTCAGCGCGGAGATCACCTACACCTCCAAGCACTCGGTCGAGGTGCAGGTGCACGTGATGTCCGAGAACATCCTCACAGGTAACGTCCGCTTGCAGCGATGGCCGTGGGGCAGCCGCAGCAGCCATGGCTCCTGGCTCATCCTGACACTGTCTGTGGTGACCTCCCTGCATTCCCACCTCCACCTGTGGGCAGCAATGGCTGTGTCCTCACTCTGCATATGGGAAACGGGGGCACGGGCCTAGTTAGGCAATGAGCCGGGTGTGCGGCCCCCCTTCCTCTGCCTTCCTGGGGTAGGGGCTGGCAGCCAACTGGGCTGGGCAGAGGGGTGGCAGCAGGCTGGGAGGGCACCAGCCGCCTTCCAGCCCTGCTAATGTGCACTCAGTGCCCCGCCCCCACCCCCTGGCCCCTCACTGCTCCTTGGAGCACGCTGGCCGGGCCCTTGCTCTGCTCCCCGGCAGCTCCTGCAAGCCAGGCTGTGGGGTGGTGCTCACTGGGTGAACCTTTGACTGGTTTGATCTGAATATTCTCTTCCTCAGAGTGGTAACCATGGAAACCCTTTTTCCTATCCCCACTGGGCGCTGCAGGGGAGTGTGGCTCCCGTTCAGTCGCTGCTTTTTATAACCGAGATGCTCATGAGGCAGGCAGCCCCCTTGGTGCCCTCGCTGCCCCGCTCTTCATCCCAGCTCACCCGGTGTCCCGCCTAGAGAGTCCCTGCCGGCTCTGGGGGAGGGAGCTGCCTGGGTCCTTGCCCCTCCTCCAACACCTTGTCCTCAGCCATGGCTGCCTGCAGAGTGCTATGCTCAGAGATCTTCATGGGGCTCCAGGCTTCTCCCCAACACAGGCCAGGCGCTCAGTTACCCATCTAGAACATTCCGATGACCGCAGCAGGCCCAGCCGCCACATAGGGAATGGTGCAGCTGAGGCAGAACCTGGGTGCGGGGGAGCGGTCAGCTGGCTTGTGCCCCATGCCTTATCTGTGGCCTGAGTTCTGTGTTCGGGGCAGCTCCAGCGTCAAAGAGACCTTGGATGCTGGTCTCAGGCTGTGGCACAGAAAGGGGTCCTCTGGTCCTGACTTCCCACATGGGCTAGCAGCCCACCATCCCAGAGAAGGCCCCTCCCATCCCCCCACCTGCCTCCCCCATAAGAAGGAAGTGCTCCAGCCCGCTTTCTTCTTTCTTTGCAGGACCCTCCTCTGTGGGCAGGAGTGGGCACTGCTCACCCAGTGGCTGTGCTAGCGACACGAAACCCCCTGCTTCGTGGTCAGGATGCTCTCCACGCGCCCCCCGCTCCTCCCCACTCCCCACCGCACACACACACAGTCCCCAGCTGCCCTGGCCCTTAAGGGTGGGCACACAGAGTCTAAGCTGCCCCGAGGATAGAAGCGGCTGTGCAGAGCACAGCCTCCCGGAACAGCGGGCAGGCTGCGGGCATGTGAGGGTGACAGAGGCCCAGCAGAGGAGGGGCCGGCCAGCACTGCCCAGCTTTTCGACCCGGGGGAGTCCCGTCGAGGCCGAGGGAGAAACCCGAGGCTGGATCACGGGGTGGATGTGGACGCTTGGAGCCCTGGGGCTGCGTCTTCTCTCCACGGCTTGGTCGCCTTGCCCACGAGCCCCTGCTGCAGGTCCGGGCGCCCTCCTCCCACCTTGATCTCGCATCCGGGTCCCCCGTGGGTCTTGGCAGCACGTCTGTATCTCTGTCATCCTCTCTCCGTCTTTCCATGTTTGGGTCTGTGTGAGTCTCTCTTATCCTGGGACCCCGTGTTCCAAGGTCTTCCTGCCTTGATGCGTCTCTGCCTGAGTGTCCGCTGGGATGTGAGGGCAGGCCGTGTGGCTGCCTGGTCCAGAACAGGGCTGCCCGAAGGGGCTTTGAACACGGCCAGGTGGGGAGACCAGGCTGGGCAGACAAACAGGCGACGAGGCTGAGCCAGGAGGCTGCTCGCGTCGTCTCTATATTTCACAGCCCCTGAAGGCCCGTCCTGTGCGTCCCCCTCACTCGGGGCTGCGCCGCCTTCAGGAGGCAGCTGGGCAAGCACGCGCCTAGGCAGACAACCAGCAAACCTTTGCTCATTCATCTCCGGCAACTGTCAAAATATTAAGTTCACTGGGATGTGATTGCTGCAAAGTGCTCCAGAAAATGGCTGGGAGCCTCATAATTTCAGAATAGATGTTTTCAGTGCTGCCGTTGTCTTTTGGTGGTTTTATTGAATGATAGAGAAAGCACAGTTCGAGTGTTTTGCCTCATTTGCTCCATGGTGTTCGTTTGGGTTTGGAGGAGGGCCACTTGGCGTTTCCGTGGAAACGGGCCATCAGGCTGGCTCTAGCTGAGTCGGACAGGAAATCTTTACTCCCCAGAGCAGGTTGTCAGAATCACTCTCCATCACAGAGCAGTG
This sequence comes from Oreotragus oreotragus, assembly GCA_006410675.1. Lineage (NCBI taxonomy): Eukaryota > Metazoa > Chordata > Mammalia > Artiodactyla > Bovidae > Oreotragus > Oreotragus oreotragus. The sequence goes on from SJYX01021997.1 coordinate 57,639, forward strand.
AAGATATTTTTCCATGTTGTTTGCCTGTGGGTCCTGGTGGGCCTCGCCCTCTTTCTTACCAACCTGCCAGGGCTTGGCCTGGACCTTTGGTCTAGTTTAAGGGAGTAAACGGAGGCCCCAAGATCGCCTTTGGGGGCAGGTCAGAGGACCCAGTAGGAGGCATTTAGGGCCAGGCCCCCAGGCTGCTTCCTCTACTCTGCTTACTCTCTGTCCTGAAGTTCTCCTGTTCTCCACTACATGCAATCTTCCACGTCAAAGAGGCAACTTTTAATAGGCATCCTTGCAAACATTAATACTTTCCTGAAGTTATAGGGTCTGGGAGGCATCGAGCTTCTGTATGAACCTAGGCTTCAGTCTCCCCCTGCACAAGTGAGGGGTGTGGACCCAGGGATCTCTGGGCTCTTTTGACCCGTAATATTCAACCCGGACAGCCCTCCTGCCCTGGGAGCCCCACTTTGCCCTGAGACCAGGCTCAGTGCCCAGAGAGGGTTCTGTTTCTTGCCATTCACTCCAGGGCTGAAGCCAGCAGCCCACAGCGCTCTCTCAGCCCCCACTTGGGAGCATCTGGAGTGAGGCTGAGTCCCCCTAACTGTGCCTGGTGTGGGCCCCCCACCAGGAAAGGGAGCCTGGTGGGGGGCAGGTTGTACTCTGGCTGTGCCCCATGGCCCCACCTCCATGACCCTCAGCCTCACATCCATGAGCTGCCTCCTGCCCACCCAGAGCTCTTCTCAGTGGCCTTTAATCCAGCGGATGGGTTCTTCAGAGGACGTTCCTGTTCTGTGTGTTGTGATGTCCAGTTCCTCAGCAGGGCCTTCTACCATGAGATCCATCAGCCGGGATCTCTCGGTGGAGGTCGGCCCAGCCTGGCTTTGTCCTGCTTTTCCCTGGGAGGAGGCTGAGGCCAATCTGCCCACCCACCCCCCACCTTAGCCCTTCCCTC
>SJYX01021997.1:58681-175128 GCA_006410675.1 Oreotragus oreotragus
CCCCCCACCTTAGCCCTTCCCTCCCCCTCCCTCTGGAGGCTCCTTGGAGGCTTGCCTGGAGTTGGCGCCCTCCAGATGTGGACCTTCTGAGTTAGAAAGTCCTAGAAAGCCTGCAGGCCCCCCAGCTTAGACCAGAAGATCTGAAATCTTCCCAGCAGCCTCAGTGTGGGGCAGCATGCTGGGGCAGGGGCTCTCCAGCTGGGGCCCATGCTTCCCCCTAGTCTGTGCCCACACTTGCACCTCGAGGCTGAAGGAGGCCTGAGGGTGGGGGCCAGAGGTGGTGTTGGCTCTGCCTGCCACCCTGCCGCCTCCCAGGCCATTCCTTACATGTCTTTCTTCTTTGAAGGTACCAAAAAGCTGACCAATAAGGCCACCCTGTGGTACGTGCCCCTGTCGCTGAAGAATGTGGACAAGGTCCTGGAGGTGCCTCCGGTTGTGGTAAGGAGACCCTGCCCACTTTTCCCAGGCAGAGGGCAGGGGGAACCAAGTCTTAGGAGATTTAGAGGCATAGGGGGAGGGACGTCCCTTCATACAGAGAAGGCCAGAGCAGCTGGCCTGGGCCCTGGGGATACCAGACCCCCCTTGGAGGGCCCTGGTCAGAGGCAAGATGGGCAACAGAACTGTGCAGGTGGCCAGTCTAGGGGAGACCACAGTCCTGGGGAGACAGGCTGAGACGTCTGTTTCAGCCCCACTCTCTCTCCCGCCGTGTCCACTTCCTTCCTTGGTTTCTCTCATTTGGGTTTTTCTCTGGACAGACACGTCTGTGCATGAAGTGACTTTGTCGTGTTCGTGCCCAGGTGCCCCACTGCAGACAGGCTCGGGGGGCAGGCGTTCCGAGGGGGAGATGAGACTGATAGCTGATAGAGGGGTCTAACTCCTCCCCTCACAGCGCCCCGCCCCTCCTCCTGTGGGTCCTCCACCCCAGACGTCTCCCTGGAGGCTGGGTGCTTTGCTCTCACCCCTGCAAGGACGGGCTGTTCTCAGAGAGGCCTGGGCCTGACTTGGCTGTGTCTGCCCCTGCAGGGAGCATTTTTCTGTGGCTGAGATGTCCATAGAAGAAACAGTAAAGTGGGGACCCAGGCAGTTAGGAACTGTATTGCACTCACGGAGGAGCACTCCCTAGTCTCCTCCTCCTTGCCCCCTACCACAGGCCCTTCCCACTCTCTGTCGTGTCCCCTCACCGCTCATAGGCTTTGGGCAGTGGGGGCTTGCTCCCTGTCACCTTGCCGGGTGGGGATCTCCCAGCCCATAGCTCATGTCTGACCAGCATGCTGCCTCCCCGGTCAAGGCCCTGGGGAGTCGGGGGAGGGCCACTCAGCTTCTGGGCTCCAGCTGCCCTTAAGTCCAGACTTTTAAACAGCATTCCTGGTGACAGGCGTTCTCTCCACATGGACCGGGAAGGGTGCTCAGGCCTTGGTCTGCATCTGGTTGGTGGTCCTGGGTTTGGTACCGTGAGGGCAGGGTGGTGGTGTCCGCAGCTCCGGGCTGCCTATCCCTCCACATGTGAGGAGAGGGCAGGTGCTCGGGGCCAGATTCCCACATGTCCCTTCTGTTTGAGTTTCCCGGGAGCCCCTGTGACACAGCCTGGGGGCTCGAACCACAGTTCATTCTCCCAGTTCTGAGGCCAGAAGTGCAGAATCACAGTGCCGGCTGGGCTGCACTCCTGCCGGAGGCTCTGGGCCGGAGGTGATCTTTCCCGTGTCGTCTGGTTCAGGCATTCCAGACGTTCCTTGACCTGTGGTCACATCCCTCCAGCCTCTGCCTATGCGGTCACCTGGCTGCCTTTCCGTAGGTATGTGCACGCACACGAGTGCACGTGTCTTAGCTAATTATTCCTGCACAGACCCTAGTTCCCAGATAGGTCACATGCTAAGTCCCACATAGACAGCAATTCTGACAGGCTGCTGTTGAAGCCAGAACACTGGCCTTCAGTCCAGCCCACCTCTCTCTCTCTCTCTCCCTCTCTCCCTCCCTCCCTGTCTGCATCACCTACCCCCCACCTCTGACCCCCCACCCACCACATTCTTCCTGGAGCTGCTCTCTCTGCTGCTGACCATTTTGTCATTTTCAAGCAGCACTGACTGAGGGGTTTTAAGACCCAAGAAGCAGCTGTGAGTCTGAGGCTCAGTGACTGTCTCTTTAGAAAAGTACAAGTGTGCTTATCCTTGCTTTCCTCTTTCCCACTAAGCACTTGATGTTAAATTAGCCACATCTCATGTAAACACTCAAACGCCATTATTTAACTTTTAGATTTAATTTTCAGATGCTACACAGTTTTAGAAGTCTCTAGCAGGCCTTATCTCTGGCTTCAGTAACCACATAGTAACGTCTTCAGGGGTTGCTGCTGAAGGAAAATTCCTGGGTCAGGCACATCAGCTTTTGCTTCCTTCCGGCTCCTGGAGGCAGGGAGTTGGGTGGGCCTGGGTGCTGAGAGCTGGCTGGTTTTTAGCCAGCAGGGGGCTCTGCTGGCTCCTGTCCCCCTCCCTACGGGGACAGGGCAGCTCTGCACATCACCCCCCTTGTCCCCCTTTCCCTCCCACATCCTGGCATGGGCCCCCAGTCACTTTCCCATTCTCTTTGTTTAGCCGGGTTTGATGAGACATAAATATCAACTCTGCCCATCTTGCAGGGGGTGTTGGAAACATTCCTCTGGGTACAGGGAGAGCTCCAGATGGGAGAAGCTGTGTGGCTTACAGCTGCAGCTGTTGCTAATATTTATTTGCGTTTTCTTCCCCCCCAACATGTGCTAGGCCCATGAACAAGCCTTCTCTTGACTCAACATATAGGTCTGCTGTTTTCCGGGGCACAGCCCATCTGAGTCATGGAAAGCCCGGCTCTGACTCCCAAGAGCACGGACACTCAGGTGCTGGGAGCTTGACCATCAGGCTTCCTAGGTCCTGCTAGCCTCCTCTGGCCGACCCCGCACTGACAGTGGTTATTTGCTGAGTACATACGTCACTCTGCCTCTGTGTGTGTACCTTACGTGTCTCACACATGCAGGTATGTTAGGTTGATCCCACATACATCCCACACATACATATACATAGATATCTCACAGAGCATACATCGCACACGTGCACACACACTGCTGTCACACGTACATGTGTGTGTGGATCGACCACATGAGTGCCTCTTCCTGGGGAAGCCCAGCTGTCCCCTGCGGTGTCACTCAGCGAGGACTTCGTCACTATGCTCCACCTCATCCCCCAGGGACCAGGGACTTCGGTGACCCTGTGATGAATCAAGAGACCTCTGGTGGCTTGGGGACAGCTGTGGTCCCCGAGAGGCTGAGGGAGCACTGGAGAGTGGACTCTGTTTTTTATTGGTGTGTCAATGTGAGCTTGAGTCAAAAGGCTCACTCAGACTGTTGCCTGGCATGTTTGGGCAGTCTTCTGCTTCGAGTCAGCTGAGTCTGATGAGCCCCTGGGGATGAGTGGGTGTCAGCCCATCAAGAGCATGCTCTCATGCTGCTGCTGCTGCTGCTAAGTCACTTCAGTCGTGTCCGACTCTGTGTGACCCCATAGACGGCAGCCCACCAGGCTCCCCCATCCCTGGGATTCTCCAGGCAAGAACACTGGAGTGGGTTGCCATTTCCTTCTCCAATGCATGAAAGAGAAAAGTGAAAGTGAAGTCGCTCAGTCTGTCCGACTGTTAGCGACCCCATGGACTGCAGCCCACCAGGCTACTCCGTCCATTGGATTTTCCAGGCAAGAGTACTGGGGTGGAGTGCCATTGCCTTCCCCGATGCTCTCATGATGTGTCCCCAAATGTTAAGTCAGCAGGAGGCGTTGGTTTGTGAAGAGTCTACGTTTTCTTGGTCCTCATGGCTGGTGTCAGAGCCAGGGACCCTGTCAGCCCCCACATGAGTGCAGAGGTCTCATGACCCTGCTAGACACGAGGATTTATTAGCCTGGGGAAGTTGGCTCTTTTTAAAAAAATCTCTTTAAAGGCATTTCTTGAGGACGCGTAAGTCGTCCTTCCACTTTCCTAGAAAGGCACAGCACAGTCTCTGCTCTTGGAGGCCTTGCTCTGTGTGGTGGGCTGTGAGGGACTGTCTGTCTGTGGAGGGAGAGGCTAGGGGTTCCATGGCGCCCTCCACACCCACCGTGCTTTGTTTCTTTTGGACATACCCCACTCCCTTCAAAGCCTCCTTCAGAGGCGGACTCTCAAGCCCAGGATGATGGTAATGAAGCCATTGAATGTGTTCAGACTTGGGTGGTTTTGCAGCTGAGCCACTTGCAAGAAAAACAAGATATTTAAAACCAGCTTTTGAAAGAAGGTCTGAAATTGCAGGGTCAGAGCGGAGCACGCAGGCCCCTGAGCCCAGCTGCTTCTCCATGGGCTGAGAGGGAGATGCAAGTGGAATGGATGGAAGGGCAGAGGTCAGAGCCTGTCAGGAGAGTGGCCAGGCAGGGGTCAGCAGGGAGGCCCTGAGGACCCCAGACCTCCCCGATGGATCCCGGGACAGAGGGTGTTGCCTGCACTGGGCCCTAGGGCAATGGGCACCAGAGGACACAACATTCTCCATTATGCCACATTTTATTTTCATGTTTATATTTACCTTCTTGGATCAGAATACCCATGATCCATCAGGAGAGCTTTGGTGGGTGCTCCTTGTATACCAGCAGTCTGCTTGAGTGGCTGGGAGTCAGTGGAGTGAGGCTGCCCAGTGTCTGAGGCACACGGGGACCTGCCTTCTTCTCTCCTGGTCTTGGGGGCAGCCTTTCTGGGGCTCCCCGACTGTCTAGTTCTGTGTCTAGGAAGGACTGGGGCAGATATTTATAACATGGAAAGTAGCTGAGATTATCAGTGTGATGTTTTAATGATGAAAAACTGGGAGCAGACTAAGTGTCCAGATATTAGGGATCCATCACATAAATTATGGCAGGGTGATACACGAGAGGAGGGAAGGCTGTAACTTTTGAGCTTCATGTACAGCATGGCAGAACCTTTTATACACATGGGTAGAAAAGCAGTTCCAGGGAGGACGTCACTCAAACATCTGACCCGGAGTCTCTCGTCCAGAGAGGTCTCCGTGGTATTTCCCCCTCCTCTGTGTCTTCATTATTTATATCGCACATGTATTGTCAGAGAAAGAAGAGAGAGTTCCACCTGCAGGAAGGTGGGGCACACAGGAGGTGACCTGGGGGCCAGGCCTGACACTCTCTCGTTCTCCCGCCCCGCCCCGCCCCGCCCCGCCCCGCAGTACTCACGGCAAGAGCAGGAGGAGGAGGGCCGCAAGCGCTACGAGGCCCAGAAGCTGGAGCGCATGGAGACCAAGTGGCGCAACGGGGACATCGTCCAGCCCGTCCTGAACCCAGGTAGGGGCCGCGCTGCAGTCTGGGGGCGAGGCGGCAGGGCCTGCTTGTGAGCGTTGTCTTGTGGGGCCAGTGCGTGTCCAGGTGCTGTCTTGTGGGGCACCATCCCTTTGACCCTGCGTCTCGCAAGCCCTGTCCAAGTGGCGCAGCTGACTATGGGGTTGGGGGACAAGCCTGAAGGCCTCGGTGTGTCTGCTGCCATGGAGTGCCGACCGGGAGGCCCCCCAAGGGGAGGGGCCCCGCTGCCTGGGCAGAGGGATGAGCACCTGGCCATGAAGAGTTTGTCCCTCTAGTTTACCTGGAGTGCGTTTTTGGTGGGATTTCCAGCTCATAAAAAAGACAGAATGGCTGACTTCCTTGGTGACGCAGTGAATAGGAATCCACCTGCCAATGCAGGGGACACAGGTTTGATCCCTGATCAGAGAAGATCCCACATCCCGCGGAGCAACTGAAAGCCTGTGAGCCATAACTATTGAGCCTGTTCTCTAAAGCCCAGGAGTCACAGCTGCTGAACCCCCTGAGCACCCTAGAGGCTGTGCACCACGGCTGCTGAGCCCGTGCACCTGCAGCCTGTGCTCCACAGCAAGAGAAGCGACTGTAACGAGAGGCGCGCGCACCGCGGCTGGAGAAAGGCAGGCGCAGAAAGCAGTGAAGGCCCACACAGCCAAAAACCCCACAGAATGGCAGCAGCATTTCCCACATTGTTCCTCCCGGGCCCACTGCCCAGACGTGGGTTCAGTAAACAGACTGAGCGCCCAGACAGCTTGGGGCGCAGAGAACTCTGCCAGGCCCGGCTCCTCACGGCTTTTCCCTCCTGGTGCCTGGAGGGCTGCGGCCATAACAAAACCTCTGTCCACAGTCCCGATAGGTAAGGGAGGCTGTCCCCCGAGTCCCTGATGGAACAGATTCAGGGCTGGGCCTTGCGGCCTTAGCCTGGTGTCGCACGTCACCCTCCTCTGTGCACACCTGACCACATCTTCCTGCATGGAGTGTGGGCTGTGTGTCCTCTCCTCTCCGTGTTGGCCGGGCTCCCAGGGTGATTGTCCGTGTTCCATGCTGGATCCCAGAGCAGCACCTCACGGGCCCTGCGTGCGGGTGGTGTGGCTCCTGATCTGGCCCTTGCCTGCGGTCTGAGGACTGGCCCCAGGTCACCCCTTCCTCACTCTATGCCGCTGCTCCATGAGCCCTGGGCTCTGCCCCTCTCCTGCGAATGAGCGCGGTGAGCTCCAGGGCCAGGGCTGGAGAGACTGAGGCTCTCGTGATGACTCCGGTGTGTCCAGGCCCTGGGCATGTGCCACAGGCGGTCAGCGACCTCAGTCCCAGGCTCTGCTTTCAGGAGGGCAGGTGAGCAGGCAGGTCAGGAAAGGCACAGAGGGACATGGGGGAGTTGCGATGTCTAAAGAAAGACAAAGACTTGGTGTTGGGGGAGTTCCTGGGAGAGAGGCTGGAGCAGGTTGAATGGCAACTCCCTCCCCCCAGGACACAGATCGCACCAAGTCCCTGGACCCTGTGACTACACCCTGATTCTTGGAGGGGGGCTTCTGCAGATGGAATCAAGGATCTTGAGATGCCCCAAACCCAGTGACCAGTATCCTTGTCAGAGACAGAAGGGGAGCAGCAGTATCAGCTCGAAAGCAGCAAAGAGAGGGGCTGGGAAGAGGTGCTGGCTGGCCTCTGAGGCCTGATCCACCCGACCTGGCGTGATTGCTGGCGGCCAGTGCTGGGACCGAAGCTGGGGCTGAAGGCAGTCTCGGGCTTTGACAGCCCTGGGGTTAATCCTGGCTTACTCCTTTGACTGACACTGACTGTCTGGGAAACGAAAATTACTCAGGGTTTTCAATCAGTCTAGACTCCTTCACTCATGAGATCATTTTCTGTTTGCCGTCCTCTGATTGTAAATCTGATACATAGTAGTTTTTAGAATCTCTTACTCTCCAGTGATACTACTGTAAGGTGGCATTCTGAATCTCAAGCTTTTGTGATAGATTTTTATAAGCTCTTCAGTTTTGCCTTTTCTGGCCCTAATAGAAATGCATCTTTCTCGGCAATAGGGGCTGACTTTTAACCACTTCTTAAAGAAGTCACATATCCATTCTCTGCAGAGTTTTTGAGCACTGCCGTGTGCGCTTGGCACTGGGGTCTCCTAACACTTGTGCCCCTCCCTGTGGGAGGACCCCCGCTCCGCCTTGAGGAGGCAGGCTTGACCCTGGACTTGCCACCCCACCACCCGCAAGTCCCCCTGGATCTGCAGCTCTCCGTTACTTTTGCAGTCAGAATCAGATTTCATCTCTGTGGCTGTTGCCTAGCAACCCCTTCGCGGGTCCAAGTTCATCTTTCAGGTGTCTTTTCAGAGAGTCTGGGAGTTTTTTAGAAGCCCAGTTTTTCTTCCTGTGTTTCCTCCATCTGACAAGACAAAATACAGTTACCTTGAACTCTTCAGTTCGTGACCATTAGTTGTCCAGCCTTAACTGTGTAGGGACTGTCTGGTCCTGTAACCCACCGTCCATTCTGGGGGCTCTCGGGATTATGACGGAATTATCTCTGCCTCTCCCCTGGTCTTTGGGTTTGAGGCAGTATTCACCTTGAAGTCTGATCTCCACTGTCCCCAGTGTGCGCGTTGCTAGGACAGCTGGGTCTTTTTTCATTTGTTTATTTTTTGCTTGTGCTGGGTCTTTGCTGCTGTGCGTGGGCTTTCTGCAGCTGAGGTGAGCGGGGGCTGCTCTGGGCCTTTGCTGCTGTGCGTGGGCTTTCTGCAGCTGAGGTGAGCGGGGGCTGCTCTGGGCCTTTGCTGCTGTGCCTGGGCTTTCTGCAGCTGAGGTGAGCGGGGGCTGCTCTGGGCCTTTGCTGCTGTGCGTGGGCTTTCTGCAGCTGAGGTGAGCGGGGGCTGCTCTGGGCCTTTGCTGCTGTGCCTGGGCTTTCTGCAGCTGAGGTGAGCGGGGGCTGCTCTGGGCCTTTGCTGCTGTGCCTGGGCTTTCTGCAGCTGAGGTGAGCGGGGGCTGCTCTGGGCCTTTGCTGCTGTGCCTGGGCTTTCTGCAGCTGAGGTGAGCGGGGGCTGCTCTGGGCCTTTGCTGCTGTGCCTGGGCTTTCTGCAGCTGAGGTGAGCGGGGGCTGCTCTGGGCCTTTGCTGCTGTGCCTGGGCTTTCTGCAGCTGAGGTGAGCGGGGGCTGCTCTGGGCCTTTGCTGCTGTGCCTGGGCTTTCTGCAGCTGAGGTGAGCGGGGGCTGCTCTGGGCCTTTGCTGCTGTGCCTGGGCTTTCTGCAGCTGAGGTGAGCGGGGGCTGCTCTGGGCCTTTGCTGCTGTGCCTGGGCTTTCTGCAGCTGAGGTGAGCGGGGGCTGCTCTGGGCCTTTGCTGCTGTGCCTGGGCTTTCTGCAGCTGAGGTGAGCGGGGGCTGCTCTGGGCCTTTGCTGCTGTGCCTGGGCTTTCTGCAGCTGAGGTGAGCGGGGGCTGCTCTGGGCCTTTGCTGCTGTGCCTGGGCTTTCTGCAGCTGAGGTGAGCGGGGGCTGCTCTGGGCCTTTGCTGCTGTGCCTGGGCTTTCTGCAGCTGAGGTGAGCGGGGGCTGCTCTGGGCCTTTGCTGCTGTGCCTGGGCTTTCTGCAGCTGAGGTGAGCGGGGGCTGCTCTGGGCCTTTGCTGCTGTGCCTGGGCTTTCTGCAGCTGAGGTGAGCGGGGGCTGCTCTGGGCCTTTGCTGCTGTGCCTGGGCTTTCTGCAGCTGAGGTGAGCGGGGGCTGCTCTGGGCCTTTGCTGCTGTGCCTGGGCTTTCTGCAGCTGAGGTGAGCGGGGGCTGCTCTGGGCCTTTGCTGCTGTGCCTGGGCTTTCTGCAGCTGAGGTGAGCGGGGGCTACGCTTCCTCGTGGTGCTCGGGCTCCTCACTGCATGGCTTCTCTTGTGGAGCACGGACTCCAGGGTGCCTAGGCTCAGTAGTTGTGGCCCTTGGGCTTAGCTGTTCTGTGGCATTTGGAATCTTCCCAGACCAGGGATCAAACCCATGTCCCCTGCATGGGCAGGCGGATTCTTATCCGCTGAACCACCAGGGAAGTTCAGCAGCTGGGGTCTTGATGAGTCAGACCATACCCTCATTCTTGGGCTAGGCCTGGACCCTGCCTCCCTGAGCTCAGCCAGTACCTGACCACCCCTGTGGGCCAATCGACTCTGAGCCACCCACAAGAGTGCTTGGTGCTTGCCTGCTGGGGGCTGGCCCTGGATGGGAGAGCCTTCTCCCTGGGGTCTGGCCAGGCCCTGTCACCCCAGCTCCCAGCAGCACTTGTCCTGGGGAGGACGAGGGAGCAGAAGAAGGAGCCTCTGGGCTTGGACCCCAGCTCTGCTCCGTGGGGACTTAGCCTGTCTGCACCTCAGGTTCCTGCTATGGGCCTGAAGGAGGGGGTTCTGAGCTTATCTCTGGCTGCCCTGGGGACCACTCAGTTTCCAGACAGCATTCTGAACTTGCAAGTTCAAAGACGAGGCGCATTGGTCAAGGCCGCGGTAGCTGCTTACACTCTAAAATCCTAGTTCCTAACGCTAGAGGTTTATTCCCTATAAAGTCCTAACCCGGGGGGTTTCCTCCAGGAGGTGGGGACCTTGGCCTCATAGCTCTGCCTCTGTGTCAGGTAGCTCCTGGCACCTCGAGAGGGGAAGGAGCAGGGAGGCTCTCTGTCAGAGGCTCGGTAGGTTGGCCCTGGGTCGGGACACTTCTGCTCTCTCCTGTGGGGGCTGGGCAGTGTGGTGCATGTGAGGAGACAGGCCTGCCGGGTCTCCCTCCTGGCCCCGTGTGTGCACACCACCCTCAAGGACAGCAACTACCATCCTGTCCAGCCCCACGTCTGTTTGTTAGGGCAACACTGGTCACAATCACGGATGACCCCTGTATGTCTGTGCCTCGCCCTCGAGCTTTGAAAAGACCCATCGCACATTTCTCTCTGGTTCCCCTAAGAGACAGGGCGTAAAGAACAGGGGAGGGGCCACTGAGGATGAACAGGGACAGGAGGTGACTGTGGACCCCCCTGGCACAGTCCCAGCCTCCAGAGCCCCCTGAGCCCCCAGAGTTACAGCTCATGGCCCAGGGAAGGAGCACTGGAGGGTGTGTGTGCATTTTTCTTTCCCGTCAGAAGTTTGGTGTTTTCACTTGTTAAAAGCACATCAGTGTGGGTTCCAAGAACACTGAATTACTAGACACGGCTTAATTGATATTTTAAACATTACTACAGAACACTGGGGGGCATCTCTTTGACTCGGTGGTTATAGCTATTTCAAATGGATTGTCATTTGAATAAGTAGATAGTTGACATGACAGAGATTTTTATGTACTATTTCCATTATTTGAAATTAAAAAAAAAAAAGAGGAGACAGGCCTGCCGGGTCTCCCTCCTGGCCCCGTGTGTGCACACCACCCTCAAGGACAGCAACTACCATCCTGTCCAGCCCCACGTCTGTTTGTTAGGGCAACACTGGTCACAATCACGGATGACCCCTGTATGTCTGTGCCTCGCCCTCGAGCTTTGAAAAGACCCATCGCACATTTCTCTCTGGTTCCCCTAAGAGACAGGGCGTAAAGAACAGGGGAGGGGCCACTGAGGATGAACAGGGACAGGAGGTGACTGTGGACCCCCCTGGCACAGTCCCAGCCTCCAGAGCCCCCTGAGCCCCCAGAGTTACAGCTCATGGCCCAGGGAAGGAGCACTGGAGGGTGTGTGTGCATTTTTCTTTCCCGTCAGAAGTTTGGTGTTTTCACTTGTTAAAAGCACATCAGTGTGGGTTCCAAGAACACTGAATTACTAGACACGGCTTAATTGATATTTTAAACATTACTACAGAACACTGGGGGGCATCTCTTTGACTCGGTGGTTATAGCTATTTCAAATGGATTGTCATTTGAATAAGTAGATAGTTGACATGACAGAGATTTTTATGTACTATTTCCATTATTTGAAATTAAAAAAAAAAAATCTTTTGTCATTGTCCACCCGCAGACCTCTTAACTGGTCAGAACAGTTCTGAGAGCAGGCCAAATTTGAGGCTTTTCATTTCCATTCATGCCGTAAAATAGCTACTTTGATGTTTTTTATGAGCAGCACAGAAAGCGGAGAAAGCGCCACAGGGCACTGCGTGGCTATCAGTGCCTTTTTGTTCTTTGCAGAGAGAGGCCCAAGGGAGACAGTCCTTGAAGACTGGGGGTCTCGTGGGCTGCTAGTGCTGCCCTGGAGTGTTTCTCTGATGGCTGTGGTGGCAGAGGGACTTAGCTAGTGTCCTCTGTGGCCCTCAGGCTGTGCCCCTCCACCCAGTCGCCCCAGGCCACAGTAGGCGTGCCCATGGTTGCACCTGACCAACAGGGACCATGATCTCCTGAGCAGAAAGAGGGTTTTGGGTGCTCTTCTCCACTTGGAATGAAATTAGGAACGGGGCAGGGCAGCGTCCTGGATGCCTTCTCAGGGCCTCCCTTCTCATCCAGTGTAGTGTGTCCAGCGATGATTCCTTGAGACCCAGTGTGGTTCCCCGATGATCTGGACTGTTCTGGACCACCCCGGGCCTGGGAGGCAGCTGGGAGAGGAAGCATCTCCTCCTGGGGGTCGTCTGCGCTGACCACGGTCCCCAGGGACGCTGGGGGCCCTGGACCGCCCTCCCTGAGCCATGGAGCTGTGCGTGCCATCTGTTGTCTGGTTTTAGACGGCGTCCTTGTGCTGTTGCTCCTGAGGGGTCCACATCCAGGTGGGTGGGCTGGAGGATAGAATCCTCAGAGCTGGCCTCTCGGCAGGGCATTCTCCATCAGCGCCGACACTGCAACGGGCTGTGGCTTGACACGTCCCAGGTGGCGGGTCCACCCGAGGCTGGCGCCAGGACCTCCCATGGCAGCTGGCTCCTGCCTCTGCTGGTCACACAGGGAGCCCGGAGAGCAGGCAGGGGGAGTAAGCCAGTCGCCAGAACCCCCAGAGACAGAAACTGACCGCGGATAACAGTGAGAGCCCCGCACTCTCCCCACCTCCCGAGGTGGAGCCGCTTCATGGCCTCCGCCGCAGCCGAGGGCCCTGCCAGCCAAGAGCATGTCAACATGATCGAGTCCCTCCCGCAGGGCCCTCTTGGAGCAGATGGCACTTCACATACAAGCTCGAAACTTGAGTCTAAATCTCTCTAAGCTGGGAGGCTTGAGAACAAATAGCAATTATCTTGAGTTTGGAAGTCAGTCCTCAAAACCCCATCTCACAGGAACGCAGATCTTCCTGCTTCAAGACCCCCACAGACAACCACACCTCCTGGGATCCCACATGAAGGAGCACCAGGCAGAGTCTCAGAGGCAACTGTTGATGCTGGGTGACCCGACCTGGATCCTGGGCACTGTTACTTTCTGCAGAGGCTTTTCTGTCTACGTCCAAACATGGGAAGGACCTTTCTTCACCTGCAGGGGGTCTCAGCCATTCAGGGGCCCAGCAGGTTGGCTTCCTCAGCAGCTCCATCTTGCTGGGGCAGGAAGGGGCCACCCTCTCTGAGCACCAGCTGTCTGGGCAGGAAACAGATGGAAGTCAGCTATCCTTGCCAGAAGGGTCTGGGAAGGCGGAAGCAGTCACGGCAGGGGGTCTGCCTCGAAGCCCCTTTGTTGAATTACTCACATCTGTCAGAATAGTCAGTGTTTTGAGAGATGGTGTCACTTTCTGGAGATGGGGCTTTATTTCATCTTTTTTTTTTAAAGTGTAGCCTCGTAGAAATTTTCAGCAACAGCCATGCCACATGGGTGAGGGCTGGTGGCTTGGTGCTCTGGGAAGATGCACGAGGAGCGCAGGAGGAAAAGCCAGCACCCCATCTGGTGCTGCATCTCTGGGGCCGGGTGGGCACCGAGGGCCAGCCGGAGTCCAGGATGGGGTCTGCAGTCCCACCCCTGCGGTGTCTCTGTCTGGTCTGGAGTCCTTACCTATTGTTGTGTTTGATGAAGTCGCAACTTTCTAGAGGCTGTGTAATAAATAGCTAAAATGTTTACAGAATGGGGCTTGAAAGTTGGATTGGTGACTGTGTCCTAACAGATGGCCACACCCATCCTAGGGGCTTATAGCCCAGAGGTGGTCAGTAGCTGCCTGTGGGGCAGGGCAGGGCCTCACTGCGGACACTGGTGTCCCCAAGGAAATGATATCACAACCCACTATCCAAGTGGCTAATTAATCCTCAAGCTTTCTCCCCATGGACTGGAGTGTTTTGAGACCAGTGTTCCTTAGAGAAACCCCACCCAGGGTGGTGGCAATGTCCATGTGAACATCAGGACAGTGTCACACTTCAGGGCCCTTCAGCTGTGGAAACTGATCAGTCTCGTGACCTAATCTCTCTCCTTCGTGGTTCCAGAGCCGAACACGGTCAGCTACAGCCAGTCCAGCTTGATCCACCTGGTGGGGCCTTCTGACTGCACCCTGCACGGCTTCGTGCACGGAGGTAAGGGCAAATGACCCTCGCTGTCCCTTCCCACTCACTGGTTCCTTGTTAATCCCCCCAGGAGGCCATGCTGCCATCTGACCCAGTTTAGGCTCTTATGTTTAATGAAGTCTGAATTTCAACTTTTAAGAAGTTGCATAATAAATTACCAAAATACTGTCAACGCTTGTTTTTCAAACTGGTAAATGAAAGTCAGATGAGTAACTCTCCTAACGGAGGGTCACTTGCAACTCTGGGAGCTTATGGCCACGAGATGTCTAATGGCTGCCTGTGGGTCAGGGCAGGCAGGGCCTTTGTGGAAATAGTGAGGTCACCAGAGAGAGACAGTGTGACCCGCCAAGAGAGAAGGATCTTGCCTCTGGTGTTTGCATGTGTTTCTTCCATTAATCAAACTCCACCTCAGACAGCACAGACCTTGGAGCTCCCAGCTTGGGGAGCATGACTGGCACAAAAGAGGACTTAGCTCCAGCCTCACAGAGGGATGCTTTCTACTTTAACGGTGTGTGATTATATTCTCTGTGATTTAAGGAAAATATAAATGGTACGTCATAATCCAGAGTTGAATGGAGATAATTATCTCAGATGACATTAAAGTAAACTTAAAAAAAAAAAGGTTGATGTGAAGAAAAAACAAGGGGGAAGGTCGGGAAGCAGAATGGCAGTTAGCAGAAGTTGTGTGGGTGCTGGGAGTCTGGGCACTACTCCTTTTGGCATTCCTCATCCCCCAGGTGTGATGGGCACTTGCACATGCTATCCATTTGCACTGTTCATTTCCAATTGCCTTGAATGCCAAGCTTTCCTTTCTTCTCCACTGTGAAAACTCCTATGCATCCTTCAAAACCCCATTCTAATAGTGCCACTCCATGCAGGACTATGTTGATACTTCTACCAGGGGATGCCTCCGGAGCAGGGCTCAGTCTTAACTCTTTGTGTAGGCTCTGGGGTTTCACATAGAGTCAGAGAGATGCTTTGTAGAAGCTTGTTCCGGAAACAAGAGGCACAGGTCAGGCTCAGGTTGGAAAGCTTGGGGTGATAGGCCCTGGGCCTGTCAGAATCAGGGAATGGGCCCTGATTTGAGATGTGTTTTTCAAGTTTGTTTCTTTTTTTTTTAACTAACCCTCTTTTTGTGTATTTCTTTTTCCAATTTCATGATAATTTTCCTCTTTGAACTAAGTGCTGGCCACAGTGCCCTTAGATCTGATGAACTTAGTCCTACCTAAGGGAAGCTGTACTTCAAGCAAAGGGTACGTTCTAAGCTCGTGAGTGCTGTGACAATCAGGGTGTCTTTCTACTTAGAGAGCTGCCATGGCCTCAGCAACTTTCTGTTCTTCACTAGCCCCATATCCAGCGGCCAGGCTTCTGGAACTGCTGAGAACTCTTTGAGACTGGTAGTGTATACTGTGCTCCATCGCATGCAACTCTTTTACAACCCCACGGAGCGTAGCCCGCCAGGCTCCTCTGTCCGTGGGATTCTCCTGGCAAGAATACTGGAGTAGGTAGCCATTCCCTTCTCCAGGGGATCGTCCCAACCCAAGGATCGAACCCACATCTCTTTAGGCTTCTGCATTGCAGGCATCAGGGAAGCCTTATAGAGCTCTGTTCTACCTGAACACTGCTAGAATTTTTGCTTATTTAGTCCAGAATTTTTGCTTATTTTCGTTCAGTAAGCTTTTGGAAGTTTACTGAATATGGTATTTCTACCATCACTGTCTCCTTGGCAATAAGTTTATAATCTTCAGTCCGATCTTTCCTCACATGGTTGAGGCATTCATGAAATGCAGGCAGCAAGGGAATTTTTGGAATCTTCTAGAAATACATGGCATTTTGTTCTCATTTATGGAGCCTGTGTGGCTGCATTTAAAACAATCATTTTTTAAAATACATGTTAAAGAAGTGTTTACAATGGCTTTATAATATTTAGTGCCTATTTTAGTAGGGATTTTGTGCTCACGATTTATCAATGATGCCTCATAATTTTACCAAACCTAATCTTCTCTTCTGATACCTTGTAACTCACCAGGAGTGAAGGAACAAAATAAACATCATCCAGAAAACACTGAACACAGTGATCTTACTATATTTTCTATGGAGAGAATGCCGTCACCAAGGATGGAGTCTAAGTCATTTAAATGAAAGTCTTCCATAAACTATATGTAATTTGGTGGATGCCAATCACAGGAGAAAACAGCAAAGTGAGATGGCTGCTAATTTCACTTTTTCAGTAATTCTGTGCTGCACCTGTGTCTTAGAGAAACTCCTTTCCTGCCCTGTTTTCTTTGGTTTGCACACATTAAGTAGTCTTCGTCTTGAGGACTGGCTCCTGCCCTGCCACTTAGGAAGCACACACGGTACAGACCTGGGCAGCAGCAAGCTGGTATGAGATGTAGTGGGGAGGGCTGGAGGTCACTGATGGGATCCAGGACCCCTGTCGGCTGGGGGCTGTAGGGACGGGGCTTCTGATAACCAGTTGAGGGAATGGAAAAGATGTGGGGAGTGAACTGGAGGGTGCGGAGGACACTTATTTGCTGCGAGGGAAAGCAGCCTGACCGCTTCTCGTGGTGCCGACTTTCAGGGCCTCTGTGCAGCAGCCACGGCCAGGCTTTGGGCTTCTTCCTTCTGAGTCCTCCCCTTGGAAGTTCTCGGATCTCGGTCCAGGAGAGGCTGTTCCCCCTCCGCTTTCCCTTCCCCGTGGTTGGCTGAAAGGGGTGACCTGGCAGCGGTCTGTGGGGTGTTTAGGTTCTTGTAACACTCAAGACCTTTTTATAAACTCACCCAAACCCCCATCCTTGATAAGAACACTTGGGGTAGGAATTGATTTTACTTCCTCAAGACTTAATGGGGGATCTTATTCAGAGGGGAGCCTGGAGGATCTTCCCCTGAGGTCAGGAGTCAGGCAGGTTAACATTGTTTCAGAGATTTTAGGCACCACAGTAAAACAGGAAAGAAAGCAAAATCACAAGAACTGGCAGAAAAGAAGCAATGCTCTCTAGTTTTGCAGATGGCACAGTAACATACCTGGAGAGCCCAGGAGATTCGGTGATAAAAATAACTCAAATAATTAAAAATTCAGGAAGGTAGCAGCATATAAAATGAATAATAATAATAATTATAGAAAAGCCTGCCTGAAATAGAAAAGCTGCTTTTCCTTGTTTTGGTTTGTTTTCTGCGGCGTGCTTTGTGTCGATGGATTTTTAACTCCATCATGACACATGACTTTTTCACATTTGATGAAAAGCAGGGGTGGTTTTGTGCCTTTGTCTTTGATTCATCTTAAAGATCTCGCTCCTTCTCCCGTGTTGGTTCCTGAATGTCCTTTGCCGTGATTTCTCTCCTGGGGACTTGCCTGGCCTGGCCCTTTGTTGACTGTTTTCCACACGGCTCTCCCAGCCCAAGAGGAGCGCTGCCACCACAACTGGCCCAACGTGAAAGGAAGCCAAGACTGCTGGGCTTTTCTTAAGACCTGTCTGTCCTTGGGGCAGATCAGAGAGGGAAGACCCCGGAGGTGGGGGTCCTCAGCCTGGGCCCTGCTGCCCTGCGGCTCTAGGCTCCGTACGCTCACCTCTGACTCCCTTCCCCTTGACGTGCCTGCTGTTCTCCTGCCTTGATGTCCAGCCTGGCCTTCCCACCTAGCCCCA
Organism: Oreotragus oreotragus; assembly: GCA_006410675.1. Lineage (NCBI taxonomy): Eukaryota > Metazoa > Chordata > Mammalia > Artiodactyla > Bovidae > Oreotragus > Oreotragus oreotragus. Next base: position 76,036 of record SJYX01021997.1, read on the forward strand.
TTCACCTGCCCGGGCCCACACCCGTGTCTTCCTGGAGCGTCCTGAACTCCTCCCTGGCAGGCGGACACAGCCTTGCCGCTTCACCCGCCGTGACCTCCATGCCTCCTCTCTTTTTAATGGAGTTTATATTGGATATAGCTAATTAACAATGCTGTGACAGCCTCAGGTGAACAGCAGAGCAGCCCAGCCATACGCATACCTGTGTCCGTCCTCCCCCAAACCTTCTCGTCCTGGCGGGACAGCTCCCCGCTTCCTGCCTCCCATGCTGACTGGTTTTCTCAGGCACTCGCCTCCTGGCACCCCATCTTCCTACCCTGCCTGGCCTCTCTCCCACGGTGCTTTTGGAGAAGGAACTCAGTGAACATCCTGAGTGAATGGAAGACATCTTTTGGAAAAGATGAGTTTGAGTTGACAGCGCCAGGTGGCTGTGTCCTGAGCGATCAGCAGGTTTTTCTCTGTTAGAATCGCGGGCGGTAACTCTAGCACGTGCGTGGCTCCCACATCCTCAGAACTGCTGGGTTGGGCCCACCCGGAGGACAGGCTCCGCCCTGTGCTTCATTGCCCCTGTTGTGGCTGGCTCCTGCAGGGAACCCGCCCCCATCTGCCTGACCCAGCAGGTGCTGGACTTGCTGCTCCGTGCCTTGGAGCGTCTACTCTCCTTCCCTCTGGCCTGGTCCCTCTCTTGTCCTCCCTGGAGCCTCCTGCCAAAGCTGGTAGGCTGGTGTGGCCCTCACGGTTCATCCGGCTTCCCCTGCCCAAGGCCCAGGGTCGCCCTCCTCTGCTTCCTCCGCCACTGCCACGCCTGCAGTCCCTGTGCTGTCCCGCCTTCCTGCCTGTCTTCCTTTCCTGCTGGCTTCAGAGACCCAGGCCCCATCCCAGCCTAGGCCGGTGGCTCCAGCCATACAGACCCTAGCCCTCCCCTGACGCCAGCTGCCACTTGAGGCCTGGGTCGGTTGGCACAGAGTGTCAGACACAAGTCCTGGGTTCCTCCCGGCCTTAGCCCTGTGGTGGCAGCCAGACCGTCCTTCTGGTTGTGAAGCTGAGATTCCTATGGCCTCTGTGACTCAGCCTGTCTCAAAAGCTCTGTCTTTGCCTGTCAGCCAGTCCTTTGGGCTCCAGCTTCAAACATCAGAGTCTGAGTTCTCGCTGCTTCCACCGTCACCTCCGGGTCTGCGTGTTCCCTTGGAAATGGCCTCACATCTGGTTCAGGTTCCCTGACCGGTCTACTTGGAGCCGAAGGCAGACTGAGCTGGTCTGCTCAGGCCCCATTGACAGCTGTCTAGAGGCCTGTCCTTGTCTTCAGGTCTCTGGAATAAGACATTAGGCCTTTCCTGTCCACCTGTGTAAGAGCTCATACCACAACCTGCCTGCTTGCCGAGCCCACTTTCCTGCCATGTAGACCCACCACGCCAGCGAGGTGGGGTGCACAGCAGAGAGGAACCCAGGTGAAGGAAGCCTGGGAGATGAGGCGTGGGGTCTGTGGGGGAGGCTCCTGCATAGACAGCGTCTACTGAGTGTTGCTAGGTGGTTGTGAAAAGGCGTCCTGTGCACCGGGGGAGACTGGATTTCACTGAAGAGTACAGGATGCAGCCTGGATGCTCCTCTCAGTTCTGTGACCTCGTTTCATTGGAGCTCCTCCCTCGTGATGGACAGGGCATCAGATCCGTGGCCGGGGAGGAAGCAAGGAGGCTAGAAGGCGTGTTTCCTCCTTTTGAGGAACTTCTGGTCTCCTAGGGTCAAGAGATGAGGGGGCGAAGGCCGCTTTGGGCCCCTGATACTCCATCATGCGGCTGACGATTGCCTTGGCGACAGCCTCCTGCCTTCCGGTTCTCACTTTCTAAGAATCTCTGTTTCTGAAAACACCATCCTCTACTGCTAAGGCTCCCTGTTCATCGGCTGACAGGGTGGGAGCTGGGGTCTGGTCACAACCCTGATGCCCCAGCTGCTGTGAACCAGCTTCTCCTGGGCTGGCCAGGAGGCTCCTGCTCGCTGGTCAGGGGATGCAGCGACACCCGCCCATGACAGCTTTCCTCCGCCCACACCTGCCCGCAGGCTGCTCCCACGCCTTGCACACGGGATGGCTCCAGTCCCCCCTCTTACCAAAATGCAGAGCATCTAGCTTGAGAAACCTGGTCAGCCGTATGGCCTCAGCGTGTCCTTCTCTGCAAATGGACTTTTGGTTTTGGTCACCTGTTACCGGCTTTTGCTTTCTCATTGGCCGTTATCACTGGGGGCACACCCCTGTCAATGTCCTTCCTGCTCCACATCAGGAATGTGAATTCTCCACTGTTGGTCCTCATCTTGAGACCACAGCCCAGATATGCAAGAGGAAACTGACAGCCATGGGAATGACTCTGGATCTTGTGTGAACTTCGGCAAGGTGGCCACCTCCCTCGGGGAGGGGGGCTTGTGTATAACCACTGCCCCCGTTCCCTGCTCTCCGTGGCATTTGAAACAGGAATCTGCCTGCCTTCCTTCTCCTGTTGCCTGATTAGAACAGGGAAGGCATTGATTCTCATGCAGCAGTGAGCACTTGACTGACCTTCTCCAGCACCCTGATACAGAATGTGACCAGTGAGACCTAGCCTCGTGGCCAGGCAGCCCTTCTCCCTGGCCCCGGGTCTGCAATGCTCGGGGTAAGTGGGAGCCAGATGCCCCCTTTGTCGTTAGAAACGAGTCATCTTCACTACACTGTGCATTAACCCCCAAATACAATCTTTATTAGCTACCTTCGTTAATACTCCTTTGTCCTTGGTGTCAGAGACCTACAGGTACGTTTGAAATTGGGAGTGGGGAGGGTGGGGCAGGGGAGTGTGGGGAGGACTTCCCTGGTTGTCCAGTGGTTAGGATTCTCTGTTTCCACTGTGAGGGGTACTGCTTCAGTCCCTGGTCGAGGAACTAAGATCCCGCAAACGTTGCAGTGTGGCCGAAAAAATAAATTGATTAATTTAAAAAATAAATAAAGAGTAAAGAAACCTGGCAGGGAGAAGCCAAACAGTCTCAGGAGGCTGTCGCTTAGCTGGCTCTTAAAATAACTCCCCTTATAATTTCCAAAGGGTGGGCTAGTTAAAATAAGATGAACTTACTATCGTTTTCTTAATATAGGAGGCCGGCACCCACTCTCTGTCAGCCAAGATTAAATATAGAAATGGGGGCATTGCAAATTGCCACCCACAGTGCAGGCAGAGGCAGTGGCACCGAGCTGAGAGCTGCTAATGGCTTCTTTGGGTTTGTAGCAGGCGCGACCCAGTCAGCCCAGCAGGTCCAGGAAAAGAAAATTAAGCCTCTATTTTTAAGCTAGTCAACGTGTTGTCAATACTTTTTTTAAAAAAGGAAAAGGAAAAAGCAACCTGTAAGCAGTTAAATGTTAGACTCAGAAATATCTCTGGTACCTGATATTTATCTGTATGACAGTGGCCAAGCAGGTCTTCTTTTTTTCCCTTCCCATAATTCCCGAAATGAACGCAGAACTGAAGGCCAGCCGATCCTACAGGTTTGTTGTCATCTTTTAAATGACGCATCTCGGGTAATTAGGACAGCTCACAACAGACTGTAACTTGCCAAGTCCTCCTCCCATCATCAGTGGCACCTGTTACACCTAACTGGGAGGCGGTTGGTGAAGTTTTTCAGCAGGAACTTAGAAAGAGGCAGCTTTGAGAAAACTCAGATGCTTGGTATTTTTAATTGAAATATTTAGAAAAGTAGAGGGGAGATGGTGGCTTCCCCTGACAGGACAGCGGTGGGAGGAAGGACAGTTACAAACCAGGCTCCTGGGTTTCTGATTAATTTGTCTGTGTTGCATTGTAGCTGCAGCATGTGGTTCCCTGCCCAGGGATCAAACCCGGGCCCCCTGCCTTGGGAGCTCGGAGTCTTACCCCTGGACCACCAGGAAAGTCCCTGTTGTTGTTTTTAAACAAAATTTGCTTTTCTCAGTGGACACATTGATTGTAATATATCTTGTCTGCAGTCGTCGATAAGGGCGTTTTGTGGTGACAGTCCTTCTTTGCAAATCTCATAAAGGAGTGAGATTATGTGGGTTTTATCATCTTATTTCTGCAAGGGCGTTTTCTCTTAGCAGGGAGAACAAGAATATCTCAGACCAGACCCACGCAGCGACTGGTCCAGGGCTTACCCAGAAGAGGGAAGACAGCTCGTACTCAGTGTTTATTAAACAGGCAGACCTCCTTTTACTGAGTTTCACTTGATTGCACTTCAAAGTTTTTTTTTTTTTTAATTGAAGGCTCGTGGCAGCTCTGCGTGGAGCAAGTCCGTTAGTGCCATTTTTGCAACCGAATCTGCTCCCTACATGTCTCTGTGTCGCATTTTGATAATTCTCCCATTATTTCAGACTTGGTCATTGTCATGTTTGTAACAGGGATCCATGATCAGTGATCTCTGACATTGTTGTCACAAAGAGATGATGACTCGTTGAAGGACCCGACTGATCTTTTAGCAGTAGGTTCTTCTCAATTAAGATGTGTACATTGCTTTTTTAGACATAATACTATTGCACACTCAATATTGACTACAGTGCAGTAGAAACATAGCTTTTATATGCACCGGGGAGCCAAAAAGTTCATTTGACCCAGCTGTTTCTAAATTCCCTTTGTTGCAGGGGTCTGGAACCGAGCTCGCAATATCCCCAAGGTACCTGTAATCTCTGTTTTATGAGATCAGTGCCTTTCTCTCTGAGTAGCCTCCAGAGTCCACTTTGCACACAGGACCCCAGAGGGCCCAGTTATGCTTCACGCTTCTCCATCGAATTTATGAGAACAGACTCAAGGCTGTGGGAGCCATGGGCACAGGTTTCTGCTTCCAGCTCTGACCTTGCACTTCCCACACACACACTGCGGGGGCTGGGAATCCTGCCTGTGTAAGGCTCTACACTGAGCTCTGCACACGTCCAAGTTTTTCCCCGAAAGTTTTTCTGTGTCCTGAATGCTAAAATCTACCTGCTGAAACTTCTCGATGACCCCACCGTGGTCCTGGCAGGCAGAAGTAACGGAGGGGAATGGGGATGGTCCAGGTGGGGGCCATGTGGAGCAGACCTCCCGTCCCTTGGGGCTGGGGTTCCTCTTCTTCCTGGTCACCAGCTGCCTGTGTATCACTGTCCCGGGACCCGGGATAAACCCCAAATTGGGACATCATCTGACAGTAGACGTGCATGGTGAGGTCATGCCTGCTCCTGATGTGGGCACCAGGAGGCCGTGGGCTCAGTCCAGGGGTCGGTGCTGTAAACACCACTGCTTCTTGTCAGGGCTGCAGGCAGTGCCTGTTCTCTCCCAGGTCTCCCAGCTTGGGTTTGTGTGCCGGCTGCTGGGGTGGGCAGGGGGCTTATGAGACGGTACGCTAGTTTTGAGTGGGGAGTTTATTATCAAACACGCCCCTGAGCAGCTTGCCTGGCTTTCTGTGGATGAGATGAGTGCGCTGCCCCTGGCCTCACGTGGGCTGACTGTGACTGTTGCACAGGTGTGGGCCCGGGGACTCGCTGTCAGAGCTGCCTCCGTGGGCCAGTCAGAGCTCCTTTGGCCCTTGATCACTCAGTTGGCAGTCCTTTCTGAGCTCTGCGTGTCAGGCTCGGAGTTGGTCGGGACATGGGGATGACAAAGTGTGTCCCCACTGTGCGCCAGCTTCCAGGTCACGTGAGGCCATGGTCTGGGCTGGTGGGGGTTCTGGCATCAGGAGCTCAGCCAGCTGCTCAGGTTCCCCCACTCCCACTCAGCTTGTGTGCCCTGGGCTTGGGGCCCATCCCGGCCACACACACTAGATCCTGTAGTATTTTTAGTAACAGTGAAATCTCTTGTGGAACCTCTACCCACGTTTTGGATAAATGGGGCAAAACGCTGGTTGAAGGAGCTGATTGTTACTTGTGCCGTATAGCCTGCTCTTAACAGCTTCTGCTTTTCAGGATAAACAAGAAAGGGATTAATTTTAGGTACTTTGTATGTTCTAAGCATTAATTCCAACATAAATTCTTTTTGTCCAGCCTCCAAGTCTCCCCTCTCCTGGTGATACCACCAGGTAACCTGGGAACTCTGGGTGCAGGACCCCCTACGTTGCACACACTAATGTCACCCCCACCTCTCACCATGACCTTGAATTCTCTTTTCCACAGTCTTGTCTTAGTCACAGGGAAAAAGCATATTGTTGTTCTTCATTCTCTAAGTCATGTCTGACTCTGGGACCCCATGGACTGCAGCACTTGAGGCTTCCCTGTTCTTCACCATCTCCCGGAGCTTGCTCAGACTCATGTCCATTGAGTCGGTAATGCCATCCAACCATCTCATTCTGTCGCCCCCTTCTCCTCCTGCCTTCAATCTTTCCTGGCATATGGGTCTTTTCCAATAAGTCAGCTCTTCACATCAGGTGGACAAAGTATTGGAGCTTCAGCTTCAGCATCAGCCCTTCCAATGAATATTCAGGGTTGATCTTCTTTAGGATTGCCTGGTGTGATCTTCCTCGTTTTCTTACATAACAGCTTTATTGAGATGTAATTCATGTACCATACAGCTTACCCGTTACAGGTCATTGATTTTTCTGTAGTGTATTCACAGCATCACATAGCCATCACCACAAGCAATTGTAGAACACTTGCATCACCCCAAAGAGAGACCTCCTGCCCGCACTAGGAGCCAGTCCCCACTTCTCCTGAATGCCCTATGCCCAGACAACCTTTAATTTGCTTTCTGTCTCTATGGACTTTCATATTCTGGATATTTCATATAACTGGAATCCTCTAATACGTGGTCTTTTGTATTTGACTTCTTTTACTCAACATAATGTCACGTTTCATCCATGTTGTAGCCTGTCCTCAGTACTTTGTGTGTGTGGTTTTTTTTTTTATCACTAAGTAATACTCCATTGTGCGGCTTCCCACGTGGCACAGTGGTAAAGAATCCGCCTGACAATGCAGAAGACTTGAGTTCGATCTCTGGTCTGGAAGATCCACTGGAGAAGGAAATGGCAACCCGCTCCAGCATTCTTGCCTGTGAAATCCCACGGACAGAGGAAGAACCTGTTGTTCATGGTGTCGCGAAAGAGCTGGACCTGACTTAGCAACTAAACAGCAACAATGTTCCACTGTGCAGATACGCCACATTTTTTATGTCCTTTTAGCTGTTGACACTCATCTGTGTTTCTCTGCTCTGGTGTATTATGAGTAAGGAAGGCCCTCATGAGATGTACTTTCAAGTTTTTGTGTGAAGGGCTGTTTTTCTTTCTCTTGGGTGCACACCTAAGAGTGGAATTGCTGGGTCATGTGCCAGCTCTGTGTCCAGCCTTTTGAGAACCTCCCAGCTGTTTCCAAAACGGCTGCATGATTTCCATCCCCGCCAGCCATGTAGAGAGTTATGATTCTCCACTTTCCCTCCAGCTCTTGTCATCTGGCTTTCTGATGGTGGCCACCCCAGAGGAGGGGGTGACGAAGCTTTCCTGGCAGGATCGGACACCTGTAGAGATTAGGAGCAGGGTCATCACTTTATCAGTGGCCTACACCCTCAGCCGAGGGTCTTCCAAAGCTCCCAGGAGGCCAGGTTTTCAGCCTGAGCCTCAGTCGGCTTCAGCCCTACTGGTGGAACCAGGGGCATCATTTCCCATGACTTGTTTCCAGGATGGGCAGTGGGCTCCTCTCCCTTACATCTAACCTGCTACCTGCCCTCCTCTGCAGGGGTCACCATGAAGCTCATGGACGAGGTGGCTGGGATCGTGGCTGCACGTCATTGCAAGACCAACATAGTCACGGCCTCCGTGGATGCCATTAACTTCCATGACAAGATCCGAAAAGGTAACGGAACTCTGCTGACAGAGAGGGGCCTTGGCTCCTTAGGTCTGTGCACAGTTTGCTTTCGGTTCACCCTTGTTCCCCTGGGCCCCGGTCTCTGCCCATTTGCCAGAGAAACAGAAGCCAGAGGCCTTTATCCTGCTGTGATGTTCAACCTCTAAGTTGTGTCTGACTGTTTACAACCCCATGCACTACAGCATCCAGGCTTCCCTGTCCTTCACTGTCTCCTGGAGTTTGCTCAAACTCATGTCCATTGAGTTGGTGATGCTATCCAACCATCTCATTAAGGGGCGTCCTTGGTGGCTCAGACAATGAAGAATCTGCCTGCAGTGCGGGGAGGTGCCAGTTCGATNTCCTTCACTGTCTCCTGGAGTTTGCTCAAACTCATGTCCATTGAGTTGGTGATGCTATCCAACCATCTCATTAAGGGGCGTCCTTGGTGGCTCAGACAATGAAGAATCTGCCTGCAGTGCGGGGAGGTGCCAGTTCGATCCCTGGTTTGGGAGGGTTCCCCTGGAGAAGGACATGGCAACCCACGCCAGTATTCTTGCCTGAAGAACTTCACGGACAGAGGAGCCTGGCGGGCTCTAATCCATGGGATTGCAGAGTCGAACAAGACTCAGCAGCTAACACTTGTCCCTCTTTCCTGCTAAAGAGTTTACCCTCTTGAGGGGCCCGAGACACACAGCCCTGTGAAGACCCCATGTGCACAGTTGCTGCTGCTGCACAGTGATGGCGTGTAACCTCTTGGGGAGGGGAGATGGATCTCCCGTGTCGTCAGCAGTGGCTGAGTCAGAGCAGGAAGCCCCCAGCCCTCAGCCCATCTGCACCACCCAGCACAGAGCTGGTGGCTTTCCCAGCAGAGATCCAGTCCCAGCCCCACCTGGAAATGGTTCCGTGCTCATATGAAGACATACAGTGACTGTCCCCTCAGTCAGTTGTGTCTTCTGAGGTGAGGCTGTGTGCCCCTTGGAGAGCAGCCCTTCCTTCACTCTGGGGTCAGGAGTCCAGGCGGTGAGAGGGACAGAGAGAAGGCAGGGGCTGACTCCTTGCTCCCGGCCTCGGGGAGCAGTGCCAGCGGTCCAGGCCTCTGAGGCCCCCTCCAGCTGAGGTCCAGCCCAGCCGCACGCGCGTGCCTGCAGACATGCTTGGCAATAAGTGCTGCCTGCTGGGGACAGAGCAGCCTGAAGCGGAGCTGAACGCGCCTCCCCTCCCGGCCTGGTCGAGAGTGCGTCGTCTGACCCACGCTGGCCTGGGATGGGTACATTAGGGAAGGGAAGGGGTGGTCTGTGGCTCTCCGCCTTCAGAACCCCTTCCCAACTAGTAGGTGTTTGCCTCAGATGCAGACCACAGTCCTTTTAGAATTTGCCCCAAATGAGTGGGTCTTATCCATCTTGGCAGGTCCTCGCAGGGCCTTGGTGCTGTATATGGGGTGCTATGGATGTTCGGGAGAGAAAGAGTCCTCTCCAGCCACAAGTCCTGGCCCCTTCTTTTCTGGAACTGACTGCTCCCTGGGTAAATCACTGTGATCACAGTGTCCCTGTTAAACACGATGTCAGAACCCACAGTGGACACGATGCTCGTGCAGCGCATCCCCAGTGCCCTCTGAGAACCACCAGCTGAGAAGCAAAGAGGTGTCCTCCAGAGGCGGCCAGTTCCTCCAGGTCAGCTTATCAGCTGACCTGATGCTTCAGGTGAGCGGTGCTTCACTGCTGAGGGGAAGGCCCCAGAGGGTGAAGTCTGCCTTTGTTAGAAACAGGGAGCCCCCACTCCTCACCCCTGGCTCTTCACCCTCCATCCCTCTTGTGACCAGAATCACCTTTCAACAGGGAGGTCGGGGAGGTCAAGGAGATGTTCGTTGGGCAAGGAGATGCTCAGTTGGTTCATTTTGAGAGAACACTGTGAACCCTGCCCGGAGGAGAGCACTTTTTCTGGGGATGCATTGAAACCTGGGAGATGTCAGGGCAATGTGGGTGCAGAAAAGACTTTGTTTCTGAAAAGTTAGTCTTATTTCAAAACACAGAGAAAGGAGGACTTCCCTGGTGGTCCAGCGGTTAAAACTGTGCTTCCACTGCAGGGGCACAGGTTCACTCCCTCCTCGGGGAACTGAGATCCCACATTCCTCAGGGTGTGGCCAAAAACCCCCCCAAAACACAGGGGAAGGGATCTTCATTTTCACAAGTCGTGCTTTTCTAGTGGAACATCCCACTGTGGATGGGGTGAGAGTGAGGGCTGGGCTGTGGGCTGCCCCCCACGACATTGAGCCCTCTGCACCCCACATCCCCACAAACCCCTCACAGCATCAGAGCCTTGGCCTTGAGCCTGTGCAGCCTGGGGCCCCGGAGCTGGGCCTCCCGGCCTGGGGAGCCCCAGGGAGCAGAGAGAATGTTTCTCTTTTCTCGGATCACATCTTGTTTTGTGTATAAAGGAATGTGGGCCAAACTGAAGTCACAGTTATGGAGTCTGGCCCATTTCATTGCAGTGTCCCTGGGGCCATTAGACAGTGTCACACCTTATTTGCTGTTTTTCCCGAGGAATGTCCCTGTGTGAAGCTGTCGACTTCTTCACTCCCCCCTCGCCGTGGCTCGGGGAGGAGGAGCCTGGCCAGTCACTGCTGATGAGGTCTCAGTCCTGGCCGCTTCAGACAGTTGTCACATGTCGTGTTCGACACGGAGGAGCAGAGGCCCTGGGGGAACTGCCGCTCCCCGGCCCCTCGTCCTCTCTCACTATCTGCTGCTTTCTGGGGATGTGCAGGGCGAGGCCGGCCGCGCCTGGATGACTCTGTGGGCTCAGGGTTCCTGGTGCCGGGCATCAGAAGAGTGTGAGACACTTGGTGAAGGGGTGGTGTTGACATTCCCCATGGTTCCACTTCGATTTTCTGATGCAAATCTGCTGAGATGGCTGTGAGCCCGTGGGGCTCTTGGGGCGCAGACCGTGAGCTGCTGCTGGTCCTTGGTCTCGGCCGAGAGGGCGGGAGCCGATGCCACCGCAAGGGGGAGAGCTGCATGGCTGTGTCCAGTTCTGCTGGCAGGAATGCCGGGCAGCGAGAGAGCATGTGAGTGTTCCTGGGTGGCACAGCAGTAACCACAGCCTGGGGGCTCCAGGAGTCAGCAGTGTGTCCCCTCCCCGTTATGGAGGCCAGGTGCGCCTTTGGGGGGCATTATTCTGATGACCATAGGTGGGGTCTTAGCAGAGGGGGTGTGACTTTCTCTGACTCCCCTGTTTCAGCATATTTCATTAGAACAACAGCTGGGATGGAGAGGAGGCCAGGCCTTTGGGCTGACCAGCTTCTCAGATCTCAGGCAGGAACTGCTCTGCTCTCTGCCCAGCCTCTGGGGAGGCTGCTTCCTCAGAGGACGGGCGTTGGTGTGCTGTCAGCAAAACCCAGCCCGGCTGTGGCCTCAGCAGTCAGTTGTGGAAGGGGTGTCTGTTAGGAAGCCATGCGTGCAGCTTTGTGGCATGAAAACATCGTCTGGAAGAAGATCAGAGGACGACTTTAAATTTCAGCCCCAATGGGTATGTACTGAGAGGGGGCTCGGTGGCACCCACACTTCTGACACAGTGGGGACAGTGCTCTCTCATAGGATTGTGGCAGGTTTGCTGTTACCAACCAGATTCTTAGAGCCCACCATCACTGCTGCCTGGACCATGGAGGGCCCACCCCTTATACCCTCACCAACCCCCCCACCAGCCCACATTCACGGTCTTTTAACACTGGTGGCCTGTCCTCCTGGTGACCCCACCAGGTTCAGCCCAGCCCCTCCACCAGCGGGCACTGAAAGTCCTCCAGGGTTTGTCCCCCTTCCCACTGGGGTCGGCGGGTTCAGGGGTCTTAGTGGTCGTGCAGAGAATCAAACTCGAGCCAGGCCGTTGAGATGGAGGAGGACCACTTTGTCCACGAGTCGGGACTTGGGGGGGTCCAGTGTCACATACCTGAGACCCCTCAGAAAGTGGTACTGAGGTGAGGTCAGTGCTGGGGGAGGGCACAGGGGATCTCAACCACCCGCCTGATAACAGGGCTGCCGGCGTTAGTCGGGACAAGCTGGTGAAGCCCAAAGACCCGAGCTTCCTTTCACTTGCTCCATTTCTGACTTTCTTTTTTGTTGTTGTTGAGATGCTAAAATGCTAAGAAAAGTGAAAAGGGGGAAATAGTTGCTTTTGTTCTAGTGGTTTGGAGGCCTTGGGTAGGAGAAACTACAGGTGACCTGCCCTTCTCCTGTGGAGAAGTGATCCCTTCCAGACTATCAGGGTGGGAAGTGAAGTCTCTAGAAGACGCTTGTCATAAGCACACTTGCTGGCCCGGCTCCTTGGAGCTTAGACGCTAGCTCTTCTCAAAGTTTGCAGTACTTGGCAGTGTAGCCTTGGGAAGAGTGATGTTTTAGTATTCTGCTTTCTTTTTCAAATCCCCGTCTGAAACCTGCCCTGGAAGAGACATCGCGTGCAGGTGGAGCTGGCGGCCCTCCTGGGTGGCCACTCGAGGCAGCCTCACCATGATTTAGAAAAGGATCGGCTGTGACCTACAGCTCGGCTCGCTGCAGGTGCCCCTTCTATTTAACTCTGGTGCCCATTGCTCACTTTTGAGTGCCAGGCATGGCGCTCAATGCTTTACACAATTACCCCTCACTTGGAGGGGTACGATTGTCCTCCCTGATGAGACTGGAGCCCTGTTTATCCTGTTTTCTGATCTGGAAACTGCTGGTCAAGGGATTAAGGAAACTGCCTGTGGCCGAAGGGCAGGTCCGTGGTGGAACCTGGCGGGGACAATCAGCTCCAAGGTCAGAGCTCTCGAACCCACGCCTGGTGCCCTCCCACCACCCTCCGGGCCTGAACAGCATCCTCTGCCAGGGCCCAGGGGCATCAGCCTTGGCGCCGATGCTGATCAAGTGCAGCGCCAGCCACCGTAGATGCTCACATGGGACTGCCAGAGTGATGGTTCCCCCCTCACGTGTATGTGAGACTCCAGACTGAAACAGGACTGAGAGTTCTGCAGTCATTGGCGTCTGGCCCCAAGGAATGCCCGGCTCTGTCTGTGTCCCCTCATAGTCTCGGCCCAGGGACCCCTCTTCCTGCTGAATTCAGACAGTTAGAGGCAGACAGTTCAGTCTCTGCTCCCAGTAGCTCTATGATCTGCTTACATCAGCTTTACCCACACGAGCCCCCCAGCACCGTCCCCACAACGGTCAGTAGCCACATGCGGCCATGATTCAATGTCAGTAACGAAAGTGTCAGTAATGAAAGTGCTACTCCCTGGTCAATAGGCCCGCGATCCCAGAGGCTCCAGGAAAGAATCTGCTTCCTGCCTCTTCTGGCTTCTAGAGGCGCCTGTACTCTCTGGCTTGTGGCCTGTCGTCCACCCTTTACAACCACGGCCCAGCATCTCCCTGACCCTGCGTCTGTGGTCACGGCTCCCTTGTCCTCTCGCAAGGACCGCTGTGATGACCTTGGGCCCACCTGGGTGATGCAGGCTCAGTGCCCACCTCAAGATCTGTAACCGCATCCCACCTGTGAGGTCCCTTTGTGTTAGATTCCAGCTGACAGACAGGCCAGTAAGGCTCTAGCCCACTTTGGAGCTCTGCCTTTTACCCCACCCTGGTCTCACCCTGTGAGACTGGGGGTAGGACACTGGCAGAAACCCCAGGAGAGCAAGGGGCTTCTCAACCCTTGTGGGATAGGAAGTGCTCCCCCTCTGTGGCCAGCCTCCCAGCAGTGGGCATGGGCCCCTCTGAAGTTTGGAGATGAGGGATGATGGGTGGAGGCAGTGAGCTTCCTGGCTCATCGCAGAGTGTTTGCACTGGAACTAGGGTCCCTGAGAGCACAGCTGAGTCCCCATCTCACCCTCCTGCAGACGCTTCACCTCAGCTACCACGGTGGCCGCCTCTGCCCAAGCAGCCCAGCAAGGCCACGCTCCCTCCCTCCTCCCTGGGACCAGGGGCAGGGCCGCTACCTCCGGGGTGAGGCTGGGCCAGTCTCAACCTCAGCCTGGGACAGTGGGGACCTGTCTGGGTAGGGCACGACCCCAGTCTGAGTCCAGCTGGGCTCCTGTTAGCTTTGTCTCAGAAACTGCAAGGGCAGGTGTGGCCTGCCACATGTTCAAGGGTGCCCCACAGAGGGCAGTGAGACACATGTGGCCCTGGCAGAGTGGCCTGAAGGGCGGGGCTGTCCCACTAGATCGCACACCCAAACCCACCTGGACGACAACACGTTTAAGATTGGTGAAACACGCTCAAGGGGAAAAACAGCATCTCCTGCAGGCGCTGGGTACCACGTGCCACCTTGGATGGGGTGGGATCCCCAGAAGTGAGGCCAGGAGGGACCACCCAGTTCTCCTCCGAGTCACAGAAGCAGGGATAGATTAGCCCTGACACAGCCAGACCATCCCCACAAGGGGCAGGCTTTTTCAGGTCTGGAGCCACCTGGGAGGCCTGCCAATTCCCCAGGCTACGATGCCCTGGGGAGGAGCCCTGGGGCCCACAGGTGCTGGGAGTCCCCTGCCCTAGGTTTGAACTTGGGCAGGGGGCAAGCCTAGAGCCTGCTGTGCCTCGATGTCCTCATCTGCAAACGGCTGTCTCTCTGGGAGGTCACTCCTACACAGTACGCGTGAGTGGACAGAAGCCCAGGACTGTCACGTCTTGGGGTCTGAGTGTCCTTCTCACACAGCCCTTGGGGTGGGGGAGGTGTCTGAAACCCCAGGGGGGATAGTGTCCGCGGAACGCCCTGCGGTGTCTCGAGGGCGTGAGAAGAGTCCTTCCAACAAGGTAATGATAAGTGACATTTAAAACAAATCGCTTCCTTCCTCTCTCTCTGCAGCAGGCACATTTGCATAGGGCAAGAAGCTGCTTCTGATGCTGTCACAATGAATNGTCTGTGGAGTGGGCGTGTCTGTTTCCACCAAGCTGGGCCCATTGCTGTGACCCCCACCTCTGCGGACTGACTGCTCCATGCTCTCAAGTCCTGAGGGGAGCCAGTGACCTGGCAGCAGCTGGCGGGAGCCTTCCTGGCTCCTGGGAGCTGGCAAGCCGTGGATGTGGCCAGAGCTGCCCTGGGGTGTGACTGACCCCATCCCCTGTGACTGACCGCAGACCTCAGGGTTGTCTGGGGTGTACTTTCCCAGCCAAGGGTCAGGGAATGGTGGCCCTTGGCTGTACTGGGGTCTCTTGTCTGTTTCAAATCCAGTCTCTGCCCCTCAATTACCGAGTCTGCCTTCCCGTTTTTAAGCACCTCCGTGTGGGGCAGCCTGGGGCTCGTGAGGTAGGAGTGTTGCCGTCTCCGAGGGGTGGAGGCTGGTGTTGGGGCTGTACTGAAGCTTTCCCGACTTCTAGGAGGCCGTTATTGTGTCTCCTGCCGTGAGTGTCTCTCAGGACCTTGTCCCCTCAGGTCTCACGTACATCATCAGCCTGCTTCATTTTCTGAAGTCAGTTTTGATGAGAAATTTCTTCATATTTCTACCCAAAATGATCAGCCATGTGGTTGATGGAAGGCTTACACAGGAGATAAGGCATGGGTGTGTTTTCATTTGTTCTCTGAACAAATGGTTGTTGAAAGGCCCTGCATCCCTGCCCCTTGGCTGGGAGCGCTGGTGAGTTTCCTCTTGAGGAAGGGGCTTGACCCTGCTTCTCATCATCAGGTGGCCCCCCAAGCCCTTTGTCTGGTCATGGGTGAGAGGGTGCTGGCCAGCACTGGGGTAGGCTGATGGGGATGGGTAGGGATGCCGGGAGATCCTCAGGGACGCCCACCTCCCCTTCCTACTCCCCTAGAGATGGCCCATGGGGGCCAGGTGGGGGCTGTTCCCAGGGCTTTTGCCCATTGCTGACTCGTTGGCCTTCCTTTCCCCAGAAGTGGCCATGTGTGACATGGAGCGCTCCCTGTGAATATGGGGTGAGTGTGGCACAGAGCATCTGTACTTTATAACACGAATAACTGCTCCCGCTTCTGATTGCCCACACGCTGACCCCTAACCATCACCCGCTGCCTCGACTTATCTGTCCTCCTACTCTCTAAACATGTTTTGTGGGGCTGTCTTTGTGGAGCTGGGACTTTGGGGTTCCCGGGTGTTAGAAGGTCACTGCAGCCAGAGCTCGTCTGACCTAGACAGGAATTTCCTTGAGCTTGGCCCAGAAGCAGGCTGCCTTGGGGTGGTGGTCCTGGGCATGTGTCAGAGGAAAACCCTAAGCATCAGTGCTGCCTTGGGGTGCAAAGCACCATCAGTGGTGGTAATGAGTGTGCTACATGCCTGCCACCACCAGGCAGGAGCCTCAGCGCCTGGCTTGTTTCATGCCAGCCCATAGTTACCCCAAGGGGCAGCTGGAGTCTTTATAGGAGAAAAACTGGGCTCCGTGAGATTAAGTCAAAGGAAGGGAAGACCAAGGTCAGAGGTTGCAGGGAGCCTGTGACCAGGAGAGACGCTCTAGAGTAGGTGTTCAGGACCCAAGGGTGTGGGGAGTGCAGAGAGGTTGGGTGGGGGCGGAGCGAGAGCAGGGCTTCCCCCGCCCCCCAGGACAGTATCACGGGAACGTGTGACCGTCTGCGATGGAAACTGCTGGAGTTGGGAGGTGGGGGCACGCGGGGACTCTGACCACAGAGAGGGCTGCGGGGGTGTCTTTGGAGGGCAGATCTTTGGCTCAGGGGAGAGTGCTGGTCCCATGGGCAAGACTGGCGGGGAGGAGAGCGTGACAAGACAGACGCAGCCCCACCTGGACAGAAGGTAGGAAGGTGACATGGGCTGGAGTGCAGACGGTGGCTCCAGGGGACTTAGGACCGTGTCTGTGTGAAGGCTTGGCCTGACCATACATGCAACCCTGCCGTCAGACCAGCATCCGGAATGTTAGAGCCAGCCGGGAGGGACTGGGGAGGGGGGAGGACGGTTCTTCAGTGGCCCTTAGAGCAGCCATGCCGCTCCAGGGGCACAGGTAAGGCCAGAGCGTGGTCAGCACAGATTCAGCCTTAACCTGCCAAGGGACCTGAGAGCAGGCGAGGGGCCAGCACCCTTCCCCAGACGCTGCCACGCCGGGGGTAAGACCCTTGCCTGGCTGGCCACCGGGATGCCTTCAGCTCTGAATGTTTCCATAAGTGAAGGAGGCCTGCTTGCTGACCAGAAGGCAAACACTCAGGGGTTCCCGTGTGCTGTCGCTGTACATCCTCCAGTGAGGACTGTGGTCTGTGCTGTCTCACCGGCGTCTGCAGCGTCCTCCCTACCCGCCCTGGTCTGGCCGCCCTGACCTGCTGTCTGCTCCGCAGGCTGTGTCATCACCATCTCCGGGCGCATGACCTTTACCAGCAATAAGTCCATGGAGATTGAGGTCTTGGTGGACGCCGACCCCGTGGTGAACAACTTTGTGAAGCGCTACCGGGCCGCCAGTGCCTTCTTCACCTACGTGTCCCTGAGCCCGGAGGGCAAGTCTCTGCCTGTGCCCCAGCTCGTGGTGAGTGACCCCTCTGACCCGTGTGTCCTTGGAGTGACTGACCCCCATGCTGGGCCAGCTTGCTGCGCACTTACTGGGATTCCAGGAGAAACCAAGTCACAAGAGTCTATTCTGGGCCACTGGGCCCCCCTCCACTCCTGAGGGGCCAGCCACCTTGGCTGAGGTGCAGGACACTCCTGAGAGCCCATCCCTGCGGGGCGGAGGGGGGCTGGGCAGACAGTGTGAGAGGTGGTGCCCCTTACAAGTTCCTTGCCGAGGGATGAGCGTGCTGCCCTGGAGATCCTGATGCTGTGTACGATTGCTGGAGCGGGGTCAGGGGAGAGGACCCTCCTGGGGTGAGCTC
Organism: Oreotragus oreotragus; assembly: GCA_006410675.1. Lineage (NCBI taxonomy): Eukaryota > Metazoa > Chordata > Mammalia > Artiodactyla > Bovidae > Oreotragus > Oreotragus oreotragus. The sequence goes on from SJYX01021997.1 coordinate 93,578, forward strand.
TCAAGGAGCCCCTGGCCTGAGTCCTGCACGATGGGCCCAAACCAGACCCTGCACCTTGAGGCTGGGCCTCATGGCCTTTCCCAGCCTGGGTGCAGGTGGGCAGCTACTACCACAAGCAGACCCTGGGTCTCTAGTCCAGGCACAGATCCTGGAGGGCCTCAGCCCCCAGCAGGGTTCCCTTGGAATTGTCCTGGGTTCTACAGCCCAAGAGGCTGCTGTTGGGGCTGCTGGGGGTGAGGGTCACGAGCATTTTCTTAATTTGGAAAAGAGAAGGTTGGATTCGCTGAGCATGTAAGGATTTCCCTCCCTCTTGCCATCTCCCTCAGCGCCGCCCCCCAACCCCCATCTCAGCTCTTGGCACCTGCAGGCCCCCAGCGCTCAAGGCCACAATCACAGGAGACTTCTGAGGCTCCCCCTCCCTCACGCCCAGCCCTGCCTGCTCCTGGGGCACCACCCTGCTCCTCTCTGGATCACTGACAGAACCTCCTCCTGGTGCCTCCCTCCTTTACACGCTCACCCATGTATACACACACGTGCACACACACACTCTGTTCTCCAGCACAGGGGTGATTTGTTCTCAGCTGTGCAGATCTTGTCACTTCCCTGCTGAAACTTCAGAATTCTGGTTCATTTAGAATAAAACCCATGGTCCTAAGGCTCATGCCTTGAGGGTCTGTGCACCCCGCCCCTGCCACCCACTCCATCCCAGCCTGCTCCTGCCTCACCTGGAGCCCTGCTTCCCCCACAGAGGTTCCAGGCCACCTTCAGGGGTCAGTCCTCACCCCGCAGGGTGAGCCCAGTGTCGCCTCCTTGGGGGAGCCTCACTGACCCCATCCAGCATCTCCATCGTGGTCTGGCCTTGTCCCCGCCCTGCCTGCTCCAAAGCACCAGCCCCCTGATTTGGTGATGCTGGTCACTTGCCGATTGTCCCGCCCCCACTTGTCTGAGCCTCACAAAAACTAGAACACGTGTGTTCCCTAGGGGTCACTGGGTCTGCAAGTCTCAGTACTTGGGGGGTGCTCTCTGGAAGTGTGTGAATCCTGCTGTGTGCAAGTCTTGAAGTGAGAGACAGGCAGTGTGGGTGCTCAGAGGAGCAGGGTGTGTGCTGGGCTGGCGGTTTCTACCTGAGGGCTGTGAAGTGGTGACCAGGGGGTGAGCAGGAGCCCCCAGAAAAGCCAGTGGGTAAGGGCCATGTTGGGAGGTCCCAGGAGCTCAAATGCTAGCAATTTGGCATGAGCTAGCCATGGGAGAGCCCAGGAGTTAGGAAGCAGAGGCGGCCAGGATTGGGGGTGGGAGGGTGAGTGGTGAGGAAGCCTGGCTGGGAGGCACTCGGTAATTGTGTATTGAACGAATGAGGAAGGAATGAATGAACAAATGAAGGAATGAATGACGCATCCAGATTTCCCTTGAGGCTAATGAGAGCTTTATAATCGCACACATTCCTTAGTGATGCCTATCGGGTAAGTGCCCTGCCTGGAGCTCTAAATCCTCTGCTACTTCTCTCAGCCAAGCTCAGCCCTGCCCTGGGGGCCAGGCTCCCCTGCACATTACCCTCTTACACTGGTGAGGACCCCCTCAGCCCAGCAAGGCTGACTCACTTGTAGACGTTCACACAGCTGGCCCGTGGGAGCCTGGGTGTGAAGGCCTCTCTGTTCAGGCTGCTCCTGGTTGGTCTTCAGTCAGGCCCTGGGTCTGCCACTAGGGGGCTGGGAGGAAGCCAGAACCCAGCTGAGGTTGGGCTGGGCTGTGCTGAGCCCAGAAGCCTGGGGCAGGGTTGGGGGTGTATTGGGGTCTCCAGCGCCTGGCGCTTTTGTGGAAGTGGCTGGCAAGCGACTTGGGCCCCCTGCCAGTCTGAGCCCTGCTTCCAGAAGCGCCTCCCAGGCTGCCACCACCCCCGCTGCGTCTGTGCCCTACACAGATCCCCACCTCCTGGAGAAGACTGTGTACTGAGGCCTCTGTCACAGTAAACATATGGCGCTGAAGCTCACTTCCTCATGGGACTGCACAAGGTCCTGCGTGCTTCTTCTCTGGCTGAGGATGGCCGCCTGGCCTGCGTGGGGGCAGGGGTGCTTCTTGGTGGCAGCTGAGTCCCCCCTCTCGGAGATGCTAACGTGCCTCCCCCACCGCTCCTCCTCCCTGGGGCCTCACAGGCCCGTGGGGGAGCCATCCAGCCTCATGAAGGCCCCTGACATGGCCAGAGGAGCCTTGGCTGCCCTTAGGCCCTCTCCTGTCCCTCCCCGTCCCCCACGGCCCCTCCTGGGGCCCTGGTGAAGCAGGGTGGGGGTGGGGGAGGCTGCAGAGAGGAAGGCTGGTGAACCTGGCTTCGAAAGATGGGGGCTCCGCCGTATTGAAGGAAGGAAGGGGTAGCCAGGGAGGGTGCCATCCTCAGGTGGGCTCTGGACTGACACCTCCCCTCATACAGCCCTGGCCCTGCTGCCCAGGGACCAGGCCTGTGGGGGGCGGGGGTAGGGGTCCATCGGCCTCGGCCTCTCCCTCCAGGTCCTCAGCCACAGCACCCCCCGTCTTGCATTGGTCGTGGTGGGTTCCCTGGGAAAGGCTCGCCTCCCACCTCCCACCCTCCAGCATTCTTGATGGGCTTTCCTGAGCCCAAGGATGGGGTGCTCACCTCACCTGCACACCACCCTGATGGCGCAGCAGGATGGCTGCCACCCTACCTGGCCCCTTGGTTGATGATCTGTGTCCCCTACCTCTGCCCACAGGCCTCACCTCCAGCCTTGACCCTCTCGGCCCCAAGTGCAGGCTCACCCTTGTTCTCTGTAGACCCTTGTCCCGTCTCTGTCCATGTTGCCACAGGGCCCCTTGGGGACACATGTCAGCCTGGCCGCCCCCAGCATCTCCGTCCTGTTTACTGAATTTGCACCACACACAAGCAAGGCCTTGACCTCCGTCCTCCTGCTTCCCTCGCCTCCAGGCTCCAGCAGGGCGGCCCCATCCAAGGACGCTCTCTGTCTTTAATCTCACTGGCCTCTCACTGGCTTTGGCATGACTCAACTGTGAGGGACTCTGCAGTGTCCAGACAGCCACCCCGTGGCCACATCTCCTGGGCTCTGAGAGCCCACCTGCACTCTGCCCTCGGCTGGGGGTGGGCCCAGGCCCCAGGCCACCTCTGGTTCCTCCACAGGGTCTCAGCAGGCATCTCAAACATAACATTCCCAGCCACCTCCCCTCAAAACCCTGCCCTTCCTGGTGTGTTCAGCCTGGCTCCTCTCTTCCCCCTCAGCTCCAAGCCGCACACCTGCCCTGTTCCTGCTACCACCGCCTCCCTGACTGCACTGTGTCTGAGAAATGTTAGAACAGAATCACGTCCGCTGCCTTTCCCACCTCGATGGTTCAGCAGCTCCTTGGTGCCCTGGGCACGGATGGATCCGGCCAAGTCGGCTGCCATTGTTCCTCAGATCCCCAACCCAGTCCTGCCTCAGGGCCTTTGCACTGGCTGTTCCTCTGCCAGGACACTTCCCTCCAGTCATCACGATGTCAGCTCCTGCCATAGTTTCCCAGATAATTTCCTCCTTCAGTGATCTTCCCTCCCCTCTGGATAAAGCCTTATTACTCCTTCCCCCATCACCCAGTGACTCCTGTTGCCTGGAAAGAACCTGGAGTTGGTGGAAGGGGGAGCTCAAAAGGAGCCAGGAACTGAGAGGGCTGGGGATGGGGCTGGTCACAGGAGAGGAGGGCCAGCAACCACCTGTGGCCCCCCAGCTGCTGGAGGGCAGGCCTGGCCCAGGACCTCCCTTCCGGCCCTTTCCTCTGCTGTTGGCTGAAGGAGTGGGGCCTGCAAGGCCCCCCAGAGGGCCCTGAGACCAAGGATATCTGAGGATATCCACCATCTTCATTCTGAAAAGGCTCCTTCTGTTGTAGATGCAGGTGGACAGGGTATCCTGGCAAGGTCTGCAGTCCAGCTGTCGGTGGTTCTGTGGCTTGCCCGCCCAGGGGCTGCTTTCGGCTCAGTTGAAGGCACTACGGTGCCCCTTCTGCCCTGCCTGTACCCCAGAACTCAGCCTGCTGGGAAGACCAGTGCCAGCAGCAGTCTGGGAAGAGTGCCTCCCCCAGGGTCCGGTCTCCGTGGAGAGCTGCTTGTGGTCATGGAGCCCTTTGTGGAGGAGCCCCTGGCCTTGCGGGGCTGGGCCCGTCTCTGTACCTGGGGGGCTGCCTGCGCCCTTTCCAGAAACCCAGGAACCTGGGATGGGGGTGGGCAGGCGAGAGGAAGTCAGCTGCTTGATGAAGGGGACGGGACAGGGACTGAATTCCCAGGTTTTCAGGGCCAGTGCTGGTGATGGCCGCTTCTCGCCCGCTGGCTGCATGTAGACCCAGGCTATCCTTGCTAATTAAAGATGGTCTTTGATTCTTCACTGAGGTGTCCTGGGGCCACTGATGTGGCTAAAAATAGCCTCTGGTGGGGGAGGGTGGGCAGAGGCCCCAGCCTCCAGCCTGGCCTCTGCGGTGCTCACTGGGGAACCACCAACACCGCGTTGTCTGTCTCTGAGCCCACGTGTGGCGCGTGGGGGCTCAGCCCTCCCCACCCCCATTGTCAGCACTTCTCCTCCAGTCTATTTTTAGCTCCCGTCCCCAGGGCCTGGCTGACACGGAAGGCAGCGTGGCTGTGGGAGTTTTTCTTGATGAATATTTTATGCTGGGAGGGCCCGCTGCAGTGCCAGCAGATGCCGGCACTTCCAGGCTGATTGTTAAAGGCGAGTGTGGCCCGTGGAGCCAGCCAGCTCCCTCTGAAGGCCTCCCTGCGGCCGTGCCCTCTGACTTGGAGGGTCGGGGTGAAGGGCAGAGTCAGAAGGGTGGCTCCCTGGGACCTGCTTCCACACTGGTCCCAGCACCTCCCAGGGGTGACTTTTCAGCCTGGGCATGGGAGGACTTCAGCCCCCCAAACGTGAGAACTGGTGGACCCTGTGTTAAAGTGGGGCAAGGCTGGTTTCCGTTCTCTGGCTCAGTCGTGGGTGCTGCAGACCCGAGGTCCTGGGAGACTCGCGTTGGGGGAGGTCTCCCCTCGCCGAGGGAGCCACCTGGACCCTGTGCCAGGGCAGTCACATGATGCCAGTTTTGGACATGAGCATTCACAACTGCTTCGTGGGTCGTCTGGAAAAGGATCATTTGTTTTCCCCGGTGAGCTGAGCAGCATGGCCACGTCACATTGGGGTCACGGAGCAGGGTCTTTTCAAAGCCTCTTTGCTTGGCTCCCAGAAAACCCAAACCTCAGAGCAACCTGTGGTGCGGGGGTTTTGGCTGCTGCTTGTAGACTGTCATCTCCCGGTCCACCAGGAACTGCTGACAGGTGGAGGACAGGGCCTGGACCCGGGAGCCTCTGTCGCCAGCACTGAAGTGACAAATCGGGATGAAAACAGGAGGCAGGGAGGAAACTGAGGAGGCCACTGGCCTTCCCTCTCTCTTGGAGGGCCTGGCTCATAGCTGGCGGGGCTCCACCAAGAAGCAGTGAAATGTGAGCTCTGCACTTTCTCAGCTGGAGGTGCTTCTTCCTTCCATCACGGCCAAACCTCAGGGCCCCATCCAGGGCCAGTCACCATACAGATTTCCTGAGGACCGGCTCGCAAGGCCTGGGTGCCTGTGAGGCCATTCCTTGTCTCCAGGACAGGCTGGTCTCCAGCACACCAGCCTGGGGTGTGCCCTGGGCCCACAGCGGGAGCTGAGCACTGAGTTCACACAGTGCCGACCCACCTCCTCACTAGGTGTTGGGGTGGGTTATCCGCACCCACCCAGACCACAGTGACAGCGATGAGACGTGACTTTGACGTGAAGTCGACATGGAGCAGACCTTGAACCCCTTGGCCAAGGCGGCCCCTTCCTTGAAATACAAGGACGAAAAGACCCTGCAGCCCCCCAGGGGTAGGAAGGGTGTAGAAGGGCCTCCCCACTCACTGGTAGGTGCATATAGAATGGGAGAATAGCATGCCAGCCCTGCCCGCAGGAGCGGAGATGCTTTGTCAGGGACGTTGTCCATCCCCAGGTGTACTGGACACCCCGCTTGTGCCTCCTGTCACCAGCACAGGCCCCTATTGAGCCCCTCGGGGGTCTGAGCCTTCTGGAATTGCTTGACGCGGAGGATGCCTGAGTGTGGCCTCTGAGCAGAGTCCTCAGTTCTGAGTCGTCGTCGCTCAGTCGCGTCCGACTCTGCGACCCCATGGACTGCAGCACGCCAGGCTTCCCTGTCCTTCACCACCTCCCAGAGTCTGCTCAAACTCATGTCCACTGAGTCGGTTCTGATCTTTAACACAGAGTCACGTCGGTTTGGAATTCAGACTTTCTTGCTTTGATCTTCATTGGTTTGCTTGTTCATTCACTCAGCAGATGCTTCTGGGACCCCACTGTGTTCCGGGCGCCGTGTGGCCTCAGACAGACGGCGGGAAAGATGCTGACACAGAGTGCACGCAGGGCAAAGGCTGGCAGTGAGAGTGCAGCTCCTGGCCTGGGCCCAGCCTGTGGGAAGGGCTTGGCAAAAGGCAGTGAGGCGGGCTTGGCACGTCAGCACACCCAGCCCTGGGGCCAGCGTTGTGAGTGGGTCCCGAGCCCCCTCTCCTGTGGGGAGTGGCACCTTCCTGCCTCCTGCCTGGCAGCACCTGGTTCCCTGCCTCTTCTGGCCACCTTTAACCCTTCTGCAGGTGAACTTCATGGTCGCACAGGAGGACAGTTATTTGAGGAGTGGAGCCAGTGCTGTAGGGTGAGGGGAACCCCTGGTGAGGGTGTTTACGACTCCACATTGGCTGTGTCATTGGAGGCTGTGATGCCGTGTGCTGGGGGCTGCGGTTCTGAGCCCGGCGCAGTAGCTGCACGGTCCAGCCTGAGGCCCCTGGGAACTAGACACCAGACCGCAGACTGCAGCTTCTCAGTGCCCAGCCCATCCCCGCCCCAGGTCAGGGTCTGTGGGCCCAGCTGGGGGACACAGCCGCCTGTGGGCAGCTCACCAGTGCCCCTGGCCACACCACCCCGAGTGGCCCCGGTCATCAGACAATATCTTAATTGCCTGCGTGATTGCCCCAAGGTCCCTCTCCTGTCATGAAGGCCAGAGAGGCTGTGCCGCGTGGCTTCCTAATTCAGAAGGTCTGCATCCCTCAGGCTCACAGGAAGTTGTTCTGTCACCACTGGAAACCCTCTTCGCACCAGACATTCATTAATTACAAAAAGGACAAGCTCTTGATTTCACTGAGGGTGGAACTTAGTCACTCATCCTCTCTGCCAAGTTCCAAATGTGTGTTCTTGAAGCACAGAGAATGCAAAATGGAAAACATTTGGTTTGCACTGTTAGGCTCTGAAAGCCACAGGCTTCCCCAACCAGTGGAAAGGAGCCCGGGAGACAGTGCTGGCGGGAGGAGGGAAAGATGAACGCCAGAGGCCCAGAACCAGCAGGCAGGAGCCAGCGGGGCGCCCCCAGCACAGGGAGCCCAGGCCCCAGGAGCCCACCCCCACCCCTGTGTCCGCGGGCCTGAGTATGACCTTCCAAAGATCCAGCTGTCTTAAGTTGAGCCCCAGGGCCAACTGCCCTCCTCCCAGGGCATTGCCTATGTGTTGGCAAACAGGAATACACTTCGTCTTTGAGGCTGTTCATGATGACAGGAGTTCATGAGTGTGCTGGCGAGCACACACGTGCACACACAGTATAACTGCTGTGCTTGGTGAGCGGCCTCCACTGGCCCCGCAGGAGACCCTTCACCTCGTCACCTCCCGGAGACCCCTGGTTCGCAGCTGGCCCCGGGAGCATCCTGGAGGCCGCCTGGCCACATGGCAGGTCCCGGTGTCCCCATGGTCCTTGACACCCCTCCGAGGAGAGCAGAGGCCCAGCTGCAGGTACCAGACCTGGTCAATTCCGGTGTCTATCCAGCACCGAGAGAAGCGTCCAGAGCCTTCGGTGCACACTGTCTCTTCCACCAGGCAGGTAAACAGGGGTCACTGCACCCTGAGCTGCCAGTGGGCTCCTTTGCTGTCACCTGTCCTTTTTCAAATGCTTAGGAAGCCCTCCCCCCAAGGCTGGGGGAGGGGCAGCCTGCAGGGGTCGGTAGCTCCTGCCAACAGCTTTAGGCACTTGAGAAGGAAGTGCTATTTCTATGGAGGAGCTTTGTCCTTCTCCCTGTCACCTCCAACCCCCCATTAAAAACAGCAACAGCCAACAACTTATGTATTTATTTACTTTGCCGGATGGAGGGAGACGGCTGTGAGGAGGCAGTGGCAGCTGGGCCGTGGGTGGGGCCGCGTGCAGGGAGCCATCTGTCTAGTTCTGCCAGCTCCGCGCCCAGCAGGGAAGTGGTGGCCCCTCTTAGTCACTTGGCTGGGAGAGCTGTTTATCCGAGCTCACAGCCCTGGGGAGGCTGAGCATCCAGCAGCCAGCCGGCCGGGTAGGACCCTGCCTCCACCAAGAGCAGAGTTGCTCACGCCTGGCTCTGTTCTTCCCCCACATGCCTCTCCTCAGTCCTGAGGTGTCTTTATAACACCTCCTGGGGCAGGTTGGCAGGAAAGGGCCATCAGCATGTGGAGTGGCAGCACCGAATCCACAGAGCCGAGAGCTCCCCACAAAGGCTGCCATCCCTGGAGATGAGGTGAGGGGTGAGCCCTCGCCAGCTCCTTGTTCCCAGGCTGAACAAGGTTTGGCTGCGCTCTGCAGCCGGCCCGCTGCCCGCACATCCATCATCAGGCGGCAGGAGGTCTGTCTGAGGGCAGATCCTGGCTGATGAATTAGCTGCGGAATATTGAACGTCAGGGACTCGCTCGGCACAGCAACCTTGGGGCTGGGTGCCGGGTGCTGGGCGCTGGCTCCTTCCCACTCCTTGCTGGGCGGACACTGGAATTGACCAGGTCTTATACCTGCATCTGGGCTTCTGCCCTCCTGGGGTCGTGCACTGAGAGAAACGTCCAGAAGCTTCAGTGCACGTGTCTAGAGACTTCTGGGGGTGAGGTAGCAGCAGTTGTTTGGGGGAACCTGATGGAGGGCTGGGCTCGTCATAGCCGCACATCAGGGCCACGTGAGCCCCCCTCACCCTTGAAGGTGCGTTGGGACCTGGTGGGAAGAAAAGGCGCAGCATCCGTCTGGAAGGGGAATCGGCCCCTGCCCCTGGCCTGTCCCCTCCTGGGTGCAGAAGGCTGTAGAGGCTGGGCCCCTGCAGACTCGTGTGGGCTCCAGATTCATTCTGGATGTTCACCAGGGTGATGCTGGAAGGCCACTGTGTGCCCTGATGCCCACCAACAGCCCCACTCCTGAGAGCCTGTCAGCACAAGCTGGCCTGGGGGACGGCAGCAGCTAACTGTGGCTCTGCCTCATACAGGCTGTTGCTTGGGCAGGTCACTCAGCCTCTGCCCCACGTCGGATGCCTCCTGGGTGGTTACACAGACTGATGAGCTAGGGAGTGCCTGCATGCCATCCAGGAACCCTCACTACACCTGGCCCTTGAGACCACCTTATTCTGCTCCACTTGGGCTTTGGTCCGGGCCACTGTCACTTTCCTAGGGCAGCACTGTCCACCTCTTTCCTGGTGTGTGGTCAGCCATTCGGTCAGCTCCCCGAGGCAGGGTCCTGTGGAGGGTGCTCGGCGTGCTCGTGAGAGCGTGTGCATCCAGGCCGGATTTAGTTCTGTGAGCATCGCCTCTGTCCTGCTGCCTCCCTCACGTGCCCGGATTTGGGTGGGGGCCCACCATGCTGAACCTTCCCTTTGACTTTCTGTAAACTAGGACGACACTCACTCACACCTCTGTGGTGATTTTGAGATATAATTATGTGCTGTGTGGTTGCCTGTGTAAATGTACAATCCAGTGGGTTTTTATGTATCATGGATGGGAGCCACAGGTCTCAACCGTGCCAGGCAAGTCCCATACAGAGGCGGGAGAGGAAAAAGTCCCCACTGTCTTAGCATGGTGGCCTTGACCTTGGATTCTTGGCCACTTTGGCTGTGCCTGCAATGACGGAGACCTGAGTTTGATCCCGGGGTCAGGAAGATCCTTAGGAGGAGGGCATGGCAACCCTCTCCAGTATTCTTGCCCGGAGAATCCCTCGGACAGAGGAGCCTGGCAGGCTACAGTCCATAGAGTCACAAAGAGTCAGACATGACTTCCATTTTCATTTAGAACAGGGATGGACATGGAGAGGGACCAGGGTCCTTCTACCCACAGTGCTCCACGGGCCAGCTGCCTTGCATCGCCTAACGTGTTAGAAACGGGTCCCAGCCCCTGGACCCACTGCAGACACACAGAATCTGCGCTTACAAGAACCTCAGTGACTCGTACATGCGCATTTGAGAAGCCCCTGATCTCGCACCTTGTACGCGGGAGCCTTGGGCTGGGCTCAGCAGGATGTGGCCTTGTCTTCATGGGGTGCCTTCAGCGGGGGCTGGAGTACTTGGGGCCCCAAGGATGTCTCGTGCCTCCCCCCCCCACACACACTTAGAACTTCCTGCTAAAATGGAGATAGAACATTCCATTTTCCTGGGATGTTTTAGATCAAATTGCATAGCCTCAAGTTTCATTTTTTTTAAAGTCAGCCAGAGATGAAACCAGAGCCAGCCTTCAATAAAGTATCTTGGAAAAGTCAGCGTTTTCCACGTGTGCCCCGAGAGTCTTCAAACAGGGACTAGAACCACTCTAAGAAGCACACCCTAGTGCTTCAGATGCCCGGATGTTCTGTTGGCTCCAAGCCGCGAGGTGCGAATAGTTCACACCTGGTGACATATAGAGAACCATTTCTGAGAAGGCTGAAAGGGAGGGCTTGTTGGGTACAACCTGACATTCCGTCCTCTGGCTGATTGTTCTCTCTTTTGTCAATATACCATTTGCCTGTAAAACCCTTGGGCCTAAAAATAGCTGCTGGGGCTCGGTGTCATTGTAGATGAAGGGCACCTGCCCCATTTCTTTGGCTTTCAGACACCCTCAGAGTGTCGCAAGGCAGTCTTGTCCAGAGGAATTAGCAGGGCTCTTTAAGCCTGAATCCCTGACCCCTGGGCAGTGAGAAAGAACTCTGCGGTGGGACAGATGGGGTCTTGGAAGTGACCAGCCGGTGCTGCTGCCGTGACCTCTGTCCGGGGCCACAGCACTTAGTGGCTAGGTCAGGCCACCCTCAAGAATGAAGGGTGGTGCATTCACCGTCATATTGGTCTGCAGGCATGAGCCAGGATGGTCCTGGGCAAAACATGGCCTTTGGCCAAGTCTCTGGTCCCTTGAGGACCTGGCTTCTTAGGCTGTACAGAGAAGAGGTGAGGTGGACACCAGGTGCCACTTCCTAGGCCTCGGTGCTGGCCAGGGGTGACTGCCCACAAAGTGGTCACTCATTCCTGGGAAAGTGGCCAGTGAATAAGGTGGCCTTAAGGTGGGCTTCCCTGATGGCTCATCTGCCTGCAATGTGGGAGATCTGGGTTTGATCGCTGGGTTGGGAAGATCCCCTGGAGAAGGAAATGGCAACCCACTCCAGTATTCTTGCCTGGTGAATCCCACAGACGGAGGAGCCTGGTGGGCTAAGTCCACGGGGTCGCAAAGAGTCGGACACGACTGAGCAACTTCACTTCACTTCAAGGTCACACATCCAGCACGGTATTTGTCCCCACTTCCCTTTGGGGCAGAGACCAAGAGTAGCTGGCATTCCCTGGGAGTGCAAACACAGGGTCCCCCTTTGGCCCCTCTCCCAAGTTCATCATCAACTGCATTTCCAGCTGAAGTTCATTCTCAAGAAGGCCCTGGGCTCAGATTCTGCCTGCTGTGGAGAGTAATGTGGGGTCTCCGCCCCACGGGCTGCAGGAAGATGGGGCCTGGCCCGGCTTCTCTGCCCCCTCCGGGGGCGGTGCCCACGCTCACTGGTTCTCTGACCCGCCTGCTTCTCTGTGTGTCCACAGCCCGAGACTGAGGACGAGAAGAAGCGCTTCGAGGAAGGCAAAGGGCGGTACCTGCAGATGAAGGCAAAGCGGCAGGGCCAGGTGGAGACTCAGGCCTAGATGCCCCTCCGGCCTGGAACAGGCCCCAGCGCCGCAGCATTAGAAGTTACCCCCTGGCCAGAAACCCAGTTTGTGTTGACAACTGGGGCTGTGTGAAGTGTTCGTCTCGCAGTGTTAACCTCTCCCGAAAACCTCTACACCAAAGCTTTATTTATATCACCCCAGTGTAAACGCTACACAGTATTGTCCCAGTGCCCATGCAGTCCCTGGAAACCCGGGGGTGACCTGGGCACACACTGTACCGTATGTAGAGTTCAGCTTCACTAATAAAGCTACTGTTTGGCTGGACCTTGGTCTGGGTGGTCGTTTGTCTTGGGGGGTTGCACTCTCCCTGGGTGTGGGATCTGGGGGCCACCCAGGGGCCTAGTGGGCTCCTCTACCTTCCTGGGGGCCACCCTCCTGCCCCCCCCCCCAACTCCTCTGGGTGCCTGGACCTGGACCTGCCCTAGCGCCTACTTGTGTTTGCCTGATGACTTGCTGGTCAGAGAGATCACCCCTCCCTCCCGTCCCATCCCCCATCCCAGCCCAGGGGCCTTGGTTCCAGACTCTGAGGCCCATCCAGTGCCTTCGATGGGAGCTGGGGCACTTGTGAGGACTCAAAGTTTTGTCAGAAAGAGCCAAACTCAGGGACTTCCCTGGTGGTTCAGTGGCTAAGATGCTCCCAAATACAGAGGCCTGGGGTTCAATCCCTGGTCAGGGAACTAGGTCTCACATGCCGCAACGAAGACTGAAGATCCCTCGTGTGGCAACTAAGACCCAGTGCAGACAAATAAATTAAATATTGTAAAAAGCCAAACTCAGGCAGACTGACCACAGCTGCCCTGCCCTGGGCCCGGCCTCTCCTCACCAGAGGCAGCTCGGACACCTCAGAGCAAGAGGCAGGGGTTCTACCGGAGGGGGGCCTCCTCAGCTAGTGCCAGGGCCTCTGTGCCTGAGGAGAGACCCCCAGCCACTCGGGCAAGTGGGGTTACAGGGAAGGCTTGTGGTGTGGGGGTCTGAGGGGCAGTGTGTCAACCTGTGTGCATGCATGCACTTGCATCAATACCCCAGTCTCTGCAAACGTGTGCATGTGTGAGGGAGGAAGCTGTGTGTGTGCGCGCATACACGTCTGGTCCAGCAGCCTCAGGGCAGGTAAGAGGCTGAGGCCACTGCAGGGGCCAGGTCCGCACCCACAGCTGAGAAAGTCCCCTCCAACAGCACAGTCATCGCTGCCTGTGAGAATGTTCCTGACCCAGGCTCATCCCTGGAGCCTGGAAATGAGACTGGCCGTCAACGGCGCAGACTCACACAGGGCTCCCTTGGGCCCAAGAGAGAGAACGCGGCTCCAGATGTGCAGAAACGCCCGCCAAGACCTTCAGAATCCGTCTCGGCCCCAGTCCTGGCTGACGGGTTTGTTTCCTGCCTGGGAGCCTCAGGAGGGAGCACCCACAAGAGGCCACAGCATCCCAGACCCTGGAGGCTGCCTCAGCCTCCCCAGCTCCACACACCCCCTCCCATGCCAGCTTCCTGGGTGCCCAAGGAAAGGAGCGAGGAGGAAGCGGCCTGTCTGGCAGGGCGAGCAAGACCGTCCTGTGCAGGCCAGCCAAACCTTGCCCTGAGAAACCATAGTCGGCCGTGCCAGGCCCCAAGTACCCCAGTCCTGGGGTTCCCCAAGGCAGACCTGGGAAGCTCATCTCCCACGTGCCCCCAGAGCCAGCTGGGGCAGGGGTACCAGTCCAGGTAGCCGTGGTGAGCTGTGGAGGTGCACTTGGGGCCACAGGTATGGGGCATGCTGCCTTCTGCCAGCTGGGCAGCAGCCGGGCCCAAGGCTCTGGATGGCTGGATGGCCTTAGAAATGCCACACTTGACTACCAGCTACCCTGAGTCAGCCTCCCGCTGCTGCTAGTCTGTTTACAACCAGGACCACATGGGCAGGGAGCTGGCCTGTCCTTGGAGAGCTCACAGGAGCCCTGATCACTCAGAAGCCACACACAGGGAGCACATGGCCCAGGACTCACGCTCACCAACTCCATTTCATTGTGGAACTGTGCTATTCAGACAGCTTTAATGTGTCTCACAAGACTGACCCTAAGACTCCCTCAGGGTCCCCTAAAAGCTGCTCCTCACTCTCCAGCTGTCTCCAGGGCTAGAGCTGGTGTAGGTGGGCATCAGAGCCAGGCTATGGGGTGGTGCAGCCAGCACTCGCTGCATTTGGTTGACTCTGGTCCTGGGCAGATGCCTACCTTCCTCTGGGCACAGGGCTTACCTCTCATGGATGCCTCCCAGATGTGTGGCAGGACAATGCCTTGAGGCCCAGGAATGACTGGAGGGCTTTTGTCCAGGATGCATGTGGTCACTGGCTTCCTAAAAGAGGCAGGCAGCGTCCTCTGGCTGGAGGGGAAGCCAGGATGCCAAGATGCCAGCGGCCACTCTCTCTTGTGACTTGGGTCTCCAGAGACCCCCATCAAGGCGACTACTGGGTTTCCCCACCTAGCCTAGCCGTGACAGCCTCTGCCCCAGGTAGCTAAGTGTAGGGCCAGCTCCTGATGGTGGGAGGAGAGGGCCAGGGACTCCGACTTACCCATCCCGCCTCCTCCCAGCTGAGTGGCCTGGTCTCAGCTTCACAGAGAACATTTCTGAGCCCATCGGAGGAGAGGTAACCACCGGCAGCCCGGTGGTCCCTTCACACGATCCCTTATTCCCATGGTGGATCCCCCTCCCTGCCACCCTCTCCCCAAACCCCGCGCCGGGCCGAAGCTATGTCTGAATCCTTAGCTGACCCAACCTCACTTCTCCCAGCCCGGACTCCCCGCATGAACAACTTACTAATTTCCGGAGGCAGTTAGTCCTCAGGTCCCCACAAATACTCTCCATGCCCCGCCCCTATAGTTCACCTTAGACACGGCTTTCTCTGAGAAGGCCTCCCTGAGCCCTCTACTCCCGGCCCTGTCCATTCCTGCCCCAGGCCCCCAGGCGGTTTGCAGGCCGTGTCCTGCGTCCAGAGTGTGGACAGACCCAAGACGACAGCAAGAGGCCAAGCTTGCCCATGCTTCGCGGGAGGCGCCGCTCTCCCTAGGGGGCTTCGGCCGGGAGGCGCGCATGCGGAGGGCGCGTCCCCGCCGGTGCGAGACTGAGGACCCAGAGACGCGCGGACAGACTGACTCAGGGGGCAGCGCCTCCGAGAGGCGGGGGCGGGGCGGTCCGAGGGGCGGCGCGGAGGCGCCCGCGGAGGCATGCGCCCTGCTCCGCCCCCCGCCCCCGGCCGCCCGGGCGCAGCCAGCAGAGCGGCGGGATCCGAGCGCGGCCGCGGTGGCGGCGGCGGC
This sequence comes from Oreotragus oreotragus, assembly GCA_006410675.1. Taxonomy (NCBI): domain Eukaryota; kingdom Metazoa; phylum Chordata; class Mammalia; order Artiodactyla; family Bovidae; genus Oreotragus; species Oreotragus oreotragus. The sequence continues at coordinate 108,825 of SJYX01021997.1, forward strand.
GGCGGCGGCGCGAGGGGAGGGAGGGAGGGAGGGAGGGGCGGCGGGGTCGAGTTGAGCGGAACGCGCCGGCCACGGGAGGCCGCCGCCAGGATGCCCCGGACCACGGAGCGCTCCGCCGCCGGCCGCCCTCGCGGCCCCCGGCGGCCCGCGCTAGGCCAGGGGGCGCGGGAGCCGCAGCCGAAGGCGGGAGCAGGGAACTGGAGTCTTGGGCGCCCGAATGCAGGGTAAGCGCCGCCGCCCTGGCCCGGAGGCGGCCAGGCAGGCGACCCCAGGCCGGGGAACTTCGGGCGGGGAGGGGCTGTCCGCGGTCTGACGGTCACAGGGCCTGTCCGATGGCTGCGGGCTCCGCTTCGGTCTGCGCACCCCACCTCCCACCCAACTTGGGGACCTTCGGGGTAACTTCCCCGGGGTTGGCCGTTTCCTTTGGGCCTGGAAGCGCCGCCCCGGGGGACTTGCTTGCAGGGGGCGGGGATGGCCGATCTTACGGTCCCGGGCCCTCCCCTGTCCAGCGAAGCTCGGGGGGACGTCCGGGACCGCAGTCCGTCGGCGTTCGGCTCTCGGCAGCCGCTCGGACGCGCCCTCGGGGCTAGACAGCGCCGGGGGCCCCGCTGGGGCCGGACCGAGCGCCAGGTCGGGCGGGGGATCGCAGGACAGAGAAGCGGGGACCGCGGCGGTGGGGGTGCGGGCGTGGCGGGCGGGGGGCGTGTTGGAGATGTGAAGGCTCCTCGCCGAGAGCTCCGCCCTGGGCGGCGGCCGAGCGGGGCCCTGCGGGACCGATGGGCAGCAGCGCGGGCGGAGAGCAGCCTGGGGGCTGCAGCCGAGCCCGGGAATCCTTTCAAGTTCTGGGTTCTCTTTGTTGCGCAATAGAGCCCTGGGGCCATGCGGCCTCATTGGCCCACGGCCGTGACGTCACGTCGGGGCCCCGCCCGCAAACCCTGAGAAGGGAGTCCAGTGGGTCCCAGGCCCGCCACACCTGCAGCCTGCCCAGCGATGTCCTAAGGGGAGGGGACATCAGGGAGCGGCTCAGGGATGCAAGGGAGGGAGAAGTCCGGTCCTGGAATGCTGCGGAGACTGAGTGTGATGCGGTGTGTTGGGGTCTGGCCCTTAGTGTCCTCTGCTCCCTGTGAATGAGCAGAAGGTGTCACCAGTCTGGAGGAAGAGGGTCTCCTGGTTTCTGCAGAGCCAGCCCCCTCTCACTCTGTATTTGGAGACCGTGCTGTCCACTCCCCAGCCCATCCCGGAGATATTCCTTCCCCATCTTAGGACCACCAACCACCTCAGGAGTCCACGGAGTCCACAGAGTCCATGCTTCCTCCCCAGTGTTGCCCTGGACTCTGAGCCTCACTGTTCCCATCTGTATTGTGGGGATAGTAGGACCCATCTTGCCTGGGTTGGAGGCTCAGAAAGACAACCTTAGCTCAAGGAACAAGAAAAAGCCAAGTATCCAAGCATTTTAGTGTTTAAGAAGTCAGGATTTCGATGTCAGAGTTTGGATCCTGGCTCAGGCATGTAAGAACTTGGGCAAATGGTTTTACCTCTGCTTAACCATCTTTTTAAAAAATATATACATTTATTTGTTTGTTTGGCTGTACTGGGTCTTAGTTACAGATCTAGTTCCCTGACCTGCAGGGATTGGGGACCCCTGCATTTGAAGCTCAGAGTCTTAGCCACTGGACCACCAGGGGTGATGGAAGTCCTTCAGACAAGATCACTGGGTGTGTGAATTGAGAGGAAGGTGCCTGTTTGAAGAATGAATGTCCCCTGTAGGGCACATTCTCCTGCCCACACGCCTGGGACCCTTCCCTGAAATGAGACACTGTTAGGCGACTCAGAACTGGCACCATGAACAGTGGTGCTAGTGGCAGCCCGTGGCATCTTCCCCACCATTCTGCACCAGTAAGCAACAGGTGGGCAGCGTGAGCTGGGCTGGGCCCAGGGTCCCAGGAGTCAGACAGCCTGCTTGGGCACCTGAGGAAATGCCTCCCAGTTTGATAGCCACAGAAGCCCAATGCAAGTAGAAATAGATGTCAGCCCACCAGGTGCATGGTGAACCCGGTTTTCTGTTTCATAAGCTTCTGACCCACAGCAGCATGTGTACTCTGCCCATTCTGGACCCAGAGTAGGCTACCATACCCCATGAATGTACCCATGAGGGTAGCCCTGGGGCCTCATTACCCCCAAAGCTGGATTGTCCCAGGTTTCGGTTGGGGTTACCTCGTGTCTGCCTGCAGATCTGAGGCTCAAATACACCTCTGAGCTCAATGTCTTGGACCTTAAGAGATGCCATAGCTCAGAGAGCAGGGAGGCCTTTAGTACACAAATCTACACAGCAAGCATTTATTGAGCACTTTCTGTGTGCTTGGCTCCATTCTAAGCACTTTCTGTGGCGTAACTTCCTGGCTACCCACATGCTTCTCCGGACAGATACCCTCATGTCCAGTTATAGATAAGAAACCTGACGCCCAGCTAAATCATGTATCTGGCTGGGGAGCTGGAGATGGAGCCTTAACAGCTCTTTACCCCACACCAATGGCATCTGTATGCTGAGGTCAAGGAGGCTTGCTGGACACCTGAACAACTGCTGGAGGGTCTAGTGGGGCCACCTCTCCTCCCATGCTGGGTCTGGGGTGAGGAAGGGACAGCAGGTGTATAAATAGAAGCCTAGTGTTTGGGAAGGAAGTTGTCTGGCTCCAGAAGTCCCCCAGCCCCTCTCAAGGCCATTAGTGGGCACTAGTGTGGTCTGGAATAGACTCTCATCTGGGTCAGGGGCCCAGGCATGCCTGTAGCAAGGGCACAGAAATGAATGAGACTCATAGGACTCAGAGATCCTTTGGTATCCACTGGGGTCAAGGCCACACTCTACAGCACAAGCAGGGGTGCCCAGCAGTGGGCCAGGAAGTGTTATTTCCCCTGTCCTGAGCACTAGGGGCTGGCAATGGCCTGTCCACACCAAGCTGGGAATAGTCTCTGGGAGATCATGGGGCTGTGTCTGGTTCAGTGGTACCCCTAAGTGTTGAAAGTGTTAGTCTCTCAGTCATGTCCAACTCTCTGTGACCCTATGGACTGTAGCCCACCAGGTTCCTCTGCCCATGGGATTCTCCAGGCAAGAATACTGGAGTGGGTAGCCATTTCCTTCTCCAGGGGATCTTCCCTGTTGGGGACAAAAGAATTGCAGCCACTGAGATTAAACAGGCTAGAGAGTGAGAAGGCCCCAGTGTAGGCAGTACACAGGAGGCCTGCACTTAGCACTGTGCTTCTCCCCACACTGCCTGCTCCGGGCTGTGGCCAGAGTGGCCTGCTATGGGGGGGCCTCATATCGGAGGACCGGCCACTGTTCTGTGCAGGGAGATGCTAGGCCAGAAGTGGGGATCACCGTCTTGCTCTCTGGCAGGATTGGGGAGTTCCCAACACATGCCTCCTGCCTGGGTCCTGTGTCCCTGGTTCCTACCCACAGGCTGTCCTTGGGGCCAAGTTCTGGTCCCTGGCCAACTATAGTCCCATGTTACTCAAGGTGTCCGGAGCACCCACTGTGTTTGTGACCTGGCCTGCCCTGGGCTTTAGAGATGAGGCGTCTGTGCACCCAGCTGCCCCCTGGAGGAAGCATCGTCATCCTCATTTCCAAGGACGAGTGAGGTTTTGTGGGGCCACACAGCTAGTGTGCTGGAGCTTGATGGGACTCCCAGCCTGGGGTTCTGCCAGGGCTTTCCAGGTGTGCCTGGCCATGGAAGGCCTGCTGGGGGCTGACGCAGGAGAAGCAGGCCATGCTTTCCCAGAGTGGGCAGGAAACTGGTTCCCAGATCACCCTTTCCTCACAGATTCAGGGGGCTCATCCTCCAGGCCTGTCCTCATTGGCCAAATGAAGTGGGACGGATGAAGCTGAGGGCCCCCATCGTGCACTGGGGCAGCGTCATGTGGGCTGCGTGTGGATCTGGGAAGTGTGAAGATGAGAGGGCTGGTCCTGGGACAACACCAGTATGCCTGTGGCACAGGGCCCACCTGGGCCTGGCTGGGCAGCTTCCCTGAAGATGCACGCAGCCTGGAAGCAAGCCTAGATGCCACACCTTGACCAGGAGTAGATGGAAGTGAGGGGATGTGCATTGATTGAGCACCACTGTATACACCCCCCAGGAGCCAGGAGGCTTCAGAGAGGAGAGAGGAAGGCACAGCAGCCCCGCCCAAGCCAGGCCCGGACAGATAACGGAGCATCCGGGGACCCCTCTGTCTCCCACTCCCAGGAGCCCCAAGAGCTCTGCTGATGCAGCCAGGGGAGAGTCACTGAGTGCCCTGTGTTGCCCCCGCTCCCTCCCCCCGCAGATGCTCGTGGTCCCTGGTGTCCCTGGGCCGCCACATGTGAGGACTGCTGTGCTAAGCTGAGGCCCAGCTTGAGGAGGATGTCCCAGCCGCCGGCCAGCTCCCGTCTGCACCATGAGTGATGAGAGGCGGCTGCCCGGCAGTGCGGTGGGCTGGCTGGCATGCGGAGGCCTCTCGCTGCTGGCCAATGCCTGGGGCATCCTCAGCGTGGGGGCCAAGCAGAAGAAGCGGAAGCCCCTAGAGTTCCTGCTGTGCACGCTGGCGGCCACCCACATGCTCAACGTGGCTGTGCCCATCGCCACCTACGCCGTGGTGCAGCTGCGGCGCCAGCGCCCTGACTACGAGTGGAACGAGGGCCTCTGCAAGGTCTTCGTGTCCACCTTCTACACCCTCACCCTGGCCACCTGCTTCTCCGTCACCTCTCTCTCCTACCACCGCATGTGGATGGTCCGCTGGCCTGTCAACTACCGGTGAGTTCTCGGGCAGGTACCTGTGTGCACACGAACATCCTAGGCAGGGACGTGTGCCTGAGCGCACAGTGGCCTCAGTGCGGGGACAGGGCCCCCGTGCGGGGTGCTGCACCTGTGTCGCACTTAGGTCTGCAGGGGTGCGTGCATGTAGGTGTGTGGGGGTGTGCAGGCACCCAGTACAGAAGTGCTTGGGGAAAGGGACGTGTGACGATGTACTTGGGGACCAGGGTAGTCGAGGACCCTCAGGGCTTGGGGAGAGACCCTGTGAGTGATGCCAGGTCCCTCTCTGTCTTGTCCCTGCCCTGTGCCAGGCTGAGCAACGCCAAGAAGCAGGCTGTCCACACAGTCATGGGCATCTGGATGGTGTCCTTCATCCTGTCGGCCCTGCCTGCCGTCGGCTGGCACGACACGAGTGAGCGCTTCTACACCCATGGCTGCCGCTTCATTGTGGCTGAGATCGGCCTGGGCTTCGGCGTCTGCTTCCTGCTGCTGGTGGGCGGCAGTGTGGCCATGGGTGCGGTCTGCACGGCCATTGCCCTCTTCCAGACACTGGCGGTGCAGGTGGGGCGCCGGGCAGACCGCCGCGCCTTCACTGTGCCCACTATCGTGGTGGAGGATGCACAGGGCAAGCGCCGCTCCTCTATCGACGGCTCCGAGCCTGCCAGGACCTCGCTGCAGATCACTGGCCTGGTGGCCACCATTGTGGTCATCTACGACTGCCTCATGGGCTTCCCCGTGCTGGTGGGTGAGCCTGGCAGGTGGTAGGAGCCTGGTGGGGGGACATGGGCTCTGGGACAGACTAGGGCTGGGTGTGCTCCAGGCATTAGCGGTTGAATCTTCCTCACACTGATCCTTTCAGGAGGCAGCATCATCACCCCTACTTTATAAGTTAGGAAACCAAAGTTCGTAGAGGTCAAGTGACCAATATATAGTCAGGGCAGCCGTGGTGGGAACTGAGCCCATGTCAGGTGGCTGCAGAGACCAGGGTCTTTTCATCACACTGCAGGAGACATTCCATCCCTGATCTGGGTGAGGTCCACTTGATACAGAGGCTATGGAAGGTGGGGTCACAGGCTTCCTCTTGGACCCAGGTCCCAGGGTGGACAGAGGGGGGATGTGGTGTAGCAGAATTGGCTTTGGTCCTGAAGTGGGAGGCAGGGCAGGCCTTGAATGTATGCTGGAAAGGTGGACTTGATCCCAGCAGCCGAACAAGCTTTCAGGTGGCACTAGTGGTAAAGAACCCGCCTGCCAGTGTGGGAGACGTAAGAGATGTGGATTTGATCCCTGGATTGAAAAGATCCCCTGGAGAAGGGCATTTCAACCTGCTCCAGTATTCTTGCCTGGAGAACCCCATGGACACAGGAGCCTGGCGGGTTACGGTCCATGGGATCACAAAGAGTTGGACACAACTGAAGCAACTTAGCATGCACGCACCAGCAGCCGAGGAAGATCAAGGTGAGGGCTAGTCTGAAAACCCTGCCAGGTAGGGTCCAAGGCCCATGGAGGCTGCCTGGGCTCCTGTCTATGAAGCTGTGCCCTAGGCCTAGCCCAAGAATGATGTCTGGCCACACTGCGGCCCACCAGTAGCCAAGCCACACTCAGTAGCCAAGCCCTCCCACCCATAAGGTTCCAGCCCAGCCCCTGGAGGGTCTAGAGCTGGACAGGGACTGGTGGAGGGGCAAGGACCCAAGAGAGGCTTCATCCTAGCAGCTGAGCAGGACATCACTGCAGGACCCCAGCCTCAGCAGGTGACAGGTGGGGTGGCAGCTTCATAGGCAGGGTGTAGCCCCACCCTTAACGGGTCTGGTACCCCTTAGGTGGAGACCTCCTGTGTGCAGTGGGGCCCTTTGCTGGTAGAGGGAAGGCACATATGTGAAATTGAAGAGGCAGATGGGAATAGCAGTGGGGGAGGGCCCCCCAGCTTCTCTTCAACAGGGAATAGATGGGAGTGCTGTTTATGGAACCCACATGATCCTGCAGGCCTGGTGCAGTGTCTGGAAACTGCCTCAAGATGTTCTCGGCCCATTTCACAGATGAAGAAACTGGGCCCCAGAGAGGTTTAGCATCATTCTGCAGGTCACACAGCTTGCGTGGAAGAACCAATGTATGTCTGCATCATGCCCACTTCAGCTCTGAAAGGGGAACGGTTCAGTGTCATTCCAAGTGGAGGAGTGAACTCCCCTGGGACAGAGGAATGAGGGGCCCCTGGGCCATGACCCAAAAGCCACCAAATTAGACCTTCTGATCCTCAGAAACTGCTTTGATTCCCCACTTGGGTCTGAGGTCGACCCCCAGAGTAGAGGCAGGGCCAAGGAGACCACAAGCCAGGGAGCAGGGAGAATGGTAGAAAGGCCCTGAACTGGGAGATCGGAGACCTGGCTCTCAAAAATGGGATGGTAATCCTGGCTCCCTGTCATCGGACGGTGACGGATGAAATGAGGGAGGCCATACCCACTGCTTCCAGTGCACACAGTCTGGTGACCGTCCATCTTGGCAGCGAGCAGCTGTCGGTGGGCGGGCACGGACTTCTCCCTTCACACTCCGGCCCTTTCCTGCCCAAGAGCCCAGGGTTCTGTCACCTCCTCTGCCTCCTCTGGCAGGTGGACAGTCAGACCTGCCCTGCATATGGGAGAACTGAGGCTGGGAGGGGAAGCAGGGTGATGGGGGCCCGCCGGGTGCCAGGCCGACCCCTGTGCCCACAGGTGGTGAGTTTCAGCAGCCTACGGGCAGGCGCCCCGGCGCCCTGGATGGCGCTGTGTGTGCTCTGGTGCTCGGTGACCCAGGCCCTGCTGCTGCCCGTCTTCCTCTGGGCTTGTGACCGCTACCGCGCTGACCTCAAGGCTGTCTGGGAGAAGTGTATGGCCCTCATGGCCAACGATGAGGATTCGGATGATGGTGAGGATGACCCCCTGGAGAGTGGCGCCTGGGGGAGATCAATGGGGTCAGTGGGAAGACAGGTTTCAGATCCACTGATTTACCCCAGAGGTGCTTGAACCCCTAAGGAGCCCAGTGTCCCATGGAGCATTCTTCTGTCTGGCTTGCCCCTCTACCAGGGTTTCAGTTAATCAGATGTTCTGGTTAACAGATTGGCTGTGGACTCCAGCCTGAGTTTCCTGGAGTCTGTGACTTTAGGGGTCCTGGCAAGCTGCCCGCAGGGGCTCCTGAGGACCCAGTCCTGTCTCTCCCCAGCAGTAACAGTGTGACCCTGGGCTGAGCCCCTGCCACATGCCAGCCAGTGTCAACTCCTTGTGTCTGTTTAGTTCCCGTCCCCATAGAGGAAACTGGCTCAGGGTCTGTGACTTTTCCAGCCCCTCAACTAAAAGGGGGCAGAGTCAGGATTTGAACGGAGCACCCCACCCTCCTCCTTTTCTTCTAACTGGCCCACCAGCCCTGCGTGTGTCTCTGGGGGTCCCTGGGGTTCACTCCTGAAATCCCCCAAGTTTTCATGGCCCTAAACTTCTGCCCTGTCCTGCAGATACCAGCCTGGAACGTGGTGTCCCCCCAGACCTAGTGCTGGAGCGCTCCCTGGATTACAACTATGGGGGCGACTTTGTGGCCCTGGACAGGATGGCCAAGTATGAGCTCTCTACCCTGGAGGAGGGGGGCCTGCCGCAGTTCTACCCTCTGCGGCCCTTGCAGGAGGACAAGATGCAGTACCTGCAGGTAGAGATGGGCAGGGCTGGAGATGCGCAATATGCATGTGGGGGATACCCTGACCTCTCCAAGGCCTTTCCTGTCTGAGTAGGAGCCAATCTTGTGCCTGCCCTGTCTCCCAGGGTTGCCTTTCACCTCCCGAGATGGGCTGGCCCCAGGTCACAGAGCCCATGGGGGGCGCCCCAGCCCCTATGCTCCAGTTCCCTTGTGCGCTAGGAGGGTACTCAACCTGGCACCTGTGTTATTTCCTTGGGGCTTAGCACCCTACTCAAGGGGACTTCTCCCCAGTTGACCCAAGCTACAGATGACAACACTGAGATTTGGAGAGATCATCAGTTGCCCCAAATTGCACAGCTTCAAACCAGGGGCCCCTGGCCTGGTGACCTCTGACTCGAGGCCACCCTGCCCGGTGAGGGGAGGCTAGGTCTCCATTTTCCAGGAGGGTGCGGGAGTTAACCCTGCGATCCTCACAGGTCCCGCCTACGCGACGCTTCTCTCACGACGACGCAGACGTGTGGGCCGCCGTCCCGCTGCCCACGTTCCTGCCACGCTGGGGCTCCGGCGAGGACCTGGCCGCCCTGGTGACGCCAGGCGGGCCCGACCGGCGTCGCGGCAGCCTGCTGGCCTTCGCAGAGGACGCGCCCCCCTTCCGCCCGCGACGTCGCTCGGCCGAGAGCCTGCTGTCTCTGAAGCCCCCGGCCCTGGATGACGGCCCGCGCCGCGCCGCTGGCTCGCCCCCCAGCAGCAGCCCGTGCCGCCGCCCCGGGCCTGGCGTCCGCTGCGCCTCGGCCTCGCTGCTGCCCGACGCCTTCGCGCTGACTGCCTTCGAGCGGGAGCCGCAGGCCCTACGACGCCAGCCCGGCCCACCAGGGTCCTTCCCCGCCTGCGCCCCTGCCCCTGCCCGCGCCCAGCCTGGTGGGGACGTGGCGACCCCTGGCGGCGGCGCGCAGAGGAGCCCCGGGCCGCTTCCGGCCGTACACGCGCATCCCGGGACCCTGCGGACCGGCCTGAGCTCGTCGTGGGGCGAGCCCGGGGGTCTGCGCGCGGCGGGCACGGGCAGCACCAGCAGCTTCTTGAGCTCGCCCTCGGAGTCGTCGGGCTACGTCACGCTGCACTCGGACTCGCTGGGTTCTGCGTCCTAGGACCAGCTGGCGCCTCCGCAAGTCACCAGGCGGGCCGGGCCGCCTACGGGGCCAAAGCACCAAAGATGCCAGCCTAGCCTGGGCTGGGCTTGCGGCACGCTGTCCGGACATGTGCCAGCCTTGACGGGGCGACCATTGCCTGGAGGGGACGACGCCTGCCCTGGACAACCACCCTGGGTACGGACCAGCCTCTGGGCAGGGCACCTCCGGGGCAGAGTAAGGCTGGGGCCTGGGAAAAGACAGGCTCCACACGGAAGCAACTGGGCTAGGGTGATGGTAGTGGTGGGTTGCCCAGAGAGGGACACCACCAGACAGAACAAAGCCCAGCCGTGCAGGAGCCACCAGACTCCATCTGGCTTTCCGCTCTGCACTGTAATTGTCACACCTCAGGGGGTGGGGTACAGAGGGTCTCTAAGCACAGGGGTCTTCGGAGCCCAAACCAAGTTCTCTGAGCAGGTCTCCCTGCTGACCTGTTCTGCCTCGCTTTCCCCAACTTGATGAGCAGGTGACCATGTTAACTCTCAGGACTGTTTGGACAGGTCTCCTGGTCTGTGTGCCCTGGCCACGGAGTGGACAGGGAGGGAAAGTAGCATAGGATCCTCCGAGGGTCCTCTGTGGGGGTCAGTCTTCAGTGGCCTGGTGTGGCCCCCAAGCCTGAGGCCTCCCCCACTTAGTGTCCCTGGCCCCCTTGGGCATTCTCCCCAGCCAAGCTCAAGCACAACACTTGCACCATCACCAGTGCACCACGCTCACTTTGACCCCTATCAGCATCCCTTCCCTCATCACTCTGCCTTCATTGTCTGTGCCCACATCAGCCACCTCTGGGACTGCCACCGTGAAAGTTGTAGGGTATGTGGTGGAGAGAACTGAAGCAAAGCAGGAGTGGGCTTCCTTATCCCGGTGCCCATCCCCAACTCGTGCATGTCTGGCCAGAAAGGGATCTTGGCTTGGAGTCCTCCCAGGTTCTGAGTGTAAGGTCTGGTCCATGGTGAGTCTTCCTTCATCCAGAGTCAGGACTCTCTTGCTGTCCATGCTAGGCACACTTCTTGCAGACCTGGGCTTGGTCATGGACCCCCAGGGAGTGTCTGCTGTGTTTTGCATGGAGGAAGACCCTAGGCTCAGTCTAAGAAGTCCCAGGAATACCCGTGGACCTTGGGTTGTAGGGGCTGGGGTGTATGCAAAGGCAGTCCCATCCCATCCCCTGCCTCCATGCAGGGCCCCTACCTGTGAAGGTCTGGAGTGGGTTCCAGGGGCCTGCAAGGAGCAGGCCTACGCCCTCTTCCCTCCTGGTCTGCAATCTGGAATTGCAGCACTGTCTCTGCCCCTCTGGGGGCCGATTCGGCTTCCTCACCCTTCAGACAGTGTCCCAGCTCCAGAGAGACCTGGGGAGGACTACACAGCTCTGTCTCAGCTTCAGAGGCCCCTTCAGTCTCTGGCTGTGGGGTAACTTGGGTGGAGGAGCTGGCCACAGGTGAGTAAATCAGAATGTTCCAGTCAAGCTTCAGCCATGGGAGGCCTGCCTCGCCAACGCTGCTGTGCCTTTAAGGATCGACATGTCATGTTGGGGCAGAGGTCACCAGTTAGCCGCTGTCCCCCCCGCTCCCCAAGCCCCCATCAGGCTGGCTGATTTGTCCACCTTGAGTTTTCACTCTGTGTATTTCATATCCAATGGCAATACTTGCAGGGTGGCGTGGTCCCCTCAAGTCCCTCCAGGCCTGGGTTTTACGAAATTAGAGGGAGAACCCCAAGCGGAGGCCACCGGGTCCTGGGGCTCCCCTCTCTCACTTTGTCTAGCTTCCGGGTCTGTTTGCTGCTTTGATGAGCAGCTTGACCCTGGGTTCACCGGGGAGGGAGTTCTGTCTTCATACACCACCCAGCCCAGAGCCAGGGATCCGTTTGTAGTTTTTTTTTGACAACTGAGCATTTCTCTTCTGTACAGACTCCAATAAAAACTTCCTATATAATTTGCACCAGGCAATCCCAGGCCAGTTTCATGGAAACCCCTCCCTAGAATCTAACAGCACTGCTGGCCAGCTGCCCCTAAACGTCTCTCCCTCTGGGTCCTGAATTCCTCCTCCAGTGCTCCCTTCCTTTGGGTCGGACTTGACATTTTCCTCTATGCAAATCCTACAGGTGAGTCGGGCCAGGAGCAGCGGCCTGGTGGGCTCCAAAGCCCCGTGAGTGCAGATGGCTTCGCCTGCCTAGGGATGGCTTCAGGGACCCCTAACCCCAGTAAGGCTGGTTCTGAGGGCGAGAAAGTGTTAGTTGTTCAGTCATGTCCGACTCTTTGCTACCCCATGGTCTGTCCAGGCAAGAATATTAAGAGTGGGTTGCCATTCCATTAGCTAGGGGATCATCCCGAGCCAGGGATCGAACTCAGGTTTCCTGCTTCGCAAGCGGATTCTTTACCATCTGCGCCACCAGGAAAACCAGGGGCACTGCGATTGGAGGCGTGCCTGGGGAGGCGGACTCATTGTGCCTGTTGACCCGCCCACCAACGGGCTGGGATTTGAAGGACGCGCCTCTGGGTCCGCGGTGTAAGGGCGCCACCTGGTGGCCCTCAGGATTAGTGCCCCAAAGCGGAGACCCAAGAGGCCGCCCCAGGACCACCACTGCGGGACTCCAGCCCTGGCTCCAGAGAGCCGGCCGGGTCAGGTAGGGGAGCCGGGCCGCCTCTCTCCGCGGTCTGACCAGAACGGGTTTAGCACAGGGCAGGACACGGGCAATCCCAAAAGAAATGTTTTATACAAGGTTGATGTTTGTACTTCAAACAGATTCACCCATTTTCATCATGGGAGAAATTAGAACCTTCAGGGCCTCTTTATACCCATTCCACAGGTTCGCACTGTCTTTATTCTGAATTTCCAGATGGTGGGAGGAGGTGCCGCAATCTCCTGATCTCAGCGCAGGATCCCTGTTCTCCACGTGTCCGGCCCGCTCTTCGAGGGCCGGGACTCCCGGGCTAGAGTCCCGGCATTAGCAATGACTTCATTTTCGAACGCGTTAACCGTCGCACAGCGCTCCGAGGATTGTCAAGGATGGTGGGCTCCCTGGAGGCAGAGGTCTGAGGCCGAGACTCTGGGAGGCCGAGGTCTTTTCCGAGTGGGGATTAGTGAACTAGACCCTGGGAGGAGCCGGAGTCTGCCCTAGCATATCTCCAGTTTGCAGGACGGTGCGCGGGGTCCCTATCAGGAGCCTCACGGAGCAGGGTGTCGGGTGGCGGTGGCGGTAGGCTGAGCACCTCACCCGGCGGGGCCTCTAAGGAGGGGGCTTTTGAGAGAACTGACTTCGGAGCGCGCGCCAGCGGGTGGGCCGCGCCGCGTGCGGAGGGGGTGGGAATCCGTGGAAGCCGAGTGGGTCTAGGGTGGGGGTGGGCTGGGGGCCCCTCGCTAGCGGGGCGGGGCCTGGCGCGCTTTATGCCGGTGGGAACCGGGCGTTCCCGGCCCGCTGAATGGGCCGGGGCGGGGCAGCGATTCTCCTCGCTGCGAGGGGTCCGCTCTGGGCCGCTGCGGACGGTGACCTTCCCATCGCCGCGCGGCCGCGGGGCGGGGGAGAGGGCGGGCTGCCCGCCAAGGGCCCTGGGAAAGGGGCGCAGCCCGGGACACCCCCTCCCAGCCCCACTAGAGTGTGGGAGGAGCAGAAAGCGGGTCCAGTCTGAGTAGCTAGGACTGGGGCGAGGATGGGGTTTATGCCTAGACGCTCAGAACCTGGTCCAATCATAGCTTCGTGTATTTCCCCGAGTTAGCAGAGACGCGGCCCCCTCCCGGTCACCCCGTCCTGGGACCAGACCGACTACTGGGGTCCCGACCGTTCAAAACAGTCTCTGCGTCCTCAGGCCAGACGAGGGTCCCCTTGAGTCAGAGGCCGCATAAAGCCTCACCAGGGTCGCCACAAGCGCAGCCCCGACCCGGGGCTCTCCGCGAAGCGGCGAGAAGTCGACTGCGGCGCCGGGATGCTGGTGGAGGCGCCGGGGAGACCGCCAGAGAGGAGGCTCCGAGGTGGCGGCGACGGCGATCCGCCGGGGGCCGGAGCAGGGGCCCAAACTGGGGGCGCGCAGGGGCCGCGCCGCGCGGGCGCCTCGGGGCCGTGACTGGCGCTGTCCATGGTGCTGCCGCCCCCGCGCTCGTGCACTAGCGGGCCGTGCAGGCCGGCGCCGCCCTCCTCTCCGCGCCGCAGAAGTTGGCTAACGCCGGGCAGACAGCCGCGGAAGCCCGACGGGTACTCAGCTCCGCTGGGGACCGGCCAGAGCCCTAGGGGGAGGGCAGCGGACGAGAGAAATGTGGAAAGGAGGGGAGAATAAGGGAGGTGGAGGAGGAAAAGAGAGATGTAGAGAGGAGAGAGAAAGGGAGGGGAGAAGTGTGGAGAGAGGGAAGAGGAGGGAGAGGAGGAAAGGAAGAGGAGGGAGAGGAAAGAGGGACGATTTGGGGGGAGGGCGGGGAGGCCGAAACTCACCCCCTTCCCATGGGTCCAGACCTTCACTCACTCGGATTACAAGTCTGCAGCCAGCCAGGCTTTTGCTGCCTCCCCACTTAAAGCAATACCTCCTCCCTCAGCTGCCCTGAGCGGTTCTTTTCTGTTCATGTCTCCTTTATCTGGCCTTGTAGAATCCATGGCTCTGACCCCACAAGCCTCCCTCTCCAGCCCCTTGCCCCACCCTCCCAGGTCCTCCCTCTACCTTGCACCGAGTTCTGAAGACTTTTCATGTACTTGACGCTCAGCTCCAGTATGTCCGCCTTCTCCAACTTGCGTTTCCGAATCTGCGATCCATGGAAAGGGCTCTTAGGACCGCAGCCTGGGTTCAAGCAAATGAGGCGGGGGATTATATCACACACACACCCGCCTCCACCGCGTCCCCGTCTCACCTGGTGCGAGTAGTGTTTCTCTAGCAATGATTTGAGCTGCTCCAGCGACACATTAATGCGCGCTCTTCGCTTCTTCTCCATCAGCGGCTTGGAGACCTGTGGGTGAGCAGTAGTTACATGACCTGCAGAGGCTTGATCCTCGCAGCACCTTCTGTCTCACCCCTCACCCCTGCAACCCTCAGAACCCCAGACCTTGCGGAAGTTGCCAGTGGGGCCGCCAGAGCTGCCCTGGGTCTCGGGCTGAGTGCCCATGTTGTCCTAGCGGAGCCCGCTGGAGGCAGCACCACCTTTATAGGGACCCTTGTTTACATGTCAATGAGGCGCTCCTGGATGAGTGGAACCCCGAGGGGGAGGGGTGAGAGGGGGACAAACAGGCAAGTTCCCCACCTCTCTCTGCCTGTTTTCTCCTCTTAGCCCAGGCCTCACCTCCAGTCTTTCCTTTATCCCTCCCATCCTCGCCTCTTCCTGAGTCCGAGATTCCTTCCCATGCCCTTCTCTCCAAACCCTGTACTGCCCCAGTCTCCCTAGTTTCTGGGCCTCACCAACAAGCCCACTGGGGGAGGTCCATGAGCCCAGCTGGCTGCAGGCCCTGCTAATAATGGTGACTAAGCACCGGGCCTCCTCTGGCCTGATGAAGATACAGAGGCTGGGAGTGCCCGCCGGTGAGGCCTTTCCGCCGGCTTCACGCTCTGGCCACTGGCAACGCCGCATTAGTCTCCCTAATGTTGGGACAATACAGCGATTTTCTGCCTGTGGCCACTGAAAGCCCGGCCCGCGGGGGCCACGCAGCAACATGTGTCCCCATTAAAGCGTGCAGCCCACCCTCGGGGCCACAGCCAGCCTCTTCGCTGGGACCTCGGGACTGGGAGAGGTACTGTGCTGGGGTGCAGACTGGGCTCAGGGGCCCTCTGGCCCTATTAGGACCTAAACCACTCTCTTCAAGCTGGGGACGGGCAAGCTGCAGGCAGCCTCAGGCCAGGGCAGTCAGAATAGCTTCTCCTACCTCCAGTCCTGAGTCTTCAGGCTGGACGATTCCGTCTCTGTTCCCTTACAGAAAAGGCCTGGGAATTTATTCCCCCCACCCCTGGCCCTTAGCCTGCTCAGGGTCCTAACAAGTGGGAGGTGGGGGTGGGGAAGACCACTGAGCCTCCAGGGAGCGCATCACTGGAGGCTCAAGATGCCAATGCCTTCTTCATTATTCAGGCTGAAGACTCAAGGAGCTCAGAGGAGGAGGCCCCATGCCAGCAGCGGCTAGCCGCTCCAGCAAGACTCCTGGGCAGTCTCTGCTTGGGCTTCAGGAAGTGGACTACATTAGCTGCGAGGGACGGGAATTGTCCATTCCGGGGAGTCCCAGGTTCAAACCTACACATCTCCCTTGACTGAGTTCTCTTGGCCTCAGTTCGTGAACATGCAGCCCCCTATTGCTGCTTGTGAGGGCGATGGGGAAGTCAAGGACCCGAAAGTTCAGCACAGGAGCCCTGCTACCGATGGCTTTACAACCTGGCCTTTGCAGTGAGGGGGAGGGGAAATTGCTGGGTCCTTGGTGGGCCCCCAGCTCCCCAGAGCCGGGGCATCCTCTCTGATATCCACCCCTGCTCGGAGTATTGACCGGCCCTGCCCGGCAGCGGCATTCCTAGGCGCCAAACAGCGTGGAGAATCGCGCCCCTCCCTCCTTCCAGTCAGAAGCTTGGTGACCGTAGCTCCAAAGTGTTCTGCCTCCCCGGCCGCAGGGCCCTTAGTTCAGATCGGGACCGGGCCGGGCCCCGGGCGGTCCGCGGGGCCGTGGCTGAACTGTGGGCGCTGGCACGCGCCGGGGAGCTTTGAAGCGCCGGGGTAGGCCAAGCCCGAGTGGCTTCCGCGCGCTCGCTCGGGCGCGGGGGCGGAGGGTTGGCGGCGCGATACAAAGGCGCCTAGAGACTGGAGGCGCGGCTGGGCACAAAGGGGGCAGCTGAGTGTTAAGGGCATTGTGCTGGCCCCACAAAGCCGCCCCCGCGCCCGCCTCCTCGGGACCGAACTCCTGGCGCCCCGCTGCGCGCGGGCTTCCAGCTGCGGCACATCTGCACACAGGAGGGCGCGCGCCTCGCTCCGGCGGTCTCCCTCACCCCCGCTCCCTGCACCGAGGTGGGCGCGCGCCTCGCTCCGGCGGTCCCCTCACCCCCGCCCCGCTCTAGAGGAGCGCGGGCAGCCGGGCAATTTGTTTTCTAATTACGAGCTCTCCCCATAAACCGCCGCCCGCGCCTTTCAGCGCCGCTGTATTAGCAAACCAATGGCCCTCGGCGCATTAATTCCGGCCTGCAGCGGGGGAACCGGGCCCGTCCCCTCTCCAGAGTTAGGGCCGCAATAAAGGGGCCCACGAGACGCCCCCGCCTGCACCCAGACATCCGCAGTTTCTAGAGCCAAACACTCTAGAGCCCGTGCCTTAAGATCCTGGCCGCTCTGGGTGGAGCCGCTCACGTGGGTGGCTTAGTGTTTCTTAAGCAGTGGAAAATTGACCGCAAAATGCGCTAATTCGCAATGTTCTGCTCTGGATGCGGGAGGCAAAGCCGGCCGGGGCGGCCCAGGCGGAATTCTAGTGGTCAAGCTCCGCCCTCGCTGGCTTAACGGGCCTCCACCTCGGCTGCCCCCTACCCTCACTTTCATTCCCCACCACGACCCCAGCACTGCCCGCTGCGTCCCCTCCCCCTCAGGAGGTCTTCAGGCCGGCATCTTCCCACCTAGACTGACTCGCCTCCCTCATTTTCTGGGCTTGTCCCGGTCCTCGCGCGGCTTCCTTGCCACCATCCTTGACTCCTTGCTTGCCCTAAGCTGGTTGAGGATCGCGCAGGACTCAAGACTGAAAGGAGATCTCTGTGCAAATTCCATCTTACCTTCACCCCCCTCACCCTCTCCACCCGCCCCCGTCTTCAGAGTGTTTTCAGCCACCCTTACCCTAGCCACCCTTTACCCCTAATTCAGGCTCTGTCTTCTGGCAGCAGGCTCCCCCACTAAGTTAAAGGCAGCTTTTTGCATTTGGCAAGGTCACTGGGAAAGACAGGCGTCTCCACTGATATGCTGTTCGGAGACCCAGGCTAGGGACCCGCAGGTGTGTTTCCAAGTTTTGCGTCTGGGCATCCTAGACACCCTCGGTCAGGCCAGGCTTCGAGGGCGCGCAGAGGCGGGGGAGGCGTTTTTTTCCAGGTAGAGGGAGAGACAGCTGGTTCACTTCGTCACTTCGTTCCCTGAGAGCAAACAGAACGAAGCGGCCTCGGGCTGCCGGCAAGGGCATAGACCAACTTAGAAACCGGACTTATGCAAGCCGGGATGTAGGCCACTGACTCCCTTTCCGTCTTTAGCCTCTGGGGTTCCCAGGGGGCTCGGAAAAGAGCACAGGTCCAGGCAGAGAGCTGCGAAGATTGTGGAGTGGGGCAGAGGACACAGGCCTCAGTTGCTCATCCAGGAAAAATTCCTTCCATAGACCAGGGAAGTGTTGGGGGGCTTCCAGGGCTACTCAATGCCAATTGTGTCCTCAGGCTGGGGAATTTAAGGCCACAAGTAACCTGTGCCTTTGTCCTCCCTTCTTCCATTTGATTTGACGACTTTGGCAAAAGAAAGAACATCACAGAACGATGCAGTCTCTCAAGGGCCCTGGGTGGGAACCCCTTCCTTCCTGCAGTTCCTAGGCATGTAAAGCTACCCTAACTGGTGGTGCTGTGGAGGCTGCCCCTGGTGTGGTGACTGGAAGGAGAAAAGCACGTCCCCCTCCCCCTCCCGCAATGCGTTTCAAAATGGAATGAAGTGATGGCTCCATGTAATTAACTATTGAGACACAGCAAAAGCACCGAAATGACTCAGCCAATTGTATCCAGATGGGGTTGGAGAGGCTGCAATTGTTTAACTCTCTTTAGCAGGGTTAGGACTCCGAATAGCCGGGCAGCAGAGGGCCCTCTGGGGCACAAAGGCTGGGACTCTGGTGAGTGCATCAACCCTGAACCCGGCTGGCCCAATGCGAAGACAGTGAATTCCCGGAGACCCTCATTGTCCCAGGCCTTTGTGCTTCTCCCCAGCTGGCTCTAATCTTTAAATATTTACCCGGCCCCTTTGTGCCCATATGACTTATGCACTTTGGACTGATGTGCTCATAAATTACGAGTCATTTATCAGACTGTGGGGAGGGGGCTTTCATGCCTGGAGCAGGGAGAGGCCAGAGGAAGGGAAAGGAAAAAAAACTTTTGGAGGGTTAGAGTGAGCTGTAGCCACACTAGACAGGCCCCTCCTGGCCTCCGTGTGAAAAGTGGATGGGGCAGAGGCCTGTGAGTGACAAGGAGTCCCAGGAGACCTCTCTGACAATGTCTGACCGCCTGAACAGAGACCCACCAGCAGGAAGGAGGGAGAGGCAGAGTTGCTGAGCTGTTTCCAACTTGGTGTCACGCTTGGACAGGAGTCGGCTTTTCATCCTGGGAAGCTTGTGTGGGTGGAGGTACCTGGTTAGCACCCATCCTTGCCCCTGTCTCCTACTTGCTCTGTAGCACCCCCCCCTTGCTACAGTTCCTCTTACTTAATAAAGCAACCCTGTTTGAAAAAAGGGAGCCTAATTTCATACAAAACACATTCAAATGCTTATTTAGAGGTGAGGGGGGGTGGGGAAAAACAAGCAAGGGATCTTCAGGCCGAGCAGATTTTTTAAAATTTTCTTTTATTATTGTACATGTGCTGCTCCTTTATCCTGGGGGATGAAAAACTGGAGGGACACTTGGAGAGCTGGGTGGTGAATGGACTTGTCTGATCAGCTCCCTTTCCTCTCTGGTGGCAAAACTTGTTTGATCAGATTTCTGTGTTTTGAGTTTCTGTCTGTATCTGTGTGAGTTACTCTTCCTCTGTGTGCCCGTGTGTATCTCCATGTGACTCTGTTTCTCTGGGTCTATGTCAGTGCATGCATACATTTGATTACTTGCCTTTACCTTCCATCACTCCCCTGGGAACCCTGGGACCTGACAGACTCAGAACTCTAGTAGTGTCAGTCGTGGTGTATGACTCTTTGGGATCCTGTGGACTGCAGCCCACCAGGGTCTTCTGTCCCTGGAATTCTCAAGACAAGAATAGTGGAGTGGGTTGCCATTTCCTTCTCCAGGGACTCTAGTGACTTCTAAAAATTCCCCTGCATCCCTAGCCTGGCCCCACCTGGGAGGGGATGATCTCCCCATTCTTTCTGCGTTCTCCACGATGAGACTGATGGAGATGTATGGTCCTCCACCCTAGGACCAAACTCACTCCCAGGAGTGAAGATGCAATAAGCGCCCTCTAGTGGCCGTGAGGTGTCCTGGCGATGCTGGAGAGGTCTTCAGTGGGGGAACTGGTAGAAACTGGGGGCAGTGGCAGGAGTCCCTGCTCTCAGCTCCCAGAAAAGGCCCAGGCTTCCGTCCCACATGACACTGCAACTGGGTGACATTAGATTTTTAAAACATTAAGTCTTCTTTCAGTCTCCATCTACTGAGTTTAGCCAATATCTTCTGAGCACCTTTTAGATACTGGGCTTACAGATCATCAACAGGAGATTGGAATCAGGATCCCCATTTCACAAAGTTGAGGCTCATCGGGGTGCCTTGCCCAAGGTTACAAAGCTGCTGAGCCAGGCTCTCCATCCTCCCCTGAACCCAGCTGTCCAGACATGAGGCCTCCTGCCAGGTCCCATAAAGACAGAGAAGGGTAGGGTGGCCAGAGCCTCAGATGCAGACTGGGCTGACCACTAGTTGGGCCGGGCATATCGCTCTCTGACCCACTGCTCTGGGTTCCAGCCTCCCCTGAGGCTTGTCCCCTATCCTGCTTCAGGCTGGCTTCCTCCTGCCTCTGTGTTTGCAGGCTCTATCCCCTCCCTCCCTCCCTCTCTCCTGTAGCTGTCCTTGCTCTCATTTCCAGCCACAGGCTGCCAGTACCAACTCTCCCAGGCAGCCTCCTACCCCTCCCATGGGGTCCCTCTCATTGCCGCTCTATCCTCACTTGGTTCCTGCCTCACTCTCATTCCACAGTAATTTATTCTAATCATTTGCTTACTTGCCTTTCTCCTCCATCATCCATCCATCCATCACGGGAAGTGGAGGCATTCACCATTTCCAAAAGGAACAATTTTTCTTTAGTTTTTTTTGGCTGTGACTCGGCATGCGGGGTCTTAGTTCCCTGACCAGGGATGGCACACTGGCCCCCTGCATTGGAAGTGTGGACCGCCAGCCAGGAAAGTCCAAAAAAAGAGCAATTTCCAATTATAAAATAATATATATTGATTTGGGCCACACAGGAAATACAGAAACCATATGAAAAAAGATAGCTAGAGCCTCCCAGAGTTCCCCTACCACCAGATTACTGCTGTAAAATAATTTTGGCTTCTATTCCAATCATTTTCCCAGGTTCATCCGTATACTTCTGTTTTTCCCAAGTGAAGTCAGGATCACACTGAAAAGTTTTTCATTCTGTCCTATAAAATAACCTCCTGAGGATTTCCACCATTGGCCAACATTCTCCCCCGACACGAAGTGAAGTGGGCGGTCCTCCTGCTCCGTGAATGCCGCAAGGGCAGTGTCCCTGCAGCAAGGGCCCCCAGCGGGGCGCTTGGAGACCCTGCCGAGGGCGAGGCGGTCCCAGAGCGGACCTTGCGGGGCCGGCCAGGCAGGGTGGGGTGGAGGCGGACCGCCGGCTCGCGCCTGCATGCCCAAGTGTCGGTTTCGAGGGGGACCACACAGCCGGGGAAGCTACAGATTTCACATGCTTTCTCCGGACAACGGACATCCTGAAGTTTGGGGCCGACTCCTGGCAGACAACGGCGGTGACTTCTCGGCTCAGAACCCAGGCTCCCCGCGGCGCCCCCCTCTGCTCCGCCTGGGTCAGGCGGTCCCGGTTGGGGGCACAGTGGGGCGGGGCCACGGGGCGGGGCGCTCCCGCCAAATTCAGGCCCCAGCCGCGCGGCGCGGCGGTATCGCGAGAGCTTGCCGGCAGCGTGCAGGTCCGGGCGGCTCCCCTTCGCGGCCGGCGTCGGCGGCGCAGTGCGCAGGCGCGGCGGGCAGGTTTCCCAGGGCTACAGCCGGCGCAGCCGCCGGCCTGTCCGCCTCCCTGCGCCATGGCAGGCTGCGCGGCGCGGGCTCCGCCGGGCTCCGAAGCGCGCCTCAGCCTCGCCACCTTCCTGCTGGGCGTCTCGGTGCTCGCGCTGCCGCTGCTCACGCGCGCCGGCCTGCAGGGCCGCACCGGGCTGGCGCTGTACGTGGCCGGGCTCAACGCGTTGCTGCTGCTGCTCTACCGGCCGCCGCGCTACCAGGTGCGGGCCGGGCGGAGGGCCGGGGCGGGGATGGGGGCCGGGCGGGCTGGGCGTCGCGAATGGGCACTGTACCCCTCCGGGGTCGAGGTCCAGGTCGGCCGACAGCGCGGCCCACGAGAGGGGCTGCCTCCCCCGGCCGCGTTCTTAAGCAGCTGCGAGTTCAGGCGGCGGGAGGGCGCCCTCCCCGCCAGTCCTGGGGGGCGTGGGGTGCGGGCCCCCTCCGCCCGGCGGAGTGGGTGGAAAATTGCAGTTGGCGCGGTTCAGCAGCTGCGGCAGATGAGCGCGTGGGGTGGGAATGAGCGGGCCCACGAGTTCTTTTATGTAATTTGAGGTGTGGAGAACTACCTACCTACTGTCAAGTCTGAGGTCAGAGGCCCCCGCAGTAACGTGGAAGGGGCTGGGCGCGGAGTCCCAGCTGTCCCGACCGGATTCGCTGCGTGGATTTGGGAGAATCCGGCCAATACGCTAGGTTTACGCTGTTTTCCCGCAGCCCTGAATAACAACAATCCTAATAGTAATGGCAGCTAAAAACTTCTCTAGCACTTCCTCTTAAGTGCTTTACATGGGTCATTCTCACAGCAGTCCTCAAAGGTAGGTACTGTGGTCATCCCCATGTGTAGATGGAGAAGCCCAAGTCCAGAGAGGTTAAGTAATTTGCCTAAGGCTACAGAGAGAGGTGAATTTTGGATTTGAGTCCAGGCAGCCCTGTTTCACCCCTTTAACCTCTGAGCAAGTCGACTCTGGATTTGGTGGTGGCCTACTTAGGCCAGGAAATAGGACATATGCTCTGAACAGCCAGGTGACTGAGCCTCTTTTGGGTCCGTTTCAGATAGCCATCCGAGCCTGTTTCCTTGGCTTTGTGTTTGGCTGTGGAGTGCTGCTAAGTTTTAGCCAGTCTTCCTGGAATCACTTTGGCTGGTAAGAAGTGCTTTGGGAACCATAGTTGTGAGTCAAGGGTGGGTGGATCAGAGGGTCAGTAGTGATGGTCCCGCGTCCCTGGCTGGCTGAAGGCTAGTGAGGGTTCTGAGGGATTGAGGCCTCTAGCTTCCTAGATTCCTGCATCCCGGACCTCGAAGGTAGAAGCGGTCTCTCGTGGCGGCCTCCCCGTAGGTGTTCTCATCCACTGCACCTTCAGTAATGTGACCAGCCCTTCCCAGAAAGAGGGTCTTGGTCCTCAGTGACAGGAAGGGGCAAGGCTCTGGCTCGTCTTCACAGGCCTTTTCCGTCTCTAATTTCTATTAGGTCACATCTAATGCTTCCCCCACGGCCTGTGTAGGATTTTCCCTACACTATGATTTCAGTCCCTTGAGCCTTCTAGTCTCTGACCTGGATATGAACCAGTGGCTTCCAGGTAAAAAGCTTTATCTCCTATTGTCAATACTCTGAGCCATCTAATCCTCCTTTGCTGGAATTATTTCGGTTTTTTGGATTTTTGTATTCGACATACATCACTACTTTATTTTGATACTTCCCCTCTTTCATGTTTTACTGTGTGTAATGTCATTTTTTTTTTAAAGGCAGGAGGCCCATAATGCCTTCCTAACCTATGTTTTTCTTTTTTTCCCCCCTCCTCCTGTGATACTCAAAGACGTAGTCCCTTTACTACCCCATTTTCTGCAAACCTCGGGAGTAATGTGGGTGCCTGTGCCTGATATCCACTCTCAGGTGACAACAGAATATCATCAGAGAATTCAGGGACAGTTCAGAACAAACCAGCGCTTGGACTTATGGCTAACTTAATTCTCTTGCCTCAACTTACCTTATGTTCTTTTTGTTTTTAAATAGGTATATGTGCTCCCTGTCATTGTTCCACTATTCTGAATATTTAGTCACAGCAGTCAATAACCCCAAGAGCCTGTCCTTGGATTCCTTTCTCCTGAATCACAGTCTGGAGTACACAGTGGCAGCTCTTTCTTCTTGGATAGAGTTCACACTTGAGAATATCTTCTGGCCAGGTCAGTGTGCCCTGCTCTCCCTCTCCAGGGGAGATGGGCGGCCTCCGAAGGGGCCTGAGGACAGTGGCCTGGCTTCACCTCCCAGGTCTAATCTCTCTGAGTGATTTTCCCCAGATCTCTATCCTCACTAAGCTCTTTATAAAGGGGGAGCTTCGCCTGTGAATTCCACCTCTGGATTTTGAATGGGGGACATGTTGACCTTTCACTTTAAGCCCTGTGAGACATAGTTTGCACCATCTAACATGAAGTTCCAGCTTCTGATAGCTGTAACCCCAGTTTTATAATCGGAGGGGTCTGGATCTTTTCATTTTCTGCGACTTGAAAAATTTCATATGAAAATTTAGCAAAATGTAGCAAAAACCACTACATCTGGTAGCTACTCTGACATTGAACTTTGTGCAACAAGTTAAATAACATATATGTAGTTCCTCAGATTCAGCAGAGGGCCAAGCCTTCTTTGCTTCACTTAGCTGCTCTTGTCCCCAGAGGAAGGATGGGAGCCCATCAGCTCTTTGCCTCGATGCTCTAACTGGACTGTTGGTGCTTCAAAGTAAATGGATGAACAGCACAGCTTTGGGGGCTGTGTTTTGCTTGTCATTAAGCTTCAGTGTAATGACCGATGCTGATCTCCCACCCCCAGCATGTTTTCTAGTGTCCCAGTCTTTGGAAATAGGTTAATTTTAAGCCTGCAGAGGGAGAGCTCAGTGGTCCAGGGTTTTCACTCCCCCCCTTTGTCACCATCTCTGTCCTGCAGAACTGAAGCAGATCACCTGGATCAGCGCCACGGGGCTGCTGATGGTGGTGTTTGGAGAGTGTCTCAGGAAAGCGGCAATGTTTACAGCTGGTTCCAATTTCAACCACGTGGTGCAGAATGAAAAGTCAGAAACCCATACTCTGGTGACCAGCGGAGTATACGCTTGGTTCCGGCATCCGTCCTACGTCGGGTGGTTTTACTGGAGTATTGGAACCCAGGTATGGTGTCAGAATCAATGCCAGTTCCCTTTAAAGTTTTTAAAAATAATACCTTAAATCAACAGATAATTCAAATACCGTGAAATTCACCATTTCAGGGTGTACGATTCAGTGGATTTCAGTGTATTTGCAAATAATTCAAATACTGTGAAATTCACCATTTCAGAGTGTACGAATCAGTGGATTTCAGTGTATTTACAAAGTTGTTGGTTCTCCCCCACCTTTTCTTTTTCAAATGTTGTGTTTATTTATTTATTTATTTATTGGTGGTGTCACATGGCTTGTGGGACCAGGGGTTCCTCGACCAGGGTCAAACCTGGGCCCTAGACAATAAAAGCAGAGTCCTAACCACTGGACCAGCAGAGAATTACCTGTTGGTCCTTTTTTTATTTTTAATTTTTATGAGTTTATTTGTCTTTGGCTGCTCTGGGTATCCTTTGCTGCTTGTGGGCTCTCTAGCTGCAGGGAGCAGGGGCTGCCCTTCCCTGTGGTGCTTGGGCTTCTCACGGAGGGGGCTTCTCTTGTGGAGCTCTGTCTGCTCTAGAGCACAGTAGTTGTGGCGCATGGGCTTAGTTGCTTGGGGCATGTGGAATCTTCGCAGACCAGGGATAGAACCCTATCTGTGTCGGCAGGCAGATTCTTAACCACTGGGCCACCAGGGAAGTCCTTGTCCTTTTTGTATAGGTACACATGTTCCCTGCTGTGTTTCAAGTGATAACTGAATAACAGTCAAAAGAACTGATTTAGTCCTTAACATTTTTTGCTGTATACGTAAACCCGGGTCCCAAACTTGTAAACTCGGCGATTCTGGGTGCTGTTGCCCCATCTTCCGTACCCCTTGTCTACCTCTTTAACTTCGATCTGGAGCCTCACCCAGTGGGGTGAGGACAGAGATGCGGATGTGGGGAGAGCCGTCTGCCACTCAAGGGGCAGCTTAGCTGGTTTTCATTAGAAGCTGCTATTAATGAGCCCTGATGGCGCAAGTGGTAAAGAACCTGCCTTGCCAATGCAGGAGACATAAGAGATGCAGGTTCGATCCCTGGGTGTGGAAGATCCCTTGGAGGAGGACGTGGCCACCCCCTCCAATGTTCTTGCCTAGAGAATCCCCACGGACAGAGGAGCCTGGCGGGCTACAGTCCATAAGGTCAAAGAGTCGGACACGGCTGAAGTGGCTTAGCACACAGCACAGCACACACACAGCACATTAGTGAGCCCAGAGTTGTGAGTCAGGTTTAACATGAGTGATGGAGGTTTGGTGGGTCTAAGGGTGCAGACTGAGCCTTGTTTCTGGACAGGTGTCTCTTGAATCTGTTCTCTTAGACCTAGAAGGACTTGGCCAGAGTATGTGGGTAGAGCTTAGAAGATTCATCACCTCTTTGGGAACATCCAGTCTGGGCCCCAGGCATCCCGTTGCAGGCTGGTACCTGGGGACCCTCTGGTGACCCCCAGTGGTATAGAAGGGGCAGCTTCTTGTGCGGCATTCATTTAAAAATGTGCATTTCTGCAGCTTCCTGTGTTAACAGTTACATTCTCTAGATACAAACTGATTGCAGAGCAGTCATGTAATTTGCCATAAATGCTGACTAGTAAACCTAAGTGCTCTAGGACTCAAGGTTTTGTTTTCCTTTTTAAATTTATTTGGCTGCGTTGACTTTTCCCTGGTGGCTCAGTCAGTAAAGAGTCTGCCTGCAGCACAGGAAACCCAGATTCGATCCCTGAGTCGGGAAGATCCCCTAGAGAAGGAACCCACTCCAGTGTTCTTGCCTGGGAATTCCCCTGGACCGAGGGGCCTGGCGGGCCGCGGTCCACGGGGTCGCAGAGCTGGACAGGACTGGGTGGCTGAGCGCGCGCCGGGTCTCAGGTGTGGCCTCTGGCTCTTTGCCGTAAACCCAGATTCGATCCCTGAGTCGGGAAGATCCCCTGGAGAAGGAACCCACTCCAGTGTTCTTGCCTGGGAATTCCCCTGGACCGAGGGGCCTGGCGGGCCGCGGTCCACGGGGTCGCAGAGCTGGACAGGACTGGGTGGCTGAGCGCGCGCCGGGTCTCAGGTGTGGCCTCTGCCTCTTTGCCGTGTCCTGGGGAGTCTCGGTGGCAGTGCACACCGACTGCTAGTTGTGGGCCCAGCAGTTGCCGTGGCGTGTAAGGTCTTAGTTTCCTGCCGGGATCGAACCCACATCCCCTGCACTGGAAAGCGGATTCTTAGCTAGTGGACCACCAGGGAAGCCCCTCAAGAGGTTTTCACACCTCTTTAACTGTAGATCTTTGTACACTGTGACCCAGCACACAGGTGTATTTGAATACAGAATAAATCTTTTCTGAAACAGCCCTTACCCTGCCTGTGTACAAAACACGCTGTGTTCTAGCGTGTTAGTGTTTGTGGCACTGTTTCTGATGCAGGGGATTGATTTCGGCTCCATGGCAGGCTGTGGCCTAAGAGTGAGAAAACCCACTGCAGGGTGTGCTGAGAGGCCTCACGTGCCTGCCGGCCGGGTGAGTCCCATCTCTGACGTCCACTCCTTGGCCTCCTTTAAGTAGGGTGGCAGCACCACCTCAGAGTGTTGCTCCAGGGGTTGAATGGCTTACTGGTCGGTGGTAAAGGGCTTGGTGCATGCTGGGAACACAGGAGACACTCAGTAAACAATGGTGAGAATAAGAAGTGAGGTCTGGTCACCCACCGGGGGAAACATCCCGGGCAGGGTTGGGGAGGGGAGGTCAGAAGGCTCCCTGAGCTGCACAGAAGTGGGCCAAGAAGCTCCTTCTTTGGACTTTGAAAGCTGTGCTAAGGAGGCACGATTGAGGGCTCAGTGCTTTCTGAGCAGGGGGAGTGTTTCGAGGGAGGCCATTGTACAGAGTGCATGGGGAGGCTGGGCTGGGGGTAGAGAACCAGGGAGCTGTGGGGTGGGACGGAGCAGGTCCCCAGGGGTTGGGCTGGGGCAGGAAGTGGACAAGCTGGGAGCCATGCAGGAAGGCAGTGGTGCTTACAACGGGAATTCACACGTGGTGTCGCCCTTGTAATTTTTAGGTACCTGTCAGGTAAGAGGAACAAGAGAAAAGCAGACCAGCCAAAGCTACAGCAATGAGTGTTCAGTTCTGTTATGAATGTGATGGTGTGAT
Source organism: Oreotragus oreotragus (assembly GCA_006410675.1). Taxonomy (NCBI): domain Eukaryota; kingdom Metazoa; phylum Chordata; class Mammalia; order Artiodactyla; family Bovidae; genus Oreotragus; species Oreotragus oreotragus. The sequence goes on from SJYX01021997.1 coordinate 136,584, forward strand.
TTCAGTTCATGGTGCTCTGGCCCCGGGCTCAGGGTCTCCAAGACCCTAGACACATATCTTGAGAGTCTCTTGGGGCCCTTGACAGGAAGTCCTCTGTGGGTGTTGGAGAGCGGCTGACGCCCTTCAGGCTCACGGTGTGGAGTCACACTGATCCTGGCCCACTAACACTGTGTTCCCTCCATCAGGTGATGCTGTGTAACCCCATCTGCGGGGTGAGCTACGCTCTGACAGTGTGGCGGTTCTTCCGCGACCGGACAGAGGAGGAAGAAATCTCACTGATCCACTTTTTCGGAGAGGAGTACCTGGAGTATAAGAAGCGGGTGCCCACGGGCCTGCCTTTCATAAAAGGGGTCAAGGTGGAGCTATGACAGGCCCAGGGTGGCCCAGGCCAGGCCGGGGGGCCTCCCGCTCCTCGCAGCCTGGGGACAGAACTGCCTCCTGTCGACCACTCTGCAGAATGGATTTTCTTAATCATTTTCTATGTCACCAATTACTCTTCTGGAATATCAAAATCAAATGGTCAGAAGGCCTTAGGACCAAAGGAACCCCCGCCCCCAACCCCCCTACTCCCCACCGCCCTGGAGCAGCCTACTCTTGGGCTGAATCAAGGTAGGATGTAGATTAAAGGTGGACAAGAAGCAAATAACAGCAATACCCAGCAGCGCCCCTGAGATGTGCCTGGGGAGTGCCTAGGCCACACTTCAGCCCTCCATGAGGCCGGGGGTGTTGAGTTATAACCAAGACCCCTGGGGGGAGAGATGACCTCCCCCCTCATGTGAGTGAGGCACCTGCCACAGGAAGGGGCGCACGGGCTTATTCGTGTTAGAGACACGTTCAGAATCCTCACTTTAACCGAAAAACACAGGCAGCACAGCTTTAACCTCCTTATTTCTGTCCTTACATGCGTGAGCTTCTCTACAGTTTAAGATGCTTCCTTTGATTCCTCACATATCTCATCCTATTGACTTACCTGTTTTTTAAAAATAGCAGTATAAACTCAAAGTGGACTTAACTCAGTGTATGAGCCTCACCCTTTATTTGGCAAAAAGGTAGCATGGATGCCCCCAATGACCTGGCTGAGGCTTCAGGTCACCAAGGCTCTCCGTGCCAGGGAGACAGTGGGCCCCTGTGGCTTTCCTGGGGTCCCGGCGCCTGCTCTCCTTCCAAAGGGCCTGGCGCTACCAGTGACAGGCATGTTAGAGATGTGTCATTCGCCCTTTATCCAAGAAATGCTTCCTGGACACCTGCTCTGTGCAAGGCATTGTTAAACACTGAGAAATACTGCTCTCCATTTATTTGGGGGATATTCTTATTTTACCATAGCTTATATTTTCGTGTTTTGACTTAAATGTATTAACCATTGATTCCTATGGTCTGTTCTCAAACTTCCATCCTCCCTAATGCCATTTCAGACTGTCTTCCGAAGGGGTTTGAGCATAAGCAGCTATAAAATCCCAGCAAGTTGACTCATGAAAAAAATAGAGCTGAGATTTAGTCACTACTTTTGTTTTTCAAGTTTGGGGAGAGTGATTGGCTTTACGAGTCAGACATATGAGCTCTGAGGCGCTTGTTGAATTCTGGATTAGAGAGAGGAACTTGGTCTCAGTGTGACTTCTGTCCATGAAGCCCTGCAGTGGCGCCCTTGGAGCATGGATCGAAGGCAGCATCAGCACCTGGCTGGAGCGCTGCTACACCACACCACCTGGCTTTCAAGGAGTCACTAAACCTTTCCGTGCCTAGACCTCCCCATCTGTAGAATGGGTCCATACCACCTACCTCACAGGGGTATCGTGAAGACTTAGAAGAACGGTGTCAAATGTTTTTAACACTGGTGAGAGAGATGACAAAACCAGTACCGTGTGAGGTACACACAACTGGACATTGGATTCACTGTACCAGATACCAGAAACGTGTGTTCAAAAAAGCATCTTACCAACTCAAAATGCTATTTATTTCTAGATTTCCTGGCCGAATTAGTGTTTTCATGATTATATATACCAAAGAGGTGTACGGATTCGTCGGCAAGAGGTGTGACACTTGCTGGAGGGAGGACCTGACCGACTCTAGTCTCGGCCTCCTGAGGTCTTGCCCGCCGACAGCCCAGGTGGCAGCCTCAAGGCGGTAGGTTCCTCTGGCGGGATTGCTGCCTGGTGGGACGTCAAATGCACTTAGTGTGTGTGGGGATTGAATCAGTCCTAAACTTGTTCCCCAGGCTACGCTCAGCAAAGTCAACCCACTTAGGACTGCTGGATGGAGGTGGATGTGGCTGCAGCTTCGGCAGTGGCCCCCTCTCTCCGAGGCAAAGTTCTTGCTGCGCTAGCCAGATAGGAGCCAGCTTTCCTCAACACTGGGGGCGGTGAGGCTGTCTAGCACAGGGAGAGGTGTTAATAACGCCTGGCTTTATGGACTGTAAGACTGAAGGCGCTGGCCTCTGACGGTCTGTCCCTCCTCTGCCTGCCTGCCAGGCCGGGGGCTCAAGAGGCCGGCACCGGGGTCCCAGGGAGATGCTGCTGTCACACCTCCCACCCGGGCTTGACAGGACGTTCTGCCCTGGTTTGTCCCCCAGGGCGGAAATTAGCAATTACTTAGGGATCAGAGATGAACTGCTTTGGGACAGGCTTTGGCAAGCGATCGACGTTCATCCAGCACTGAGATCTTCAGGTTATTTTTAACTTCATAAATTTAGCAGTGCCAGCGTGCAGGGAGGAGAATCAGGTTAATGAGGTACAGGCTTTTTGGGTATTCCCGAAAGCTTTTCTTTGGGTAAGGGCCACATTGCCAGTTCCCTCCAATTAAGAAACCGTCAGGAGACTTCTTTTTCCATCGTAGGTTTCAAAGCGGAGACTGAAATGAAAGAGAGGTGCCGCATAGAACAAAGTTGTCTTGAAGCAGTATAAAACAAAACACTTTATGGGTGTTTGTAGGCTGGGGCAAGGAATGCTGGTTTATGGAAAAGAATTTGTGGGGTGAACCTGACAGAAGGCAGCATACCCCACCTTTTCATGGTCATGGGCTGTTTTGTACACCTAAAAAGTAAACTCTATTAATCCCTTTAACTTTCTAACTCTGGATGGTTATCATGATGGGGAAACATCCCTGAACCCAGGGGTTGCGTTAATCGTAGGGTCTCCTTTGGGTAGCAGCCCCTCCATGATGGGAATGGTGACTTGCTGGCCCTTCTCTGCACTTTCTTAACTGCCTTAGATAGTTGTGCTCTCTCTCCGCTCCGCGTTTTGCTTCTGTAGCGACTTAGCAAGGCCGGGCCACCCCCAGCCTGTCTGGCTGTGGGGGCAGTGGTGGTGGGGAGACTTGCTGTCAGTCTGCCCTCCTGGGCTCGCTCGTGTGGGTCTGTCCCATAGCTAAGCTAGGAGAGTAACCTTACAGAGTAACTGCTCTTCTTTTTACATGCAGAAATGTTTATTTAAATATTGGATTTTCTTTCACAGATACTGATGATTTCCAATTCTTAAATAAAATTGTACTTGATTTCGCTATGAACAACAGTGTGACTGTGTGGGGTTCAGAAACTCTTAAGGTCTTGTTACTTCCAGTTAAAGAAATGTCCGGAACCTACAGCACAAAACCAGTCGTATCTGCCTTCTTGGTTCTGTTCTGAGTTCCTACCTTTAAGCGGTGTGTTCCTTCTGTCCATACCCCACCACCACTGTAGAGGTCTGCCCCTCCCTCCTCCACCGTGGAGGTCTGTGATGCTTTGGGATGGGACCTGGGTGCACACAGCAGGTATGCAGGCCTTGGGTGCTGATGTGACCAGTGGACCAGTGTATTGACCTGCAGGCCCACCTGGCACATGAAAGCCACATGAATCACTAAATCAAGTTGGTATTTGTTTAAGATGTGACTCTTGGCATCATTTTGCCTCCAGAACTTTGAATGTTAGGTCATGCAGGTCGTTGTTCAGTTGTGTCGGACTCTGTGACCCTGTGGACTGCAGCACACCAGGCTTATCTGTCCTTCACTATCTCCTGGAGCTTATTCAAACTCATGTTTATTGAGTCAGTGATGCCATCCAACCACCTCATCCTCTGTCGTCCCCTTCTGTCCTTGTCTTTCCCAGCATCAGGGTCTTGCAGGTTAATTTTCATGTTTAAGTGTTCTGTTTAAGTTCCACTTGACAAAAAGGCTACTGGGTAAGAATGAAAAACCACTGGAGCAAAGTTGCGGGTGAATTGTGCTTTAACGTCATCAGAGGTGCACACAGGAGAGGGACAGCAGGTGGGGACAGTTGTGGGTACATGGGTACGGAAGTGCTCTTTCTTCAGTTTATGAGCTCAGCCCAGGCCTCGCAGTGAGAAAAGCTGGAGTGAAGGTTTTTCCCCTTGGCTGAGTCAGCGCTAGGATCACGATGGGGTAGAACTTTTCAGCTAACAGCGGGGCCATGGTTCAGAAGGAACAGGGTTCCTCTGAGGCAGAGTAGGTGCTGCCCAGTGGGTTAGTCCAAGAGGCTCATTCATGAAATTCAGAAGGTGCACCCTGGCAGGAGTTCACACCTCAGTACACAGGGAGGTGCAGGGTGAACTGGGATGCCTCCTGGAGCCACTGTGATAAGGGTCAGGACTCCACGATAAGTCTAGCCTGAGCCAGAGAACCTGAAATAGGGACCTGCCGGAGTGTTGGTTTTATTGATGATAAATGATTACAAATTAAAAAAAAACACACACAAGAACTGTCTTTTCTTCACTCTCCTGGCCTTGATTGGCTTGTTGCAAAGTGCTTGACCCTTGAACTGGTCCCAGGCTAAGCTGGGCGCTCCCTCCAGGTGGGGACATCACCCACGGTCTTTGGTTTGGGTCTGTGCACATCTTTGTTTTTCAGTGGAGGCTCCTCTGCAAGGCCGCCCAGAGCTCGGCTGTTTCTCAGCTCTGAGTTCTCCTCTGCAACACTTACTGGATCGCTCCTAAAGAAAAACTAGGTGTGACCCCCCCTCTCCGCTCCTGTCCCCATCTCCTTGGTGTCCCAGCGCTAAAATCCACCCAGGCAGAGGGTTTTAGAACAGCAAGCCTCCCCAAAGGGCACCAGAGGGTGACCACAGCAGAACCAGAATCACACCACGTCATCTCCTAAAGGACTCATCTCGCTTCTAAGACTTGTAGCTGCAAAAACGTCCACAGTTCAGACCATTTCAGAGGCTTGTGACCCTGCTCTTTGAGTCGACCCTCCCTTGAAGCAACCACTCCAGGCACTCCAAGTGGTGGCTGGAGTGGTTGGGGCTGCTTTCTGCTCTGTCACCAACCCCACGGTGGCTTTGGACACAGCTGACCTCTCCCCACCCACAGGCCCTCTTCTGATTTTCTACAACTCCAGTGAAACATGAGAAGATCTGTTTCTGACAGTGACGCTCTGTTACTGCACATTCTTTTCTCCCTCTGGCAAGTATATTGGCAAACACTGTGGCTCCAATGAAGGAAGAACTAACCCTCAGTCACTTTTCCTGAGTCACATGGCATAACAGCCAGGGAGCTCAGAGGCATGTGGGGAAGGTGGCAGCCATGGCATCTGTGGTTACAAAACTCCGGTCAGGTCCATCCAAGTCACATCTGTCATCTACGAGATCACTGGTTTGAAGGCATCACCCAGATTAAGAACCTCTCCAACCCCAGAATTTATACACAGAGGCCCAGCCGAGGGTGTAGAGCTGGTCAGTGTCAAGCAGGGACCAAAAGAAAACCCAAAGTCTGTCTTTATCATCTGTGTTTGTCTCTGAGATTAAATCATTTGCCTGCTCAGATTGAAAAGACCCGCTTTACCTGGATGGTGCCTCGGCGTTCACACCATCATCACGCGTGTTTTGTGGATGGTCTGATGGTTCATCCACAGGGACCTGAAACCTGCGAGACAGAAAACAGTTCCCAGGGTCTGGATTCAGCAGAGCTGGCCCGGTGCGTGTGCTCAGGTTCACGGTACAAACCCTAACCTGAGCACACCCTCAGGGCCCTCCTTGGGCTTTGGGCCTCAGATATTTACCGGGGGCCAAGGCCATAACAGTGGATGAGCAGGGCTGGGCCCTGTGTTCCTGGGAGCCCTGTTCTGGTCAGGGAGACATGCCAAGGTGAGGCACCGCAGGTCCGAATTGGGGGGGAGTGACTGTGAGCAAGACCTGCTTTCAATAGGAGGGTTCGGGAAGGCCTCCCTGCTGATGCTCAAGCTGAGGCCTGGGTGACACGGTCCCTGGAACAAGCTGAAGCAACAACATTCCAGGCGGAGGTGGGGAAGTGGAGCCAGTCCAGCTTCCTTGCAGAACCAAAAGGCCATTGTGACAGGTGTGGCGAGGGGCTGACGAGGACAGAGGTGAGCAGGAGGGTCCCAAAAGGACTCTCAGGCCCCAGGCCACACTGAAGGTGGGGTGTCTCAGAAGCAAGAGAAGAGCGAGATGAAGGTGACAGTCCAGGCTCATGATCGTTGCTCCAAGGTCAAAGCATATAGCTGGAAGGTCGCTGATGATGGAACAAGAGCATATCCAGCACTGGGAGGGGAGGAGGCAGAGGGCAACTCTAGACCAACCTGCAAAGTGGTCCATGAAGAGGGGGAGGGGCAGCCTCCCTGCTCACCCCAAACCCCCAGGAACTGGGCTCCAGCCTGAGCTCCTTTCAATTCACTGACACAAACCACAGATGCCGCTTCCGTACAGAGATGTGACTGCCAGGGTATTGCCCCTTACAGGAGGGCAGGAGCACACTACTGGCAGCCAACTGCTCACCAAAGCAGGGCACATGGAAGGGAAAGGATGCCCACAGAAAAAGCATGGCTTAGAATGGGTACACAGTGTGAACAAGTGGGGTCTGTGACACCATGATGTCACCTCCACTCAGAGGCCCCCAGGATTACGTCCATCCTGACTGAAACACCAGAGGTTAGTTCTGCTTGGTTTTGAGGTTCTATAAATGGAATCACACAGTATCTGGAGTAAACTGCACTGAATGTCAGCCTAGGAGGACACTGTCATTAGTCCTGGGTAGACAGGGATTTGATCAAGACTCTGCAAAAGGAGGACTTTCCTGGTGGTCCAGTGGCTAAGACTCCCCACTCTCAATGCAGGAAGTCTGAGTTGGATCCCTGGTCCGGGAACTAGACCCCACAAGCTGCAATTAAGAGTTAGCATGCCACAGTGAAGGTCCCACATGCCACAAATAAGACCCAGGGCAGCTAAATAAGTGAATATTTTTTAAAAACTGCAAAAAGTATGAGTGCAACCACTCAGTGCAACTTGTTAAAGTAGTCACTTAAAAGGTGGCTTGGGGCTGCCCTCATGGCTCAGTGATTTAGAATCTGCCTTGCAATGCAGGGAACACTAGTTTGATCCCTGATCTGGGAAGATCCCACATGCCACAGGGCAACCAAGCCCATGGGCCACAACTAATGAGGAACCACGCTCTTAGAGTCCGTGCTCCACAACAAGAGAAGCCAACTCAATGGGAAGCCCAAGCACTGCAGCTAGAAAGTAGTCCCTGCTCACCGCAACTAGAGAAAGCCCTTGCACAGCAATGCAAAGCAGCACAGCCAAAAATAAATATGTGAATACATATTTTTTAAAATAATAAAGTCAAAAAAAAAAGTGGCTTGGCAGTTCTGGATGAATACAGCAATTGTACACACACACTCTTAATTTTCCTCCTTCCCCAAACTCACTAAAACTAGTAAAGGGACCAAAACAATGAGGGGGGAAATCCTCTCCAGGTTGACAGCAGGAAAAAATAACAGTGAAATCTGGAAGCTGGAGGGCAGTAGACAAGTGTCCACTAATTCAGCAGAACTGAGAAGCTGCGGTCCCACCAGTCCCCACCACAGAATCCCCGGGGCCCCAGGAACAGGCAGCCCCATTGCCTCTCTGCAACTCAGGGGCTGGGACTGAAATAGCACAGTGAAGGTTAAGATCCCTACCTCTGAACAGCTGCATCCCCCCAACCCTGAATTCTGAAAGGTTAGTCTCTGGGAGGGTATGACACACAGGTGAAAACTACTGAAAACCAGAAAATTAGGTGTGCAGACAAATGATCCACATGGTGACCTTCCAGGAAGGAAACTGGGCAAAGATCTAAAATTGACACTGGGGCATTAAAAAAATTAATCATGGGCTTCCTTGATGGCTCAGTGGTAAAGAATCCTCCTGCCAATGCAGGAGACACGGGTTCGATTCCTGGTCTGGGAAGATTCCACATGCTGCAGAGCAATTACGCCTGTGCTCCACAGCTACTGAGCTTGTGTTCTAGAGGCCAGGAGCTGAGACTACTGGGCCCATGCTGCACAACAACGGACGCCTCCTCAATGAGAAGCCTGCTCACGGCAACTAGAGGGCAGCCCTTGCTCTCTGCCACCAGAGAAAAGCTTGAGCAGCCACGAAGACCCAGAACAGCTAAAAGTAGAAAGAAAAAAAAAGGCAAAACAAAAAACTCCACTTACCCAGATGCCTCACATGACCCACGTGCTCAGAGCTTGAGCCTGCTCTCCCCCACCTCACTCCTAACATGAAGAGGCAATCAAAGATTTCCTGACATCTGACAAAAGCCTTTACCGTGGAAGGTAGAAACCGAAACGGAAAGTAACTTGGAGGAAACAGCCTTCAGGGAGAAGGAAACTTGAAAAAAAAAAAAAAGCAAAAAAATCTATCAGCTCCCAAAGGGGTTAGATATCGTGTCCATGAAACAACAGAATGGGAGAAGGCAATGGCAACCCACTCCAGTATTCTTGCCTGGAGAATCCCATGGACAGAGGAGCCTGTTGGGCCCCATGGAGTCACAAAGAGTCAGACACAACTTAGCAACAAGCTTGCACACACATCCTTTAGACCCAACGTGTGCAGTTTGACTCATCTCATTAAAGATGCTTGATGTCGTCATTGGTTAATTTCCTTTTATTTGCCTGCAGACTTTTTCATAGATGCTATTTTTCCAAATCTGTATGGCTTTTTTCCCTTTTGTTTTGTTCTGCTGTGAATTGCTTTGGTGAACTTGTGCTAGTATACTTAGCTCACAGATGTTCGAGCCATTGTGAATTTTCTTCATCTCCGTAAATAGTTCATCTGTGCTTCTCCCTAATGACGTTTTATTTTTACCCCCATAAGCAACTGAGGTAGAAAAATTAAAATGTTACCATGGAAACAACAACAACAACAACAGAATGCTATGTAACTAGAGCAGTCAAGGTACCAAGAACACCTCTTTGGAAGTGAAAGCCAATTTATAACATTTAAAAGAGCTCTTGGGGACTACCCTGGTGGTCCGGTGGTCTCTGTGCTCTCAATGTGGGGAGCATGGGTTCAATCCCTGGTCTGGGAACTAGATCCCACACGCCACAACTAAGAGTTCAAGTGCCACAGTTAAAGATCACAATGCAGTAATGAAGATCTAAGATCCCACGTGCTGCAACTAAGACCCGGTGCAGCCAAGTAAATAGATATATCGTTTAAAATAAAAGAGCTCTTGGAAATTTTCTTCAGAAATGAATTGAATAGACAAGTTGGAAGATAAAAGCAGAAATCTCCCAGAAAGTATGGCAGATTAATGAAGAGATGGAAAAAAAAAAAAAAGGACTGAAAAGGGAAGGTAAATCAGAGGACCAGCCACAGAAGGCCAGTATTCAATAAGAATTTCAGAAAGTGGAGAAAATCAATTAACCAGTTCAAAAAGAAATATGCCCAGACAAGGACACATATTTCCAGATTGAAAGGACCCACTGGTACCCAATGGATAGAACGTTTGCTATTGTTTAGTTGCTAAGTCACGTCCTATTCTTTGCAACCCCAAGGACTGTAGCTAGACCTGCACCAATGTGAAATTTTATAACACTGGGAGCAGAGAAGATTCCACAAGCTTCTAAAGAGAATAAGTAGGTCATATTACAAGGATGAGGAATCAAAATGCTTTCAAACTTCTCAAAGACAACCTTGGAAGCTAGAAGACAATAGAGCATTGCCTTTAAAGGAGATAATTCCCAATCTAGAATTTCCATTTAGAATTCAATACCCAGCAAAACTATCAGTCAGTCAAGCACGAAGACAGAATAAAGATACTACAGGAACTTCCCTGAAGGTCCAATGGTTAAGACTCCAGCGTTCCAATGCAGGGGACAAGGGTTCAACCCCTGGTTGGGAATAAGATCCCACATGTCTTGCAGTATGACCAAAAGATGAAAAGAAAGAAAGATACAGCAGACTTGTGCTGTTCAAAACATGTCTGTCCCATCCTCTCAAGATGCTGTTTGGAGGATAGAAGGTGAAAGTGAAATGAAGTCACTCAGTCGTGTCCGACTCTTTGCGACCCCATGGACTGTAGCCCACCAGGCTCCTCCATCCATGGGATTTTCTAGGCAACAGTACTGGAGCCACCAAATCATGAACAAAGGCACGTGGCATATTGGAATCAGGAGATCTCACTTTGGAGCAAGGCAAATGGAGTCCCCTGGAGGGTGGTANGTCCGACTCTTTGCGACCCCATGGACTGTAGCCCACCAGGCTCCTCCATCCATGGGATTTTCTAGGCAACAGTACTGGAGCCACCAAATCATGAACAAAGGCACGTGGCATATTGGAATCAGGAGATCTCACTTTGGAGCAAGGCAAATGGAGTCCCCTGGAGGGTGGTAGAAGGAGAATCTAGGCTGACCACTGTGTACCAGTGCTACAGGGCAACCACCTTGGGGCTTGTGACATGAGAGGCAGGCACAGTGAGGACTTGCCACCAAGAAACCCTCTGCCCCAGTAACACTTCCAGTGCCCAAGGATGGTGCTGAGAGTCTGGTACAGGTCCCTGTCTAGACTTGGCCTAACCATGGGCTGGGAAAGTTCTCTCTCCTCTGCGTCCTGCTGCCTGGATCAGCTGAAGATCCTCATTTCACCCCCAAAGTGTAAAGAGGTGGGTGATTGTGTGCCTAGAAGCAGAAACTCAGAGCAGCCCACTCATTCTGTGTTTTAGCAGAGGTCCAGCACCTGACCTGCCCAGATCATGACCTGGCCCACTTCCCTGATAGGAGCTCTTCCAAAGGTGTGGCACTTTCTCTATCCACATCCTGAAGTATCTTGGTTCCCCCAGAATACCTCCAGTCTCACCTGGGCTCCAGTCGCTCCTTCACCTTGGCAATGGAGCGGATGTAGGGCGTGATTTGCTTGGTGATGGTGGTAAGATAGGCATTCTCCTGCTTCAGCTGGAGAAGGTCATGGAGCTGGGCTGTGGGGGCCCAGGCCAGAGCATTAGGTCTTGTTGGCTTCAGATCCTCATTCTCCAGCCTCAATCCATGTAAATATCCCAACTATTTGAGTGATTACCTCTAATTAAAGTATGAGGTAAGATTCCTAAAGTCATCCTACTTACTGAATTCTGACCTCAGATATATTTTGGGGGGTTCAGTTAGCAGCTGTGAGTGAAGAACTAAGAGGGGGACTTCCTGGTGGTCCAGTGGCTAAGACTCCACACTCCCAATGCAGAGGATTTGGGTTAGACCCCTGGTAAGGGAACTAGATCCTCCATACCACAACCAAGACCTGGCACAGCCAAATAAATAAGAGCTTGGGAGTTCGAATATGGTTATCAGGTAACTGGCTTTCTGCCCCTGAAAGCATGTGGAAGGGGAGCACTCAGTAGCAGCTGCCCGGGACCTTCATATATCTCCTGTTCGTTAGCCACCCGCTGGTAGGAGTCCTCCCAAATCTGAAAGAGAAAGTAAGTTGGATATTGCACATGGCCGAGTTGGAAGTTCCATTGGAGCCATTTCTGTCCTCTAGCTGCTCAGAACCACAGGGTGCTCCCAGAAAGTTCCCATGGTTCCAGGGTGCTCCCAGGAAGTTCCTGGGTTCCAGGCAGCAGAGACCCAGGTTCCAGAGCCTGTGAGGGCCTCCTGGGGCCCCAGGCTGAGGTCCCCCGCCCCCACCACTTCCTGTCTAGGGGTAGCCCACCGACATGCTGACAGGTGGGGCTGCAGGGGAGAGAGGTGCCTTGGGAGGGGCTACCTCCTGGAAGACTGCTCTCAGGCCCTCCACAGAAGCATACTCCGAGGCGATCTGGGCGTCCACCTGCAGGGCCTTGTGTAAGATGTCGCCCATGATCTCGGCTTTGATGAGCGAATGGTGCTTGGTGAGGTCCCGGTGCAGCTCCTGTACCTGGTCCTTCAGGTTCTGCATCTCTGCCTGCAGGCGCTGGGGGAGGGGAGAGACGGTGTGTGCCTGTGTGCCCTGCAGGCTGGGTGCACTGCGGGGGGCCTCCGTGGGGGTGCGCCTGGCAGCTCTGGTGGCCGGATGAGGTTTGGCCACTGCACTTTGGCGCGAAGGGGTGGGGCCTTTCCTCGCTGGCCCATCCTGGCCCCCTCACCCGGTAGGAGTCCTCGTAGCGGCGGCAGTGCTCCGTGAAGGGTGAGTCGTCGCCCTCTGCCAGCAGCACCTTGGTACTGATGGACCGGTGCAGTGTGGGCTTTTGGACTGGTGACCCCAACATCTTCCCTACTGGGGAAGGGCAGCCAGCCCCCCTCAGCACCTTGGGGCCTGAGCCCCCTGCGAGCCTGGGGAGAGAACTGGTGTGGATGTGGCTGTGGGGGTTCAGAGGGTCCTCCCTTCCCCCAGCCTCTCACCCCAGGCGGCACACCAGAACCAGGCAGGGGCCCCCAATAAACCTGATGCCAGGCTTTGTCCACCCAAGACCAATGACATCAGCAGGGTATTTTTAAAAATCCTGAGAGTGATGCCAGCGTGCAGAAGAGTCCATCAGGATGTCCTTGGGGCTGGTCCCCAGCACACCTTAAGTTCATGCACACACGCGGGACCTTGCAAATTTGGTCTGATATCCGGTTTCCTGTGCCTGGGGCCCTGGGACCCTTGGCAGATAACCCCAGTTTAGGCATTTCTCCTAACTCCTAGGGATCTCCAGCTCTTTAGACAGCCCCCCATTCCCAGAAGTCAGACCCCCTGTGGCTTCTGGTGATTGAGACCCCACTCTAAGCTACCCTTCCTTTCAGGGCTTAGACACCCCAATCCAGGTGGACAACTGCGGTTGGGGGCAGCCCCTGAGTCCTCCTGTTTACCCCTGGCCCGGCTCCAAGCCCAGTCTACCATGGGCTTCCGACCAGGATGGCTGTTTTCAGGCGGGGCAGGCTCCCATGTGGAGGTCAGTAGGTGCTCTGACGCGGTGCCAGGAGCTTGGTGACCTGGGAGAGTCTGCCCCCACCCCAATGGAAATCTTGCGCCCGCCTTCCCGTCCCCGGTCCCGGCGCCCTCGCGGCTCACGTGCTAGTGCCACCCCCGGCACCCGCTGCGCGGCGTGGCCCCAGCAGCAGTAGCGGCTCCAGGCAGCGTGCAAACTCGGCGCGGTGGTCGCTGGCGATCTGGGTGGTAGGATGAGGTGGTGAGGTAGGTCCCTACCCTGCAGGCCCGCGCCCCCGCCCGCGGCCCACCCCATGCCCCGGTGTCCCCGGCCCACTTTGCGTGCTTGGCCCGTACCTCCGCCCCGGGCCCACCTCGTGCCCCCACGCACCTTGCTGCTCTGTGCCGGCCGCAGGCGATGTGGCCGCGTGACGATGCCCTGCAATCTCTCCATCAGCTCCTGCGGCCGGGGGAGGGGGAAGCAGGAGGGCTCTCAGGTGGCTGGGGTAACACTGAGGGGAGGGTCCGGAGGGCGAGTCTGCCTTTAGGATGGCTACTTGCCTTCCGATCCTGCCTGGGATTGGCCAGATGTCCACCCCAACCTCCCCCACCCCAAATCGACAGGAAAGGTTGGGATGTCTGGACTTCAGTAGACTCTGCGTTTTTGGGGAGGAAGTTTATGCTCCCTCCAGGCTCTGCTTGTCCTCTTATTTATTTATTGGCTGCACTGGTGGCTTTGGGGGATCTTAGTTCCCCCACCAGGGACTGAACCTTGCAGAATCCTAACCACTGGAGACCACCAGGGAATTCCCTCCTGTCCTCTTAAAAGGGCACCTCTGGCCCCCAAGTAGTTTGTAGATGACGATGTGGAGGAGGCGGCCAGCCTCCAGGGAACAGGCTGCCCAGCCCTGAGGTGGGGGTCTCAGATATGCGCATTGGGTTCCTGCTGGGGAGGGGGGACCCAGGAGCTGGGGGCACTCACGTAGCCCAGGTCCAGGAACTCGGCCTTGTTGGCCAAGCTGAGGAAGGAAGAGCAGATGACCAGGTGAACCTGCAAGAGGGACACTGCTCAGTGCCTGGGCGGGGTGCCCAGCCGCATGCCCCCAGCTCCCCTTACCTGCAGGGTGGGCAGCAGAGTGGCCAAATGGGAGAGCTGCTCCTTGAAGGCCTTGTCCTTCTCTTCATACTGGCTGGGGGAGGGGCAGCCAGCCTCATCTCCAAGAGGAGGGCTGTCCACTCCCACCTGGGTGGGGCCTCAGAACTGGGTGGTTCCATCTCCCCACCAGCTTTATGCATCCTTCCCTGTCTCCCCTTCCCTGAGCCACCCTGCCTTCCCCCCGACGGGGTGGACACCTGGATGTCTTGCTCTTAGGGTGGGACGGGGCTGGCCTAGGCTCCAGCTGGTGTCTGGAGGTCAAGGGGCAGAGGGTGGAGACCTGCCACCACTCACCTCTGCACGGCCTGCAGCAGCAGCACTTTCCTCTCTGACAGTTTGTCCTGGGAGGGACAGTCCACTAACTGACTGGGCAGACTTGGCCCTGCCCCATCCCAGCACTCTCCCAGGCTCCTGGGCCCCAGCCACACAGCTGCTTAGGCTGGCTCTCTCTCCAGCCTACAAGCTCTGCTACCCCCGCCTGGGAGCACCGGCAGCCTCATCTTCAATGTCACCTCCTACGGGAAGTCTTCCCTGACCACATCACATCACAGGCCCCAGCCTAGGGCGGGTCCTTGCTCCTCTGAATTTTCCGGGCTACTGAGATCAACTCCTGAAAGTAGTTTAGTGCTTGCTACACTGGAATCTCTAGGAGGGCTGGGGCAGGCCTGGGCCCCAGTCAGGTCATGCTGATAAGGATTCTGGGCTGTGGCCGTTTAGTGCCCCCTACCCCTCACCTGCATGCTGCTGAAGAGGGCCTGGATAGCGGCCTCCTCCTCTGCCGCGCTGCGTCGCACCTCCTCCACCATCGCCTGCAGCAGCTCGATGGCTTCTCGCGTGGCGGTCTGCAGGGCCTTCACCTCCTGGGGACAGGGCGGCCTCAGCCTCCTGGGGGCGCGCGTTCCCAGCCCCCGCCCCAGGGCGCCCGGCAGCCCGCGCTCACCAGCACCGCCTGCTGCAGCCGCTCGCAGCCCTGGACGTAAGCTGACTCGAGGTCCACGCAGTAGACGCGGCTCTCCCTGCAGGGACCCCGCGCGTGAGCCCCGCTCCAGGACGCTCCCCAGCCCCTCACCTCCTGCGCCCTCTACCCACCCGTGCATGTCCCGGAAGCAGCGGATGCACAGCAACGACTTCTTGTCGGTGGAGAACAGGACATAGGGCTCGGCGTGCAGCGCTGCGGCGGGGGCGGCGGTGAGGGCTCCGGCCAGAGCCCGCCCCGGTCCCCGCCTGGCGCCGGCCGCGTCCCCGCACGCCGCACTCACTGCACTTCTGGAGCACGTCGCGGCTGCGCTGGCCCAAGGCCACGATGTCGTGGCGCGCGAACATGCGTGCCCGGTGCGTCTCGTCGCGGCAGCGCCCGCACAGCGGCTGTCCGCACGTGTTGCAGAAATACGTGGTCTCCGCGTCCTGCGGACAGAGCTTGGGCTCAGTCCGCCGGTGAACTGGAAGCCTGTGTTTGCGCGTCTGCGAGTCTCCGACAGGGGCAGGGCCGCCGACAGCCCTTTCGTGTAAACCCCACGCGCAGCGCTCTGTACCCCCAGTTTACAGACGAGAATATCGAGGTTCAGAGAGTAGGTGAGGGGGAGGTACCCAGACCGGGCTTGAGGAGGGGGTTCCCCAGGGTTGTGGGGAGGGCAGATACTGTATTTGCAAAACATTTAACCTACAACAGAAACGTATGTGTGCCCGTGGGCAAGACCTGTCAAGCCCCTCTTGGCACCCTCACTAGGAGCCACATGGCTGTGTTCACCCCAGCCTTTTGGAGCTGGGACTTGACTGGGAGGGGGAAAGGGGTGAAGATCTGCCGGTGCCCTTCCCTGTGGCTGAGAGTCTGAGGCATCGATCCCAGGAATGGCTATGAAAACACAGACCCCCAACTTCTTTGGCATTCAAGGCCATTTCCTCCCCAAGCTCTCCCTGCCTCCAGCCCCTCACCTACTGCTCCTTATCTCCGTACTTCCAGGTAGCACATATTCTAGAACTTGCCAGCACAGCCTGACCTTTTGCTCCTGTAGGGACATCCTCCTGGGAATCCTCAGACCAGCGTCCACAGTCCGGAGAGAGTCCCCTGTGCACTTCTCAGTCCACCCTGAAGCCTGGCCTCTGCTCCCAGGTCCTTCAGGATGACCTCTCCCCCAAAACACAGTGTGCTCACATCCCCTGTCCTCTCTGCTTGCTCTGCGAGATAGGGGCTTGCGGCTACCCAGGTAGCAGTGGACCCTGGAGGGACTCCAGATCTGTGCACTGGATTGCTCTTCCTGTTCCATTTCACAACTCTGCCCTGAGTTGGGGGCCAGTAAACTCCCTCCAAATCCAAATGGCTTTAACCCCTGCACCTAACCGACTGTTGGTTCAAGTGAGTTGTTTTGGACTTCAGTCTCCATACCAGTAAAATGGGGCCTCTGTTCTGGATAGGAGGTGCCTTAGAGAGAGGCTGGAGAGCCCACTGTTGGGTGATCCTCTGAGGATATGGCATCAGCCTGGCACCCTCCGCTCCCCATTGCACCCCAGGTGCCCCTGCCTGCTTGCCGCACTCCAGGTCGCAGTTGGCGCAGCGCACCACCTCGGTGCCATCCCCTGAGCTGTCCACCAGGAACTGCAACAGCCGATCCACTGGAGGGAGCCCGCTGGGGCCCTTCACCACCGTCTGGTGCCTGTGGAGAAGCTTCAGCCAAGCTCCAGATGCCCCTTCCCTGAGGCTCCCTACCCACTTCCTACTGAGTACATTCCAGGCGGAACTAAAAATAGGGTGGGAGGTGGGGTGCTTGCAGGCCTGACATCTATAAATATTTCAGCCAGTGCGCACTCCAACCGTTCCCTTCCCAGCTCTGGAGGGATCCTGGGAGGGGGTTGGCGACTCAGGGTGTCAGAGGCGGAAGCCTCCCCTCAAGCCTCTCTCACTGCATTGGGCAAATTCAGGGTCACCCCAGTACCCTGAGCTTCCCTGGTAGCCCAGCGGTTGAAGAATCCGCTTGCAATGCAAGGGACAAAGGAGGCTTGGGTTCAGTCCCTGGGTCAGGAAAATCCCCTAGAAATGGCAACCCGCTCTAGTATTCTTGCCTGGAGAATCCCATGGACAGAGGAGGAGCCTGGCGGGCTACAGTCCATGGGGTCACAAAGGCTCAGACACGACTGAGCACAGATACACAGGTAGCTTGAGCCAACATAACTTGCTACTTTGACCTGAGACTTAAGGACCCCTAAGTGAGTCATTGGGAGTGTCCAGACACCGAGCTGAGATCGCCTACTCTAGCAGCATCCAATTCCACAGCACAGGCACTCTAGCCTGCCCTTGCCCCCTGATTTATCTTGAGAGGCCTGGGGTGATAATCCCAGGTCTCAGTTACCCTGACCTGTAAAATGGGCAGGAGCCTTCACCATCTCTGGCAGAGAGGCACCAGCTGGGTGCAGTCTCTCCCAGCCTTCTTTCTGAAGAGTCTTGCCCTCCCAGCACCCAGATCCCTTCCCAGAGGGAGCCAGCCTCCCCTCCTCTGGGGCTCCAGGCACTCACTGGCACAGAGGGCAGGCGAGGCGGCCATCAGCAGCGCGGCCACGCAGGCAGCCGGCACAGAACTCGTGAAAGCAGTCCAGCAGGCAGGGGCGCTCATACTGCGCGTGGCACAGCGGGCACACGAGGGGGTGGCCACTTGTCCCGTCCAGGGTGCCCGGGCCCTCCAGAGGGCTGAAGATAGCTCCAGACATCTTCAGGGACAGCGCAGGAGGGCGGTGGGGCGCCTTTGGCTGGGGAGGGCTCTCACCGTGCCCGCGCCGGCATCCGCAGCCCCCCTTGCCCTGCGCAGGTCCCCCTTACCTGTCCGGCCCAGATCCTTCGCGGCGTCCAGAGATCGTGGAGTTGGGGAGCAGCTAGGGCTCGGGGCTGGGGGCTAGCGCGCCGGGGCCAGGAGGACGGGCAGGAGGCGCGCAGAGAGGCCAGACCCTGTGCGTCCTCCCACTTCTCCAAGGCGGCTCCTGGAAGGTCAGTCAGTGCATCCTACCCAACGCCCAGCCTCCGTCTTTACCCCCGACCCAACCTCCCCTTACTCCCACCTCAGGAATTCTCCGGTGTCCTCTGTGTGACCCGCAGGCGGCACACACCCCCCCCCCCCCCCCCCCCCCCCCCCCCCCCCCCCCCCCCCCCCCCCCCCGCCCCCCCCCCGCCCCCGCCCCCCCCCCCCCCCCCCCCCCCCCCCCCCCCCCCCCCCCCCCCCCCCCCCCCCCCCCCCCCCCCCCCCCCCCCCCCCCCCCCCCCCCCCCCCCNTCCGGTCCACCTTTCCCAGGTCGGCGGCTGCTGCCTCGCCTCGAGGGCCTGCACCGAATGAACTCCGCGCTCCCCCACCGCTCTGACCCAGGGCCCCGGTCACAGCCACGGCCACGGCCACTGTACCCCCCGCCCGGAGGAGGAGTGTGGCGGGAACGCGCGGCTGGAAACGACCCCGTGGGGCTAAGGTTCGAAACGTGGACTGGATCCCGCCCGGGATGACAGAGCCCCGAGCCCGGAGTCGCCGGAGCGCCGCACAGAGCGGGCCCCGAGGGCCCTGGCTGCGGGCTCCTCAGGGGTGTATGGCCCCCCGGCCAGGCTGGCTGTGTCGGGTCGGACTCGGCCGGGACAGGAGTTGGTCTACGCGGTCCTATTTCCTCAGCGGCCAGTTGAAGGCGCCCGAGAGCAGCAGCCGCCCCTCCCACCCACTGGCTTGGGAGGCGCGTGAGAGGGCTTGGCATGCCAGGGCTGCGTTAGGCAGGTTGGGGGGCCCCGGCCAAGTTTCCGACCTCTCAGAGCCTCAGGGTGGGTTAGGAAGGGGGACCTCCCGGTGATCAGGGTAGACTTCAATGAAGTGAAATGCACGTCCCAAGCCTCCCCCAGCCCCAGCAGCAGGGGAGTGCCCCCACGAAGAGGTAGGTTTGGGAGGGAGAGAGCGAGAGAGGACGCGCTGAGCCTTTCCACCTACCTAGGCCCCTCTGCCTTTCTTGGCCTGCCGTGTACTTGTTTCACCCAGGGTGATTTTCTCCAAATTGCCTGCTTTCTCTGCACATGCCATCCTGAGCTCCTGGAGAGCACCCCCCCCACCCCCCCGCCCCCGGCTCTGCTCCCGCCACCGCCCCACCCTCACCCCCCCACCTCGACCCGGAAATCAGGGTCAAGCCACAGCCTGACACATGGAAGGTGCTCAATTAAATCTTAGTAATCAGTTAGAAAAAAATAAGAGATAATATTCTAGCTGGGTTTTGAAGGATGAGTAGAAGTTTGCAAGCGAGAAGAAAGGAAGTGAATTCTAGGCAGGAAATACCTATTCTTTTCAGGGTTGATAGCTTATGGTGGTAGATGTCGAAGTTTGTGGTCTGTGAAGAAGGTTTCACTCCAGAACCAAAGATGCAGTCTCAGTCACTCAGAGCTTTGTGCAGCAAAGATTTTATTGAAATGAAAGGACAGAGAAAGCTTCTGATCAGAAGCGGGTAGGAAGAGTACCCACTTTGCTAGACTGAGCAGGGCATTATACACTTTTCAGCTGGCTGCTGAAAATAGATAAAAAGAATACCTCAACACTGAAAGTTTTACCAGACCCTTTCCCAAGCCATACATCCTGAGATAACTTTGACACAAGATTAGCCAGAGAGAACGGGTTCCAGGCAACATGCCTCTGGGAGAGATATAGTGTTGCTGAGAAAACAGGTTCCCAGGCAAGATTTGTTACAATTATAATCATTAACATAGAGCCACCCATGAGTAAGATGTATTACTGCTCTGTAATGATTAGCTCCAGATCTAAAGAAAAGTCAACTCTCAGGCAAGATACATTGTTACACAAGGCTTAAGGAAAGCATGAGCAAGACACTTTGTTGCTTGTGCAGCCTATGTGACTAAGGCAAAAGAACTGGAACAAGAATGTTCACTTCCTCCCTAAAGGAGCCTTGTACTCCCTATCAACCTGCCTAAGTTAACGCTAGAGCAGTCCTCTCTAGCCCTTGTGCTCCAAGTCACAGTAACAGTGGCCAGTGTTCACAGGTCAAGGTACTATTCAAAGCTCTTTTACTTGTATTATCTCAACTAATCCTGACCATTTTTTTAAAAAAGTGAAAGTGTCAGTCACTTAGTTGTGTCCTGACTGCAATCCCATGGCTAGAGTCAGTCAGGCTCCTCTCTGTCCACGGAATTCTACAGGAAAGAATACTGGAGTGGGTAGCCATTCCCTTCTCCAGGTTATCTTCTCGACCCAGGGACTGAACCCGGGTCTCCTGCATTGCAGGCAGATTCTTTACCATCTGAGTCACCAATCCTGACCACCTTACAGCCTTACTATCTGAATAGTATCAGTATTTACTGAGCATCCACCATGGGCCCTATACATAGAAATGGACAAACCAGTTTCACCAAGTACACAAATCAACAAATACAAGGACAGACTATGTTAACTACTCTGAAGGAAAGAATCGGGATGATGTGATGGAGGGCAGCTGGGAGGAGGTAGAGCTGAAGGCACACTAGACAACCATGGATGGGCAGAGCTCCTGGAGGAGGAGAAGAAATGAGACACAAGAAAAAACAAGGACAGACTATGTTAACTACTCTGAAGGAAAGAATCGGGATGATGTGATGGAGGGCAGCTGGGAGGAGGTAGAGCTGAAGGCACACTAGACAACCATGGATGGGCAGAGCTCCTGGAGGAGGAGAAGAAATGAGACACAAGAAAAGCCAGAAGAGTTCAAAGCTGAGCCAATGGCAAGTACAAGGTCCCAGAAGTTGGAATAAATGTGAAGGAAAGAAAGGAAGATCAATGTGGGTGGAGAGGAAGGGATGCAGGATTGGGGTGAGGCTGAGGATGGAGAGTGGGGGCAAGGGCATGTAGAGTTGAGGGTTGCATCTTTGGGGTGAAGGTGGTCATCTTGACCTTCTAGACTAGAGAGGACTCCATGCTGGATGCTGTACATACAGACTTGGGGAGTCATATTTAAGGTTATGTGTCTGGACTTCCCTGGTGGAACAGTGGTTAAGACTGTGTGCTTCCACTGCAGGGGATGCAGGTTTGATCCCTGGTCAGGGAACTAAGATCCTGCATGCCCTGTGGCATGGCCAAAAAAAAAGAAAAAAGACATGTGTTTGGAGCATGGTAAAGGTCAAGTGTAGATAAAGACAAGAAGGGCTTTGTTTCCTGTAGACCTTCAAGTCCAGGGAGGAGGAGAGGGAGCAGCAAGGAGATGGAGGAGTGGCCAGAGGTGGAAGGAGAACCAGGAGAGACTGAGGTCCTGGGGACCCAGGGAAGAAGGGTCACCAAGGATGAGTGACCTCTGGTATCAGATGCTAATAGAAGCAGGAAGACCAAGACCTAACCCCAGTTCTTAACAGGAGGACATCACCAGTGACCTTGATGAGAGCTGTCCTGGTGGCTGGTGGGGGTGTGTGTGTGTGAAAAGCCTCCCCCACCCCCGCCCCGCCCCAAGTGGGTTCAAAAGGAAATGGGAGGAGAGAAAGTGACAGTACACAGAGGAAACTCCCAAGGAAATTGGCCATAACAAAAACATCAAAATTTCTGGTTTATCAGAAATTTCTCACAGTTGTGAGGCTGGAAGCCTGAGATCAGGTGTAGACAGATGGGGCTCCTGGTGCAGCCACTCTTTCTGGCTTGTTGTCGGCTCTCTTCTCCCTGTGGCTCGCATGGCAAGACAGATCTCAGGTGTCTTCTTTGCCAGTCCCATCATGAAGCCCCAGTCTCATGATTGCTTATAAATCTAATTACTTCCCAGAGGACTTGCCTCCAAATGCCATCACTTTGGGGACTAGGGTCTCACTTATGAATTTGGAAGGACACAAACATTCAGTACATAGCAGACACGAGATGAAAGGGGTGGTAAGTGACAGGAAATGTTGCGGGTTGAGAGACTGCTTTTTCTGTTTTAAGATGGGAGGTTTTGTTTTTTATTATTATAAGAGTAGCAGTCAACTTTTAAAAAATATTTATTTATTTTTGGCTGCATTGGGTCTTGGGCTTCCCTGATAGCTCAGTTGGTAAAGAATCCTCCTGCAATGTGGGAGACCTGGGTTCGATCCCTGGGTTGGGAAGATCCCCTGGAGAAGGGAAAGGCTACCCACTCCAGTACTGTGGCCTGGAGAATTCCATAGACTGTATAGTCCATGGGGTTACAAAGAGTTGGATACAACTCTTGGGGTCTTAGTTGCAACAGGAGGAACTTTGCTCCTTCAGCTTAGAGAAGTGTGCTGGTGATTCTCGGGTTGTGGTACAGACTCAGTAGTTGCAGCATGTGGGCTTAGCTGCCCCGAGGCATTGTGAGATCTTAGTTTCCCAGCCAGGGATCAAACCTGCGCCCCCCTGCATTGGAAGGTGGAGTCTTAACCACTGGACCACCAGGAAGTCCTAAGATGGGAGACTTTAAAGAATGGATAAGTGCTGATGGGAAAAAATCTAGAAGAAAGGGTACATTGATGATTTCATGAGGTAGGGGTTGGGGTAAGGGCTATTGGAGTGGTGTCCTCAAGTGGTAGAAGTATGCCAGGGGCCTTATGACCCTTCTTCCATAGTAGCAGGAGGGAAGGCAGAGTAGGGTAAAGATGTTGCTGGATGGGTAGGTGTGTAGGTGGGTGTACATGAAAATTCTTTTTGGCTTGCTTCTGTGTTTTCAAAAAGAGAGCCACGGAGGTTATCAGTTGAGAGGGATGTTTTGGGGTGAGGAGCTGGCATTCTGGCCAGAGGTATGAAAAAAATTACTTAGAGGACTGGCAGGCAGCCCCAAGGCTTGCTAAGTTAAGAGAGGGGTCAGGTCACTCTGGAAAAAGCACACTAAGGATTGTTAATCAGGTACAAAGGTTTGTGAACTAGGTAACTTGAGGGGTGAAATAAGAACTCTAGCTAAACTGCAGCAAGTAGCTGGCACTCCTAGGATGATCCTGTTAGAATGTAGACACTTGAAGGAGGGGGCTCAGGAAGCTGATATCTGAGAAGGGGGCACTGCTCAGCTGGTGTTGGGGAGAAGACAAGGAGGCTGGTTCTACAAGTGTTGGAATAACTGCAACTGGATTCCACTGAAGTTTCTGGAATGTTCTAACTGCTGCTACCAGGATGAAGCAGCAGGAGGAGGTGACACCAACAGAACAGGAACAAGCGGGAAGTAAACCAAGACAAGTCTTTTTCCTCCAGCCGGCAGTTTCCCTCCTAGGCCCCTGTTGAAAGAACCTGACCAGAGCCAGCTGGCAAAGCAGAAGTGTGGTTTGCAGTCAGCAATAGCAGCGTGGGGGCTTTCTTGGTGTCTCAGTGGTAAAGAAACCACCTGCCAATGCAGGGTTCGACCCCTAATCAGCAAAGATTCCATATGCCCAGGAGCAACTAAGCCTGTGTGCCACAACTCCTGAGGTTGTGCTCTAGAATCCAAGAGTCAAAACTACGGCACCCATGTGTTGCAACTACTGAAGCCCCTGTGCCCTAGAGAGTGCTCCACTGCAAGGAAGCCACCACAGTGAAAAGCCTGCACACCCCAGTGAGAGAGTAGCTCCCACTCCCCGAACGAGAGAAAAAAGCCTGCAAAGAAGACCCAGCACAGCCAAATGCGAATAAACACATACCATTAAAAAAAAAAAGGGCAAAGTGGGTTTGGAGCTTGGTCAACTGGCAGAGTAGGACTGAAGGTACGCCTAGAGTACTCAGCATGGAGAATATCCTAACACCACTGTAAGCTAGGCTTGGGCTTCTGATAGGTGCCTACATGGCAGGTGGATGCAGGGACTGGAGGGTGTGTGCAAGAGTGATTATAATGCAGGACCCTGGCCTGGAACTGGTAATGTGGCAGGAAGGGGGACTCCTTCCAGGGCCAGAGAGTGGTCTTGTCTATCACTGAGAAATGAATTGTCTGAGGAGACACATGTGCTGACAATGCAAGAGACTTTATTGGGAAGGGGTGCCGGGGCAGAGAGCAGCAGAGTAAGGGAACCCAGGAGGACTGCTCCACCACATGGCTTGCAGTCTTGGGTTTTATGGTGAGGGGACTAGTTTCTGGGTTGTTACTGACTGAAACACTCAGATCTCAATCACTCAGTCACTGATTGAGGGTCCTTCCTTGTGGCACATGCATCACTCAGCCAAGATGGATTCCAGCAAGGAGGATTCTGGGAGGTTGGTAGGACACGTGGTGTCTCCTTTTGACTTACCCAAAATTCTTCTGGTTGGTGGTGGCTTGTTAGTTTTGTTTTTACCAGGACGGCATCTCATAAAATAAGTCATGCAATTAATTACTATGATGCCTGGCTAAAGTGGGCGGTTCCAGTCAGTGTTTCCCCTAACAGCAAGGATATGAGGGGCTGAAAGTAGTCCAGTGCGTGGAACGGTAGGTCTGGGGACAAAGACCCCTTGCCACTCAACTTTGGTCCGAGGACTAACAGCAGCAGCCAGCAGTGTCTCCTGGGAGCTCTCATGAAGCGCAGAATCTCAGGCCAATGAGACCCACTGGATTGGAATCTGGAATGAGATTCCCGGGTGAGTCCTGTCTGTATGTCAGTACGGGGAGCGCTGGCAGACGAATTTTTGAAGCGGGGAAACTAGAAGGGATAAGGGACTTCCCAGATGGCGCTAGTGATAAAGAACCTGCCTGCCAATGCAGGAGACCTAAGAGATTCAGGTTCGATCCCTGGGTGGGCCCACTTCAGTATTCTTGCCTGGAGAATCCCACGGACAGAGGAGCCTGTCGGGCTACAGTCCATAGGGTCTCAAAGAGTCGGACAAGACTGAAGCGGCTTAGTACGCACCAGAAGAGATGAGCTGGAAAGCTAGGGTGATCCGAGGATGGGGAGCTTTTGTCTGAGGTGGTGGAGAGTGTACCCGACTGCAGCCTAGAGGGCTAGCATCTGGAGGTAGCCCCTGCGCACCCGCTTCCTGACTGGAACTTTGGGTAGGAAGAAGCCAAGTGCTCGCGGACATTAGGACCCCAAATTAGGCCTCACCGCCCCAAGTCAGTGGGTTCGATTCCCATCCCACTACCTGGTTATTGACGGTTTATTGAATCTCATTATTCATTTTTTTAAAGACTGTCAAAAGTAGAGCGAACCCCTTTATTTAAATACTCTTCGGGCTCGTCTAGTCAGGCTCCCCTCTCCGCTCCTTCGCAGTGGGACAGGCTGCTCGGCTTCCTCCCTCCCCCTACAATCCTAGGTCCTAGGTGGGAGGGGCGTGGGACGATGGTTTTTGCATTCAGGTAAAAACAATCGCTCTCCGAGAGTACAGAACGGGGCAAGACAGTGGCAACCGAGGGGCGTGGCAGAGAGATTAGTACGGCCTGAGCCCTGCGTGCTCTGCGCGCTGTGGCCTCTTTGCGTCTGCGTAGTTCGCTCACCTCCCTTTCTGCCTCCGCTGCCGCCATGGCGCCTGTGGTTAGTATGGCTCCGCGTGAGGCCTCGGCTCTTGGGGAGGCACGTGGGTCTCACCGGCTCGGCCCCTACTTGGCTCTTGGCGGACGGCGCTCAGCATCGTCCCACCGGGGCCTGGCTAGCAGGCCGGCCGGAGTGAGCCAGTGTGGCCGCCGATCCCCGCAGGTTGTGGGCGGAGGAGGCCGCGGCCCGAGGCTCAAGGGGGAGATCTGGGGCTTTCGGAAGCCGCCGCTCGGGCTTGGGCTCCTGCCTGTGGTCAGCAGGGAGCTGGGGCACTGAGATTGCAGCCTGGGCTGGTCAGCGATCCTTGGAGCCGGCGTAAGGCAGCCGAGGCCTGGGCCCGGTTACCTGGGCGGAGGGAGGGGAAGGAGGGGACCTGCCACTTTCGGGGACCGTGCGCAACCGGAAAGCCTATTCCGGGACTCGGGATCAGTGGCAGGGTCCACGAACAGAGGCCTCGCTGGCCATATTTCACGAGGAGGCCTGGGCTAGAGGACCCTTTGGCGTCTCCGGAGGAAGTTAGATCTTCAGGGCGTAGCTCTGCAGACCCTTTCTGGTGTCCGGCGAGGACCCAGGTGGATTCTGTGTCTGCCAGGCTGAGCCTGGGCCGTGTGGCGCCCTCATGTCACTGGCTGCAGATGGTCTCCTCCCAGGTTACTTGGAGAAAGTTTCCCTACCCTTCTTTGTTGGGACACCTTTATTAACAGTTTGGGCTCATTTCCAGCTTTCTGCCTGGGTGGGCCTTTAATGCTTTTAGGCGTTTGTATGTTTTTGATTTAAAACCATGGTGTGTGGGGTATGGAGCCCATATCCTGCCGGCAGGTCGTCTTGCTGATTGTGTGTTTCCAGGGCTTAAAAGCAGCCCCTTTGATTGTTACTAGGAAGACATGTTAGGAAGGAGTGACTTTTGTCGAAGCCTAAGTGTTTGAAAAATTCATCCAGTTAATACAAGTTTTAGGTGAAGTTCTTTGAGACAGGAAAGGATGTGAAATGTATTCTTACAACTACAGGTAAGTATGTTGTCCAAGTGCTTTTTTTTTTTTTTTTTAATTGGAGTTGGAATTTGTAGAGGGAGAATATTTATATAAGGATCTTTGTGAGAATGAAGGAGCTGGAACCTTGTAGCTAAACTGGTGGTTTGAAAGTGCTCATTCAGAGATTAAATCAATCAGAAGACCAGAGATTGTCAACAGTCTTGTAATTAGAACCTTTAGCTAAACCCTTGTTCCATTTGGGGTTAGATGGGCTGCTAGGACATGTGGTTCTGGTCACTGTCCTGAGAAAGTAGATGAGACAGGACGAAGGGAGAAAACAGATAAATTGGATTGCCCCCAGTTCCGATTAAAACTGTTTTAGGTATGCAAGGCACTTTCATGCCTGTGCCTTAATCCTGGAAGAAAACAAGTGAGTGTTTCTTTATTTTGGAAATTTTAGAGTGAATAAAAGGAAACATTTCTTTCATTGTAGTTCTTAAGCTAACAGACCTTCCATTATTCCCCTGGAAACTAGGGATGCTGGAAAGTGTAAGTGGGAAAAGAGTGCTGTAATGAGTTTCCTCTTCTAGAGGGCGTGACCCCAGAGCAGCATCTTGAGTACTAGCCATCCTCCGTCCTTGGTGCCCTTGCAGGGGAACAGAATCCCATGGTTTTGCGTTTGTGTGTACTTTTACAACTCTGGCCTTTCCACTTCTGTTAATTTTTTTTTGTTTTTGACTGGTCATGCCTTTCTCTCTCTCATCATTTGTATCCTTTTCTTAGAAAAAGCTTGTGGCGAAGGGGGGCAAAAAAAAGAAGCAAGTCCTAAAATTCACTCTGGACTGTACCCACCCTGTAGAAGATGGAATCATGGATGCCGCCAATTTTGTAAGTTACCCCCCTGATGCCA
Source organism: Oreotragus oreotragus (assembly GCA_006410675.1). Classification (NCBI taxonomy): domain Eukaryota; kingdom Metazoa; phylum Chordata; class Mammalia; order Artiodactyla; family Bovidae; genus Oreotragus; species Oreotragus oreotragus. The sequence continues at coordinate 164,061 of SJYX01021997.1, forward strand.
CCCTGGACAGTAGCGAACCCTTTTGGATATTGCTGAGAAGACATACTGGAGCCTGTTTGTTTGCAGGCTCAGGCTGCTCTGCAGTTCTTGCTGTTGGGTTCGACTCTGGATCTCTGTTTGGTTCTGGTTCTAAGCCTTGCTTTCTCAGGGGTGTGACAGTGGTGAGTAAAGGAGATGCAGGGGAGCAAGTCAATGCCAGAGGGCCACATTTTCTTCTTCGGTTCCCAAAAAGATGTAACTTAAAATTTATCAGGTGAACTTCCTTGGATCCAACATCTCCTCTGCACTTAGGTGTGTTTGGGTGTGAGCTTGGCCCTGACACTGACGTTTTGAGCCCAGGGGCTGCCTGTGCCCTGGGCCTGATGCTTGGTTCTGGGACCTTGGACAGAGGACAGCATCTCCGTGAGCTTTCTGTTGTATTAAGCATCAGAGCTTCAGTATTTGTGTGAAAATATCCTGCTTGCTGATTTTAATTGTAGCTTGGTTTTTTTCAGACCTTGCTCTGTACTGATTTTTTGCCCTCATGTTGGCCCCATCCCCCAATACTCCTTTATTTCACCTAAATCTAGAAAAATGAACCCAACTGCCGCATTTTGGAATCTGCAACTTGGTTTTGGCATTTTACACTTTTCCTCTCCATAGCCAAGCAGAGCTTGGGGGAGTTCAGACATACTGTTGTACAGAGCCCTAAGTTGACATTTTCTCTTCAGTCTCCAGAGGTCAACTATTGCCAAGATTAATATCATTACAACAAGAATAATTTTCAAATTAAAAAATTAGCAGCTTGGCCTGTGGCCCCGACTTACGAAGCTTGGTGTCTGGGTAGCCTGTAGTTGACTGCCCTCTTGTGGATGCCTGCCGTGGTCCTGGCCTGGCCTGCAGGAGGTCCCTCCATGGCTCTGTGCTCCTTCTGTCTTCTTGCTTTTCTCCCTGGCCTCTTGTCTCTCCTAACTTGTAGCTTCTTCTACATTGTGTCTGATGGCCCTGTTCTGCCATTAGTCCCTCCACTGTCTCTCAATATGTGTATATGACTGTCTTCCTTTTAGGTGCCTCCTTTGGATAGAAAACAGGAGTTGTTTATGAGTCTAAGACACGAAAGTCAAGATTTCTGACCTCTTCACACCTGTCGACAGTTAATATATTGTATATTGGTGTTTTGTTTTTTTTTTGGCTGTGTTGTGCAGCATGTGGGATCTTAGCTCCCTGACCTGGGATTGAATCCATGTTCCCTACAATGGGAGCTCAGAGTCCTAATACCAGCAGGAAAGTCCCCAGATTGGAGTTTTTAAATAGAGGACTGTAGGGATGGGAGCTGAAGGGCCTTCTTGTCATTGCAGTATCAAGAAAACCATAAAAGTCCTCCTTTTTGGTCCGAGAGGTGAATGACCAGCCCAGGCTTCCTCTGGGATTTTCCCAGAGTCCCATCTCTGGGCTTCTGGGCCAGTGTCCCTCCTGCTGTTCAGTGCTGGTGCACGTGGCACCTCAGCAGATAGATCTGTAATTGCTCTGGTTGCTGTATGTTTTTGTTCTTCTGTTTGGTTGAAGACTTATTTCTCCCATCACACTGAGGACAGTGCTTTACATGTCTTAGGTTTAGAGGCTGCTTGCCATTTTGGTTGCCTATATCTACAGTTGTAAGTTTGGGCCTAGGTTTCCTGTCTACTCTTTACCCTTGACCCAAGAGTCAGAGACTGAACAAATAACCAGCTGTATGCTTAGAGACAGGAGTATAAAAAAATATTTTGGGACTTTTGGGATGGTCCAGTGATTAGTGCTCTATGCTTCCAATGCAGGGGTTGTGGGTTTGATCCCTGGTCAGAGAACTAAGATCCCACGTACCATGTGGCGTGGCCAAAAAATTAAAAATAAGTAGTGTGTGAAAGTGGTTCAGTCATGTCCAACTTTTTGTGACCCCATGGACTATACAGTCCATGGAATTTTCTAGGCTAGAATACTGGAGTGGGTAGCCTTTCCCTTCTCCAGAGGATCTTCCCAACCCCGGGACTGAACCCAGGTCTCCCACATTGTAGGTGGATTCTTTACCAGAAGAAGAGAAAGAAAATAAAAAAGTGTTTTGCTGGTGATGTTGGTGAACTAGTCTCCTCACTAACTGGTCCATTTGATGATTTCTACAGGAGCAGTTTCTTCAGGAGAGGATCAAGGTGAATGGAAAAGCTGGCAACCTGGGTGGCGGTGTTGTAACAATCGAAAGAAGCAAGAGCAAGATTACTGTAACTTCTGAGGTGCCCTTTTCCAAAAGGTATGGGAAGGAGAGGCGTTACTCGTTCGTGTCCTCAGCTAAGGTTCCCACCCACCCTGGCCAGGAAGGTTGCTCCCTGCAGAGTCATTTGCTTTGTGGTTCCCTCTGTTAACTTCTGGAGCAGTGTCCAGTGTGAGGGGCGGTGAATGAACGAATGTTCCTCTTGGTAGTTTTCTACAGTTTTGTTTTCTGCAGCCGAAAGCAGTGGTCCCCAGTCTTTTTTGCACCAGGGACCAGCTTTCTGGAAGACAGCCTTTCCATGGCGGGGGAATGGTTCTGGAAGCAATACAAGCCATGGGGAACTTCGCTTTCTGTCCTGCTGCTCACATCGAGCTCTGTGGCCCACTTCCTGTCAGGCTTCGGGCCAGACAAGTCTCACGGCCTGGGGTCTGGGGACCTCTGGGCTGAAGGATTTCCAGCAGTAAAGATGCTCAGACTTGCTTAGACTGTATTCTTAAAAGTGAGCCTTCCTTTGCCTCTAGATCACTTTCAAGAGCTTTCATTTTTATTTTAGTTTTTTTTTTTTTCTTCCTTCTGTTCAGTTGCTAAGTCGTATCCCAGTCTTTTTGACCCTGTGGACTGCAGCAACACTAGGCTTTTTTTTCCTGTAAATGCTACCAGAATTAGATGAGGGATCAGAAGTCTCAGTTTAGACTGAAGCCACCTCATTTAATTCCTGTAGGCCCATTTATTTATTTATTTTTGTCCATACCACGTGGTTGGCAGGATCTTAGTTGCCAGACCAGGGATTGAACCCTTACCCTTGGCAGTGAAAGTGCTGTGTCCTAACCACTGGACCACTAGGGAATTCCCCTTTGCTTATGTTTTTAACTAAATCAATCAGCAAATGTCTGGGTCCCTTCACTATTCATCTGAAACTATCACAACATTGTTAATTGACTATCCTGATACAAAATGTTTTTGGTGTTAAAAAAAAATAAAATTTAAATTAAAAAAAGAGATATGACTTTAAAGCTAAGTGAATTACTCCTTTTTTTCTGGCTGTGTGACTTGTGGAATCTTAGTCCCTGATCAGAAATTGAACCCAGGCCCCCAGCAGTGGAAGCATGGAGTTCTGACCACTGGCCTGCCAGAGAAGTCCCTGAACTACTCCCTTCTGCCTGGCTGAGTTATTGTATGTGTGCAGAAGGCCGTTAGATGGCATGAGAGACAGGATAATCGAAGGGCCTCCAAGGTGTACTTAACACCTGCCCCACCAGCCTCTGCTGAGCTCGCGGGGAAGAGCCTGCAGTCCTGTGGTCTGTTTCCAAATCTCCTAACCTAGTGTGAGAATGTCTCCTAACACGTGTCACTTCAGTTTCACAGACTTTCTCTTGTTTGCCAAGTAGGGAAGGAAAAGAACCTGATCTGTTAGAACTATGTTTTCTTGAAACATTCCAGGGGCTCCTAATCTAGAATGTTCTTTTGGCCACACCAAGTGGGATCCAGTTCTTGACCGGGGATCTAGTTCTTGACCAGGGATCAAATGTGTGCCCCCTGCAGTGGAAGCTTGGAGTCTTAACCACTGGACCACCAGGGACCAGTGGAACATTTCTCGCTAATCTCTGAACTTCTGTGTTTTAACCTAGCTACCCCCCATATTCTGTTATAAAAATACTCAAGCTACCTAAACTTTTGAATTAACCCACTTTACCTGGATATAATATAATAGAAATAGTAAATGGAAATAAAAGAGAATACCTTGTGGGTAAAACGACCAAATTGTTTTATTTTTATGTAGGGAAAAGTGGGTAGAATTGAACTGAGATCTTCACATCTTTGTGAAGATTGCTTGGTTGACGTGAGTAACACAGTGGAACAGTGTTTGTTTCTGGAGGTGTCGGGTTTCTCGGTTTGTTAACACTTGGTCCCATCTAAAATACCAGAGTTGGCCAGTGCATCTCATTTAGTCCTTGTACCAGTCTGAAGAGATGGTGAGTATCTTGAGACCTGTTTTATAGAGGGTGACACTGAGGTCTAGAAAGACTAACTTGCCCAGTGATGGGTTTGCTGAACCTTCTATTCCCTCTTTACGGTCTGGGAAGATGCCAGAATAGATAAACCCCAGGGCCTCATAAGCAGATGGATGAGAGAGCAGGACTGTGGGCTTTGTGTTGAGCACAAGAGCCATTGTTGCCTTTAGGTGAACGGTTTCCTGACAGCAGTGTTTGGGGTTGAGGCTTAGCTCATGCAGGCTCAGGTGGCTACTGGGCGAGTAGAGGAAAAGTGGGTAGAATTGAACTGAGATCTTCACATCTTTGTGAAGATTGCTTGGTTGACGTGAGTAACACAGTGGAACAGTGTTTGTTTCTGGAGGTGTCGGGTTTCTCGGTTTGTTAACACTTGGTCCCATCTAAAATACCAGAGTTGGCCAGTGCATCTCATTTAGTCCTTGTACCAGTCTGAAGAGATGGTGAGTATCTTGAGACCTGTTTTATAGAGGGTGACACTGAGGTCTAGAAAGACTAACTTGCCCAGTGATGGGTTTGCTGAACCTTCTATTCCCTCTTTACGGTCTGGGAAGATGCCAGAATAGATAAACCCCAGGGCCTCATAAGCAGATGGATGAGAGAGCAGGACTGTGGGCTTTGTGTTGAGCACAAGAGCCATTGTTGCCTTTAGGTGAACGGTTTCCTGACAGCAGTGTTTGGGGTTGAGGCTTAGCTCATGCAGGCTCAGGTGGCTACTGGGCGAGTAGACTAAGGAGGCCAGGTGCTTAAGTGCACAGCTCGAGTCAGAGCAGTTAAGTGGGGGTGGGGGTGGGGGTGGGGGTTGGGAGATGGGCATCTCAAAGTGGGAGTGAGAATGACAGGGCCCTGACCTGCGGTCCCAGGAACAGCAACCTCAAAAAGGAGGTTTTAGTCAATGAGGTGCAGTACTTGGAGCTTGTTAGGAACCCAGCAGTTTCTCAATAAAAGATATTAATTAAGATTGTGTGCTTAACTTCCAAGTGACCACCTTGATCTCTTTCCCCAGTGGTCACTACAAACCATTTTATAGGTGATGGCTCTTGTTTCATGGACAGTGGTCACATCTTAATCTGTTCTCATTTTTATGGCCAGGTTAGTTAGAGGAAATGTGGATGATGTTTATTCTCATTAGAACAGTGACTGGGTATATTTCCCAACTGCCATTTTTTGAACCATGGGAAAATACCTTGAATTGTAGTGACTTTGAATGCACAGGTTTCATAAAAGTTACAGTGTTTCAGAATATAAGAAGGTCTTGTGTCTAGTGGAGTTCTCAAGTGTTCTTTCTCTGCAGGTATTTGAAATATCTTACCAAAAAATATTTGAAGAAGAATAATCTACGAGATTGGTTACGCGTAGTCGCTAACAGCAAAGAAAGTTACGAATTGCGTTACTTCCAGATTAATCAAGATGAAGAAGAGGAGGAAGATGAGGATTAAAACTCAATCTGGAATATTTGTATAAGTTCTTAAATAAAATTTATCAACTGAAATGATGGTTTTCCTTGTATCTCTGCAGTGTGGACTGAACAAAATTGAAAATCATAGTAAAAGGGCTTCACTTGGGCTGCCTCTCACTTGTTATTAAACTTTTTTTCTGCTTAAAGATTTCAATTCTTGTGGTAGAAATAGCAAAACAGAGCTAAGCCTCCTTCGAGGGAACTGATTGTTGTGTGACACTGAGCAGGTGGAGGAGGGTGTGGGCATTGGGGGTGAGTCAGTTACTATTTTACACAAAAAGGGTGAGTCAGTTCCATTTGGTACCTCTCAAAGACTGAGGAATACAAATGTGGCAACTCCCGATTCACTGCAGGCAGAACCAGGGGCTTGCTTTTGAGGTTCTCGCTTCCCTGGTGGCTCAGGCGGTGACTGCCTGCAATGTGGGAGACCCGGGTTCAATCCCTGGGTTGGGAAGCTCCCCTGGAGAAGGAAATGGCAACCCACTCCAGTACTCTTGCCTGGAAGATTCCACGGACTGAGGAGCCTGGTAGGCTACAGTCCGTGGGGTCACAGAGTCGGACACGACTGACTTCACTTCTTTTGGGAAAGTGGCAGTGTCAAAAAAATGCAGGGTTCTGGGGCAGTTTTGTGATTCTGTCTTAATTTTGTGATCACAAATTACTCTTGATACACATGGTTGCTATGTATGCTAAACCTTTTTCTTCCCATGGAAATAAAACGTGGCCCTTCAGTGTTGCCTTGTATTCTGCTCCCCCTCAGGAAAGGGTCTGGGGAGTGGCTCTTTTAAAAAGTCCCAGGTGTTGGATTAAGGAAAGGTCTACACTATAGGAATTTGTAAAATAATTGTTTCTCCAAGTCTTTGCATCGAACTGTCATTCTGACCCCAGCAGGGGGAGCTGGAGATGAGGCATAGTGGAGATTCCAGAAGAGGGTGAGGATCTGTGGGATAGAGACATGGGTTAGGATCAGAATTCTTCAATGCCCAGAGCTCTGGAGTCTTGGGATTGGGTGTGAAGGCAAGGGACTGGGAGACAACTCAGGCTGAAGCGAAGTGTCCAGATGCCCAGTGAATAGTCACTTCATGCCGTTTAGGCCACAGCTGGACTTAATGTCATTCTACAGACTAAATTGAAGGCAGTGTTCCCACCATACCATTCCCACAATGGGTTCTCTTGCCCTGTGTGTAGAGGCTAGAGATCCGAGGTCATTAACAAGATTGTAAAGATGTGACTTGCTGATAGAATCAAGAGGGAGAGGAGGACCTGATACCTTAAGGTGCCCTCCTTAAGTCTAAACCATTCTGCAGGAAAGTGCATTGTCTTAAGATGACATAAATTCATGGTTTTCCAGCGCTTGCCTATGGTTCGTTTCCATACCTGCAATTCTTACGTTCTTGCTAAGTCGCATAGCTAGAAATGTTAACATTTGGTGCTTTTTGAGTTGAATTTAACATTGAGGGTTTGCAATTTCATTTGTGGTAAAGTACCATTTTCTTTCTATGCAAATTTCTTGAAGCAGAATTATTTGCATGTTTCTGTTCTAGAGAAGGCAAGGTTTCTTTCAAATTTAACTGAAGCTCTTTGGTACTGTCCCTTACTATGATTATTAATTTTGTTAACAAGGTTGTGACTTGGGTTTACAAATTGTACTTGTTTGTTGTACTGATGTTGCATTATAGAAACCTTAGTTTGATTATAAAAAATTATCCCTGGGCTGAAATTAGTATATAAGTTTTTTCTTTTAAACTATTCCCAGGATTAAAAATTTGTAATAAAATGGAAACTTCTTGGGTTTTCTGTGCCTTTTTAAACTCTTGTATTTTGACTTCTGATCACATACTAAAGTATGTGGTAAAGTACCATTTTCTTTCTATGCAAATTTCTTGAAGCAGAATTATTTGCATGTTTCTGTTCTAGAGAAGGCAAGGTTTCTTTCAAATTTAACTGAAGCTCTTTGGTACTGTCCCTTACTATGATTATTAATTTTGTTAACAAGGTTGTGACTTGGGTTTACAAATTGTACTTGTTTGTTGTACTGATGTTGCATTATAGAAACCTTAGTTTGATTATAAAAAATTATCCCTGGGCTGAAATTAGTATATAAGTTTTTTCTTTTAAACTATTCCCAGGATTAAAAATTTGTAATAAAATGGAAACTTCTTGGGTTTTCTGTGCCTTTTTAAACTCTTGTATTTTGACTTCTGATCACATACTAAAGTGGCTAACACATGGCTACTGTTACTGTGCAAGGATTTTTTTTTTTAAGGACTGCATGTCAATCTGTTTAGCAACAAAATTGGTTGTCCTGCTGTACCAGCAATGACCTTGAACTTCATTAAGTTTGATAAGAACATGTGTATTTTATTCCCTCTTTCTTCACCTTTAGTTACGTTGCTGTGCCTCAGGTTCTGGAGAGTACTATAACCAAGCTCTCCATGTAGAATGTCTTCAGACCCAGAGCCAGAGAAATAACTTGGCAAACACATGACTTTTTCTGATGGATGTGATGTGAACTTGAATTACTTGGCACCCATTATACCAACTGGGCCTGGGCCACATTTTAGACCAATTTTCTTTTGATCTGTCTTGCCTCGTGACTCACCTGCCTGATCAAGGCACAGGAAAAGATTAGGTCATGGAGAGTTTGAAGCTGAGATTTAAGTTCGTGCAGGTAGTGAAGTAGGAAGTTGGTACAGTCTTGTTCTCAGCTGATTCCAACTCCACTTCACCCTTGGCTTGATCAATACCAGGTCTTAACTAAAGGTTTAACTTTGTTTTCCTTTCAAAGGCCCCTGTGGACCACCCCCCCCGCACCCTGCCCTCCCATGACTCCTTCAGTGGTGAAGGTGTGCTTTTCTAAGTCATGTCATCCTTGCAGCATTTCAGGAGGAGCCTTGTGTTAAAATAGAGGAGTTCAAGCTAATCAGTGGTGCCTAGCACTGTGGTGTTTGGAAACGTGTCACAGACGTGGAGAAAGTGGGACAGTTTGATCATGTCAAATAATTTTAAGACAATTGGTCAAAATTAATGGGGCATTTAGACCTCAGCCTTTTTAGGGCTCACTTGGTTTCTTGGAAGGTGGGCAGCACTCTCGCAAGTTGATGCTGGTCCTCCAGCCACTGATAGGCTCAGGGGAGCCTGGAAACTGGCTTTGGCAGTCTGCTCTTGCCTCCTTTTTGCTGCCTGGCCCGTCTTCTGACTTGCCCCCAAACTTCTCAAGGCTGTACGTAGGGTCCTGTGCTGACCCTTTCCTGTGAGGGGGGCACACCCCTCGGAGGTGGGTCCCTAACAAGACAACCACAGATTTGGCAGTACCATGGCCTTTGCTTGGTAACCTTGGACAGAGCCAGTATATTTTTTTTTTTTGGTTGTGCTGGATCTTCTTTGCTCTGCGGGTTTTTCTCAAGTAACAGAAAGAGCTGGTCTAGTTAACGGTGGAGGATGATCACTGACAAACATCTCGATTCTGATTTGCCAAATTAAGCAGCTGGAACTCTTCTTGGTTGAAAGATATCTGACTTTCTCAACCTCATCTTGCCACAGTTAATGGTTCCTGTGTGGTGAGGGGCTTTCTGGTGACAGGAAATACTGCAGGTCCCAGCTTCTCTACAGTGGGACAGGGGACCTGTGGAGGTGCCCTGACCTATTTCCTCCATCTGGGAAGGGCTGGGGGTGGGGCTGGTGCCGAAATGATGGGCAGTTTTTAGGTTTTTCTCCTGGATGGTTAATTTTCAGGAAGACAGGAGGTCTGGGAAGAGGAAGGCAGCCTTGCTGGGGAAAATGCAGGCCTGCTGAGGAATCTGTGATTGAGGCTCCCTCAGCTAGGTGCCCAGGAGGTGAAATACAGCTTCAGGAGACTGGGAGGGGCCCTTGCTTTCTTAGCCCGCCTCCTCCCTGCCTGTCCCTTGACCCTGGCAGGGTGCCTGCCCAGGGTGGATTCAACATCTCTCCTAATGTGGTTTAAAAGCAATTCAGGAGATGGTATTCCCAGCTCCCTGCACTTTGTCCAGGAGGCTGGACAGACCGGTCTTTGCCCAGGAATGAATGAAGAGGAGATTCGGTTTGAGGCTTACTGGAAACCCATTAGATGGGCAGGGAGAGGAGAAGTGTGGGACACATCTTTCCAGCCTTGCCTGTGCCATCTATCATCTTCAGGCCACCTCCTCAGGAGGTCTTGCACTGGGAGTCCTCGCCAAGCACCCACAACTCTCCTGGCTCCTCAAAGGCCCCAGGAAGGGTGAGCCTGCCTGATGATGCCAGTGTGGCATGGGTACTGGTGTCTGTCCACCTGGAGGAAGCAGGTGTTCAGCCAAGACCAGAGAGGTGGGTGCCAGAGAGGAGACCGTCTCATAGCTGCTTTGGGCTTCCCGAGTCAGGTGGTTCCTGTGGGTCCCTGGCGCCACTGGGTCTCCAGTGGGTTCCTCCAGAGATGTCTGGCCCCAGGCAGTGAGATGAGGGTTCCGGGTTCTTCCAGGATTAGAAAGCCGGCCAGCCTGTCCTTCGCTGAAACTTTTGCGTTCTTAGAGTAGCTTTAAGACTCGCTGCAGCCGAGACTGGCAGCACTTATTTAAAATTCCAGTCTTGCTCCCGAGGGCTTTGGCTTCCATCTAACCTTTAACAACCGAGGACTGGTGGCAAGGTTCCTTCCCACTCCGCGACAGGTGTCGCTTCTGAGCGGGAGTTTCGGGCACAGAGAACGCGGTTCCACCTCACCCCCGAGGGGCTGGATATATTTAAAGCGGACCAGCCAGGAGGGGCGTTTTGGCAGGGGATACGTGGGCGGTGGGAGCCGGGTGCGATGGAGTGAGGGAGGAGTCAGCCTGCAGGTTTTTCTGGAGGAATCAGTCCCGCTGTCTCCAGAGCGGCCCTTCCCCAAGTGCGGAACGCTTTTTTCTTCGAATGTTCTTTGGAAAGGGGGTTATAGAAGCGTGTTTGGCTCGGTGCGAGGCGACCAGGGGCTGGGCGCGTGTGAGCAGTGAGGAAGCTCGCTGCCCGCTGCTCCAGGGACCCTGCCCTGAGCCCTTGGGGACCCATCCCGAGCAGGGGCGGCGGTGGCAGCGGGCCCCGCCGCGGGTAGGCGCGGGCCGGCCCTTCCCTCCACTGGGCCCGGGCCGCCCGAGTCCCAGCTGCCCGCTTGGCCGTCGGGTCCCCCGGCGCGCGGGCGCCTCGACGGCTCCCCCTGCCGGAGTGCCGGGTCCCCCACCCCGCACCCGGAGGCTCCGGACTAGTCCCCCCAACTTGTTCTCTGCTGTTAACTAGTCTCGCTGCCGGAACGATGGGATGGGGTTGCCACAGCAACCAGACTGGACGTCACAATCCGGGCATGTGTGCCGCCCCCCCGCCGTGCCGCCGTGCCGCTGGCTCTGCCGCCGCCACCTC
>SJYX01021997.1:179772-230687 GCA_006410675.1 Oreotragus oreotragus
TCGGTTCCTGGGTGGGCTGGGTGGGGCCCGGAGAGGGAGGAGGACGGGACGGATTAGGGGACCGGGCGAGCGCCCGGGCAGCGGCGACTTCCCTCCGGGCCCACGAAGGCTCCAGGCTGAGGCGCGCGGGCTCGGACTCCGCTCCCGGTTCCCGGCCGCCGGGTGCCGCGACCGCCGCTCCCCAGCACTTTGCCCGGGCCGCCGGCGTCGTCCTGGCGCGCCCTAGCGCCGGCCGGCGTCTCCAGCCCGCGGTCGCCCGCCTATTGGCGTTCCCAGCCCACCCTGCTTTGGCTCCGGGCCTGACTCCCAGGGCCACCGCCCCAGCCTTTGCCATCCCTCTCCAGAATTCAGCAGAAAACAGGGTTTGTGCGTCAGGGGCAACCTTGCAGGATCATTCCTTACTTAACTGCTCACCGTGTGTTTGGGACGTTCCCCTCACGGCGCAGCTGGGCAGGGCCTCACACTGTGGACCGGCTGTCTTCGTTCCCTTCCAGAGGACTCTGTCACATCTCAGCGTCCCCACACCAAGTCACGGCCCTTCTGGCCTCCCAGGGGACTTGTGGGAACTGCGGGAGCCCTTCCTCGCCCTTGAGTGTGCTGTTTGGCCCCTAGAGCCCTTTCTCCAGGGGCGAGAGTATTCCGAGCATTGGCACCTCAACTCCCGCGTGCAGGAGGTGAGAAGGGGAGAATCCAGGTGGCGGTTCTGTCTCTTCCTAGAGGGGATTCCCACCAGGTGGCCACGCCCACTGGGGGGGGGTGCCTCCTCACCCTTCCCCACTTGTTTGCTTCCTTTAACATGGTGACTGGGGCCTCACCCTGCTCATATAGTTTAGCCAAATTTGCAAAGGGCATGCTGGGGTGAAGGGATTGGGGGTGAGATGGCCCCACATGGGCGGAGTTGCTTGGACAAAGTTGACTCTTACATCCTGGGGGCCAGGGAACTAGGCCCATTTCCTGGAAGGGAACACAGAGGCCCAGCACAGGCACTGAAACCCAGGGCTGTTTTTCACCCAAGAAGCTAGCTTAGGGAAAGCTGGTTACTGGCTTCCTCGGGGCATGGCACTCGGGGCGTGGCCCTTTGTGGCACTGATTGATGGGGGCAGTGGACAGCTGAGAGTACCTGAATAGGTTTATTTCTAGGACTTCACCAACCCCCTGATGGGGTCCTCTGTCTCCCTGTCCCATACACTTTGAATCTCTCTGGTTGTGTCAGGGCTCCGAGAGTGGGGAGAGGAGCAGGCCACGGAAGTGCCCTCAGGCCGATGGGCACCCAGCTCACTCCTTTAGGGCCAGAGGGCTTGGGCCTTGGCCAGAGTCACCTACCCGCCACCTTGTCTCCCTCCTGCTTGCATCCATTGCTCCGGGCAGGTGTGGGGGGTAGAGTTGGCCCCAAGGTCTCTAGGAAGCCCCTCAAAGCCCTGCCAAACAGAGACTACCCTGCCTTTCACATGACCAGGTGCTTGACACCAAGGAGACACCTTCAGAGCGTGTCCTGAGCCTTTCCGAGCTCCTAGCCCTTCTCTGTGTCCCTGGTCCCAACCACTGTCCCCTCTACCTGGGGACTGCAAAGCCTCCTAACCAGTCCTTACTGACCACACTCCACTCAGCAGCCAGGGTCACCTCTGTAAACACAAAGCAGACCCCAGCCCACTGGTGTGAACCGATTGCAAAACCCCTGTTCTATTCCACCCCCATTGCCACTTCCCACCTTCCTGCTCACGTATTAGCCTTCTAGATTCTTCTGGAACTCTCCAGGCTCCATCCTGCCCTGAACATTGACTGTGACCTCTGCCAGACCCAATATTCCCCGGCTCATGACCGCATCCTTCCTGCTACTCAGGTCTCCAGCTCCTGGCTGAGTGTAGGTCCACCTCTCTTATTCCCAGGCCCATTTTAATGCTTCATTTTCTTGACAGTATTTCCCTGGAATATTATCATCAGCTGATTTGTATCAGTGGGCTTCCCCCCTTGAGGTTGACCCTGTGACCACCCACTGGGCCTGGCACTGTGGGTCCTGGAGAGAGGGGCACAGTCTTGGGGTCTGAGGGCTGGGGGTCCCCTGGATTACCCTGAGCTCTGGATATGATGACAGCCTCAGCTTAGGCCTTGTGTCTCTCCTCAAGTGCTGGCCGCCCGGGCCCCTGTCTTCCACTTTGGCCTCTCTGCAACCCTCAACCTGAGCTGGTGACCATGCCTGCAGGGGTGGGACCTGCATGTGGCAGTTTGCTGGTGGAGGAGCCGGTGTACTGGGAGCTGTCACTCCGAGTTTTCAATCTGCTGTGGTGGGCTCAGTACTTGTCACATCTACTTTCCTCACTCAGCCTGTCTCCCACCCTCCTCAGCAGTGTTCTTGCCACCTAGATTTGCCCAGGCCAGCTCTCTGGCACTGAGGCCAGTGGGTGAGGAGGAGGGAGGAGGGGGGCTTGCAGGAGGAGGGCAGGGTGCCTGCTTCTTGGGAGCAGGGACCCTGGCTGCCAGGCTTTTTGAGGATTCAGAGGGCTGGTCCACGAGAGGGCTCAAGAGAGTCAGTGGCTCTGCCTCTGCTGCTTGTTCATGGCCTGATCTTGGGCAGGACACCTGGTCCCTCTGCCTCAGTGTCCCCAACTGTGGAATGGGACTGTGACACCAGCTACCTCATAGAGGGGTTATTATGAGGACTGGTGAGATGGTGCACGTGGAACATGTAGGTCACAGTGCCCAGCACATGATAAGTGCCCATAAACTGTGGCTTATAGCACCATCCAAGGGGGCAGTTGGCCTGCCTTCCCCAAGGAAATGCTTCCGAGACATGCACCCTCATCTGGTAAGCTGGGGGCAGGGAGCCTGGACTTGAGGGGCTGGAGGGAGGTAGGGAGGGAGGGAGAAGAGGGCTTGGCACTCCAGGCTTTTTCCTCAGAAGTCCTCGCCTGGTAGGCCCAACCCTTCCATCCCACACAGTCGGGGCGGGAGGCACTGGGTTTCCTAGAGCTGGTGAGCCCAGCTTCTCTCCTGGCCAGGTAGCAGGACCACTCTGGCACTTGACTGACCTGTGCACCCACAGGACTGGGCCCCATCTAGGCTTCTGTGGGCACAGAGAGCACCATGTTTCCCAAAGGTCATATTTTCTTAACCTGTTCCCCTGCCACTGGGGAACAAAACATATTTAATATGTTTTGCTGAGAGGAGGTGGGCACAGTGATCAGCACACTTTGCCCAGTGGGTTGGCCTGTGAGAGACTCCCCTCATTCCCAGTTGATCTATTATTTCATCAGTTCATTCAATCACCCACCCCCTTGTTCATCCAGCCACCCATGTATGTACCCTCTGAACATCTACCCATCCAACCACAAAACTAACCAACTGACCATATACACCCACCGCTCACTGGCTAGCCATCATACCCACTCATCATCCATCCAACCCCGTCTCCATCCATCCATTTATCCATTCATCCATCCATCCATCCTCCTGGCATGCTGCAGTCCACGAGGTCACAGAGAGTCGGACATGACTGAGTGACTGAACTGAACTGAATCCATCCATCCATCCACCCATCTATCCACCCATCCATTTATTTATCTGTCCAGTCCATTCATCCATCCATTGGTCCATTCATCTATTCATCTGTCTGTCCATCCATCCATCATCTGTCCATCCATCCACTCACCCACCCAAGACAGATTTCTTGCATGCCTTCTCTGAGCCAAGTACTGAACATACTATATAGTGTCTGACCTTCTGGGGGTTTTGCAGGTAGAACTTTGGAGACTTTCTGCCTTTGGCTCTGTCCTTATTTCCCTCTCCCTGTTTGTCTTCTCACTTTATCCTCCTGTTTGTCCCTTTGTCTGTTTTCCAAGTCTGTCTTCCCTGAGTCTTTGCTCCTCTCTGTCTGGCTGTCCCTCTCTTTCCCTCTCGTGTCCCTGGCCCTCCAGGGCTCTCTCCCCATCCCCTCCCTCCTGCCTCTCTTTCCTCCTCCTCCCCGGCAGTGCTCTGGGCCCTCACCTTCCTCCCACCTCACTCTTTCCGTGCCCCAATCCCTTAGGGTAAAAGCCTGCCCTGTTCCCCACTCCTGCTGCCTGCCTGTGGTGCTCAGGACTGACTCTTTGATGAGACGCCAATGAGGTGATGTCTGGGTTTTGTTAAATGTCATAATAAATTATTAATCCTCTCCTGGGCAGAAGTACTGCCCCCGCTCCTGCCCCTGCCATTATCTGTGGAGGCGCATGGTGTGGGGGTACTCCAAGGACTGATGGGAACTTTAGTCTTGGTGGCCCCTCCTTGGTCGGCCCTAGAGTGGCCCTGAGAACCCCTGGCTCAGTGATGCCTGAACCCCCAAGTCCTTCAGTTTCTGCCATCCTAACCTCCCTGAGGCCTTGGGCCCCACCTGCCATTGCCAAGCACTTTAGTTGCATCTCAGTTTTTAGCTCCTCATCCCGTGAGAAGGGCAGTGCTTGGCCCATTTAAAAATTTTTATTTATTTATTTTTGGCCACGTCACTCAGCTTGGAGGATCTTAGTTGCCCAACCAGGGATCACACCCATGCCTTTGGCAGTGGAAGTGTGGAATCCTAACCACTGGACCGCCAGGGAATTCCCAGGACTCAGCCCATTATAAGGATGAAGATGTGAGCTCAGGGGAGAAGGGACTGAGGGCCACCCCACCAGGCAGGGGTGGTGGTGTGAAGCCTGTGCTCCCCGTCCCTCCTCCTGGTCACCAGGAGTCTTGTTTCCTGCCTGGGGGAACGGAAGGAGCCCCTCTCCCCAGGCTCTGGAGGGGAGGGTGGACGTTGAGCTGAGTCCCCATCACTGACATTTGCTCACTCTTCTGGACCTCCGTGATGGAGCGCTTGATCTGGCTCCTGGCTCCACCTCCCCAGATCCATCAGCTGCCTGGAATCAGATGACCTAACTCTTCCTTTCACAATCATGTTTTTCTTCTGCTCTGATCACCTTGTGTTTGCTAAGTTGCCTGGGGGGCTGCCCTCTTTCCCTTTCCCCTCTGCTGCTGCCCCTCCCCAGAGGACAGGGGCAGGGGATGGGCAGAGCATGGGGACTTGGGGTGGACTAGCTCAGACCACCCCCACTCCGAGGGAGCCCAGATGACCTTCCAGACCAAGGGCCAGCCTGAGTCACCTCAGCGTCCCTAGGGGACATCCACGCATGGCACAGGGGCAATGCTGTTTAAATGCTTGTTGAGTAAGTGCAGGGAAGGGCTGAGTTCTGGGATGTCCTACACCTGGAGGGAGGGGCAGGTGTGTGGACCACCAGCCAGAGTTCTATCTTGGCTCTGCTGCCTGCTGGCTGTGAGACTGAGAAATGGGCAAGTGATGAGATCCTTGGAGCCTGTTTCCTCATCTGCAAATGCGGGTAATACTGTCTCCCTGGGTTGCTGTGTGGAGTAGATAAAGTCCTATAAACAAACATATGCTACCTGCTTCGAGCCTGGTGCAGGCGGTAGGTAGATCCACTGTTTATTGTAAGGTGTTTCTCTGGGAAGGGTCCATCCCCCTTGCCTGGGCTGCAGCCTGTTGAGAAGCCTTGGGCTCCCTCAGGGCTAAGCCCATGTGTGCAGGGAGTTGATGAGGGGCTGGGGATAAACTCGGGGAAAAGCCACAGAAGGTACCTGTGTTCATGGTCCCTCGCCTGTCCCCCTGTCTTGTCTCTGAGGCAGCCTCCCCTGCCCGCTCCCCAGGCCTGGGAGACAGAACAGGGCAAATGGGTCCTAATTATAGCCCGTCTGGGATCGATGGAGCCTGGAGCCCTGGAGGGGCAGGTTGGTGCGGGAGGACACTGCCAGGCAGCCTGGAACAGCTGTGTGGGGCAGCCAGGCCGAGCTGGGATCTGGGTGGAGCTGGGAGCCAACAGGATAAGGAGAACTGAGGCTGCTTCTCCTCGGTGCCCTCACCCCAGGGTATGTGGGCTCCCGTGTTAGCACTGGCTGGATGCCCTGAAGAGGGGAGGCAGGGCTGGGCTCTGGGAGGGGCACCAGGAAGGGTTGCTTGGATATGACTCCTCAGATCTGGTTCTGGAAGCTCAGAAGACGGAGGAGGGGGCAGGCCTGGGCGGGAATTATGGGGGTTTGTGGGAGCACTGTCCCAGAAGGTCAGCCCTGGGGGTCCTCAGGGCTACCAGCAGCTGTGTGGGAGAAGACAAGGTGGGTGGGCAGCATGGGGTCCTCTTCATCGTGTGCCAGTCTGGAACTT
Organism: Oreotragus oreotragus; assembly: GCA_006410675.1. Taxonomy (NCBI): domain Eukaryota; kingdom Metazoa; phylum Chordata; class Mammalia; order Artiodactyla; family Bovidae; genus Oreotragus; species Oreotragus oreotragus. The sequence goes on from SJYX01021997.1 coordinate 185,954, forward strand.
TCCTGGAGGAGGGATTTAACCAGGCAGATGGCCCTGGGCTGTCAGGTCTCCTGGGAATGGAGGGAGGGGTCTGTCCAGGGGCAGAGGGCCCGAGGCCTTATCCTCTTAAGGCTCGAGATGCCCCTACCCAGTTCCCAGGCAGGATGGGGCACCGCCCATGGGCGATCCCAGCTCTGTTCTTGAATCTCCCGCAGCCACCTGCACATCCCCTTGTCTGTGCCTGCTGGCTGGTCAGTCTGTGACTGTGTGCTGGGCTGGCCTCCCCAGTCTGGGGGACTGCCCTGCTGAGGGGATGCGGGATTTGGGGAGGAGGCTGGAGGCAGGAGGGAGAGGCGCCCTCCCGATTGCATCAGCTGAGTCTGTTACATAACTGTGCTGGGCATTGCCAGGGTGCGGGGGCGGCTCTGCCCAGGCGGTCTCTTTGCAGCTCCAGGGGAGGTGGAGGTGGGTGGGGGAGTGGACAGGCGTGGATGGGCACCGGATCCCCAGCCTGGCTCCCAGCCAGCCATGTTGTTGCTCCCCAGAGCCCTCCACTCCAGAATGGCTCCGGGAGTGCCCGTGCACCTTCCCAACTGGCACGAGAATCCTTGCCCCTCCCACATCAGGGTCCAGGGGACAAGATGGGGTTGGCTTCTGCCTCCTCTGCCCGGCTCCTCTCAAAGCCTGCCCACGTGAGTCCCAGCTTTGGGCCCACCCTCACTGTCTGGCCCTTGTGCCAGCCACAGCAGCTGTGCCCTCCACAGGGTCCTTGGCACTGCCCCCTCGCCGCTGGTCAGGACCCCTGAGCTGGCCTCCCGGGGATGGCCAGCACTCAGCCCACTCTCAGCTCACTCCTTCCTCCGTGGCAGCCCCCTCATCTGCCTGGAGTTGGCTCTCTCCATGTCTGTGTTCACCTGGCAGGATGGGGAGGGACTGGGACTCGGGCATGCCCTGCTGCCTGCTCCAGTGGACCGACCTCTGCTGTGCAAGATGGGGGGGTGGGGGCGGTCAGGCCATAGGCCCCTGGCTACCCTGGAGGAGAACCTGGTGCAGAGGGGTGGCCAGTCAGTGGTGCAGCCCCTACCTTCCCCAGGTAGGGAGTGGAACGAGTGGGAGATGGCCCTCCAGGGCATAGGGGTGGGAGGGGCATTCACTGGGCTGCCAGAGTCACCAGCGCCCTCTAGGTGTATCCAGAGTGTGACCAGGGGTGCCTTCCCCCTCCCCACTGGTGACTGTGGGGGTCAGGGGTCTCAGGCTCCTGCCTGTGTGCTAAGTCACTTCAGTCGTGCCCGACTCTTTGTGATTCTCTGGACTGTAGCTGCCAGGCTCCTCTGTCCGTGGGACTCTCCAGGAAAGGATACTGGAATGGGTTGCCGTGCCCTCCTCCAGGGGATCTTCCTGAACCCAGAGATTGAACCCACAGCTGTTGTGTCTCTTGCATTGTCTTCTTTAGCACCAGTGCCACCTGGGAAGCCCCCAGGTCCTGGAGTAGACCCCTGTGGAGGATGGGGCGGTGTTGGGGGTGTCCAGGGTGCAGATGTGTGTCCAAACATCTGTGGGTCTGACGCATTCAGCAGCCAGGATGTTTGCTCTAAAAGGTGTCCTGCCGGGGCCCTGTTATTTAAACTTGATTCATCGAGGACACTCTGTCCATTTCCCAGAGGAAAGTCCCCTGGGTGGCCCTGGCATGTCTTGCCTTCCTCAGGGTCTCCCAGAGTGTCAGTCTCACAGTGGGGTCCATCTCAGAGGCCAGCCTGAGGCTAAGTGAGACTCCCTGTCCTGTCCCCCACCCCCTGGTGCTTCTCTCTGTGCCCCCACCTGTGCACATGGGCCATGAGGGTGGGGGCGGGGGTCACGCTGCTGGTGTGGGGGACTGGCTTTCTTGAAGCCCCTTTGGTGGACCCTTTGGAGGTTCTATTGGCTCATTCTGGAATCTTCCTTCATCCCGGAAGGGCAGATGTAGCTCTCCTCTAGGTGTTTTTTTTTTAAATAGCATTTTATATACTTAAAAAATTATTTATTTGGTTGCACTGTATCATAATTGCAGTACGTGGGATCTTGGACCTTTGCTGGAGCTTAGGGGAAATCTCTGGGCTTCCCAGGTGGCACTAGTGATAAAGAACTCGCCTGCCAATGGGGGGGAAATAAGAGATGAGGGTTTGATCCCTGGGTCAGGAAGATCCCCTGGAAAAGGGCATGGCAACCCACTCCAGTATTCTTTCCTAGAGAACCCCATGGACAGAGGAGCCTGCTGGGCTACAGTCCACGGGGTCGCAAAGATTCGGACAGGACCGAAGTGACTTAGCACGTGGATCTTTAGTTGAGGACTGTGAGCTCCTAGCCGTGGCATATGGGATCCAGTTCTCTGACTAGGGGTTGAGCCTGGGCCTCCTGCACTGGGAGCTCCGCTGCATCAGCAGGGATGCCTCTGGGTGTTTGTTCCTCCTGTGTCGTCTTGCTGCCGTTTGCCCCAACGAGGACCTTCCCATTCCCCACCCCCACGGAACTCAGGGCTCATCCCCTTTATCCCCCTGACATCCTGGGTGGGAGATAGACCCCGGCCACAGGCTCCCTTTGAGGGATGGTGAGAACCACAGAGGTGCCCACATGACATACTTGTCTGCTCACCTGGCCTTTTGGCTGGAGGAAAGTGCTAGGAATTCAGGAAAGGCAGGCGGTTTCTAGAAAATGCACCTCTCTCTGGGGACTGTCACACTGTCCGGAGCACCCAGTGGACTGTATTTGGCACCCTGCTGTGCATGTCCCGGTCCATGTCACAGGGATGGACCTGCCTGGGTGCAGTTGGGGACTAGGCCGGGTGGCAGGGCAACGTGGCCTTCAAGTCCCTATTAAGGGGGGTCCTGGCATCTGCCCCGCTGGTCTCTCCTCCAAACTCCCAGGCACTTGCCCCACGGCCCTCCTGGCATCACCTAGGGTGATGTCACCTGCGCTCACAAGCTGTCTCCTGGCCCCACTGTAGGCCTCTGGAGGGCAGAGGGTAGGCCCTGACCCTCCCTGGGCCAGCTGGAGATGACTTTCTGACTCTGCTTTCTTCCCGAGGAGCCGGGTCAACAAAACCTGGCTTGTTAGTCAACAAAGTTAGTCATTTTTGTTTCAGTTTCTGGAGCATTGTTGTAGCAGGGAAGATGGTTATTGTCTGATTTTACAGATGATGGGAGGAAAGGCCCAAAGAAGTGGAGTGGTGTGACACGGCCCGAGGGGCTAGGGACGACTCTGAGGGGTTGGGGCAGGGGAACTAGATGGAGGGAGAAGGGGTGGGCTTTAAATGGGGGCAGGGAGGGGTGGGTGGCCCTGGCCTGGGACAGTTGGATGGCAGAGGAGCTTGCTGTCCAGCGGCCCCGCCTCTCACTTCGTTCCTGGGTTGGGGAGTGAATCTCCCTAAAGGAAGCAGCAGACTCACTCCCCCTTCTTATTCCTCCAGAAGAAGAAGATGGTGGCCTTGAAGGCTTCGATGACTTTTTCCCGGAGGAGCCCGTGAGCCTCCCCAAGAAGAAAAAGTCCAAGAAGCTCAAAGAGAACAGGTCCAAAGGGAAGAGGAAGAAGAAAGAGGTGAGCAGGGCCGGGGCTGTTGCGGGGCTTGGCTGCTCCTCCTGAGCCTGTGGAGAAAGACCTGGGCTCCCAGGACCTTCCAGAGAGGGAGGGTGTGTGAGAACACCAAAACTGGCATCTGCCATGAGGAGTGCCCACTGATACTTGCCCGAGATAGAGCTCATGTCGTTACCCAACCAGGGATTGAACCCCGGCCCTTGGCAGTGAAAGCGCACAGTCCTAAGCACTGGCCCGCCAGGGAGTTCCCAAGTGTGCTGTCTTCTTAATCAGGGTGTTCTGGGGTGTTTATTCTTTCCCCCTTGGGGGCTGTCCTGGGCCATGACAACACAGGGTCCCCGGCGCTTGCGCCTCTTCACTGAAGGGCACTTTTTATTGCTTGCACCTGTGTCCACTGCCTCTGTGTCCACTTCCTCGGTGCCCTGGGAAACACTTTCTGTCACTACTGCTGGCAGGCATCTGTCCTTCGGGTTTGCTGCATCCAACCTGTTGTGACTTGGGGTCCTGATGAGCATGATCAAAGTGGGAGAAGAAAAAGGAGACCTGAGTATGGGATGAATCTTCTCCGAGTAATCTGAGTGCATGCACATTTCCAGAACACTCCACACGGAATCACTTTATCCTCAACATCAGCCTTGGGAATCGGGGTCAGATGATCATCACCTCCTGGCAGAGGGGCAACCTGGGGTCGACTTGTAGCTTAAAGCCCCTCGCACTCAGAGGGGATGATCCTAGGGCAACGTGGGGACTCCTGTCTCCCACCAGGTGGGAGCTGCCACCGCTCCTTGGAGTCTCCCCATCCTCTGCGTAGCCTTATGGGGAGGCAATGGTGTGCACCCTGCTTTACAGAGGAGGCTCAAGAGATGAACTTGCCCAGGGTCACGGCAACATGGCTGAGACCTGGCTCCAGGAATGTCCGCAGCCTGTTCCCCCAGCCTGGTCCTCCCCTGCCCTGTGGGGTTTTTGATGGGGAAGCGCTGTCGGTTCTCGGGGTTTCTTGCCTCCCCTGTCCAGAGGAGACCCTCCTGGTCCAGCCTTGCCGGGGAGGCTGTGGGTGAGGTGTTAATGGGCTTGGTGACCCTGGGGGCAGAGTAGCAATGTGCTTGTGTGTGTGGAGCCTGCTGGAACTCTCTGATGTGCCTCAAAGGCCACTGTGGGCCTCAGGCTTGTCCCTTGCAAGGCTTTGTGCAGGTGGGGGAGTGTTATGACTTTGCTCTGGAGGGTCCTTGAAGATGCTGCAGGGAGTGGGGAGGAGACCTCTGAAGACAAAGGGCTTGTGATGGCGGGCAGGCCATGCTGGGTGGGATTCTTCCCCAGATCTCTCCAGGCCACTGCCTGCACCTGTCTGAGCCTCACTTCTGTGTCTGTGGTAAGCGGGGTGGTCATCACTTTGCCCCCCGCCCCTTGTTGGGGGGCAAATCAGATGTGGGCCGGGAGGGAGCCTTCATGTGACCAGTGCCACGGGGAAGGCCAGTAGGCTTGGGGACATCCAAGTGTTACCCTACAAGTGTCTGGAGGGCGGGGCCTGCCCTGGACCGTGCCCCCGGGTTCTCGTGATGGTCAGCCGGGGCTGACCCGTCAGGAGCTCAGAGACTGGGGCAGGGAGGGGTCAGCCCCGCCTCCTCCAGCTGGAGCCTTTTAGGTGCGTCCTGTTTGTGCTGTCCCCGGGGGTTGGGGTCAGCATCCTCCCTGGGACTGCCCGCTGAGCTGCTGTCCTCGCTTCTGGGGGGCCCCCATAGGACAGCTGCCCTGTCCAGGCTCCTGGCCTAGGCTGTCCCCACGCCTCTCCCTGCCCTCTGTGGCCTTGCCAGGCTGTTTGTCTCCTCGGGCGCACGTAAACTGCCCTTTCTGCCCCCGGAGGGGCCTGGGTCTCTGTTAGGCCCAGCGCCACCCCTGTCCGACACTCTGCTCTTCATCACTGTTGCACCGAGCTCTGTCTTCACCGCCCACTCCTGGCATCCTGGGCTCCTGAATCGACAGGTCTGTCCCTTCTCAGTACACCCCACCCCTAAACCCAGGGCTGCGTGTGGGAAGGTTTGTGAGCTGAAGCGTCCTGTCCCCATTATCCAGGAGGGGAAGTGGAGGCAGGAGAGAGGAAGTGGGGACCCCTGCCTGGAGGCTCCCCATCAGGGAGATGCAATGGACCGGGCCCCCTGCAATGGGGGGACCTGTGCAGCTCCTCTCCCCACCCTGGCCTGCAGGTCTGTCCTTGTTGGGAGTAGAGAATAGATGGTGTGGGGCTGGTGGGGCCCTGGGATGCAGGGGTCGACTTCCTGGTCGAGTTGTGAAATCTGGACCTGCTGCGGCCACTGGGTTCACCCCCCAGACCCGGGGATCCCTGGATATGGGTGGAGGGGGATTCTGGGTCCTGGGGCTGAGCACAGGCACCTCCTTCCCCGGGTCCTCAGCGATTTCTCTCTTTCAGCTTCTTTCCTGGGACAGGGAGGGAGGCTGGGCCAGCGTGGGCTATTCCATCTGGCCCTTGGTCTCAGGCCTCAGGCTGGGTCTCTGCCCAGTTCCCAAATAGTGATGAAGGCCCATGAGGGGAGCCCCAGGGGCCTGTGGCCTCCCTTCCCGACTCCAGGTGGGCCAGCTTTCTCTGGCCTTCCTGGATACTGGGTACAGCAGGCCCCTCCCCGAGGCCCTGGTCAGGAAGGAGGCAGGATGTGGGCAGAATCTTGGCGGCTGTGAGACGGGGGCTGGGTGAGGGGCCTGCGGCCAGGGGAGAGGGGCTGGTGGCTTCTGAGGACAGGAGGGCTGGTGCCTGCCATCCTCGTGCTGGGATCACCCTGATCACCCAGGTCTCTCGTCTCCTTTCTCCAGCCCTACCTGGACACAGGGTTTTGCTTTTGCCTCTGAGCCCAGCTCTCACTCCTGTGGCCGGAACTTGGCCTCTGTGAGGGACCCATCTCTCGCTACCTCTTCCCTGACCTCCTCTTCCCTCCTCTGCGTTTCTTCCCCGCCCACCTCATCGTTCTCCTGCCCTCTCCCTCATCCTCTCCTCTCTCCCTCCTCTCACCTCCTCACCCTCTCTCCTCTGCACCGAGATGCAATTCCAGATCTCAGAGAGGATGGAGGCCAGGGGAGACTGGAGGGCTGCAGGAGCTGGGCAGTGCCAGGCAGGCCCCCAATGTGGCCCTCGGACCATTGCTGCCCCCCGCCCCCCGCTCCCACACCGCTGAGAGCCTGGCTTGGCAGCTGTCAGATTTCAGAGGTCCAAACACGCTGCCTCTGGAGAGAGGGATCTTGGCCGCCATGTGCCCACTGCCCGCTCCTTCACCCGCCTGCAGATCCGAGTTCTCATGATGTGGGTGGGGGAATGTCACCCCTTTGCTCCTTTTCATCTCCATCCAGGTGGCCCCAACCCAAGATCATGGATGGAGGGAGCAGAGGACCCCCGGGTGGTGGAACCCATGTAGCAGCAGGCTTTTGGCGGGGGCTGGGTGGGGGGACAGGCAGCGAGTCGTGAATTCTGATTTACATAAAATAACCGGGCTTCGGGCTTCGGCCGGAACCTGAGCATATGTAGATGAAGCTCCTTGTCAGACCCAGCGCAGGAGGGAGAGACGATTTCAACCTGTACTGCAGCGGTTACCATAGCAACCAATTATTCAGTGCTAAATTATAACTGTTTATAACACTCGTGAATGGGAAGGCTCATATTTCATTCTTTCTTTTTCCCTCTCAATCTTGAAGGACCCCAATTTGAGAATGACCAACTCTCCGAGTCCCTCCTTTTGAGTTGAAATGCTGCCTTTTTAAGAGATGTGGTGTGTGCCAAGCTCAGGCATAGAAGGAAGGAAGAGGGAGATGGAAGGCCTGGATGGAACGACATCTGCAGAGCTGCAGGGGGGAAGGGTGGACACTGGCCGCCTGCTAGGGATCCCCAGGGCCTGCATTGGTGGCTTATTGTGCTTTCTGTGGGCCCGAAGCTCAGGGCAGAGACCCCTCCTGCCTACCCCCAAGTCCTCACACGCCCAACTTGGGAGCAACATCTAAGGCAGCTCTGCACGTGGATTCTGTTGGGACTCCAAGTTCGCCTGGGTTCTTCGACCATCAGGGGTGTCCCCTGTAGTCACGCCCGGGGCAGCTGCAGCCCAGAGGACAGCACCAAGGTCACAGCCTGATGAGTCCTGATGTTCAGAGCCCAGGTGTGGCTTGGGGTTGAGGTTGCTTTAGGGATTTTTTTCAGGCATTTTTGTCCTGTGCCTGTACCTCCCTTGTAAATGTGGCTTGGCCCGCACCATCCCCCAAAGTTTCAAGATGCCATATGGCTGGTCTCCTAGTTTTTGGTCCTTCCTGCCCTCCTGGCCACTGGCTGCTCTGCATCCCTCCGGGTCCTGCTGATGGGTGACCCCTCTTCCAATTGCTTTCAGAACCACGTGCTGCCTTTCCTTTTGCTCCTTTGTCTGCAAGGGAAGATTTTGGGAAAACAAAACACAGAGAAAGGAGGCCCTGGTCTCAATGGATGCAGAGAGGTGCTGTGGGTACAGAATTATTGCACCATCAGGAAACTCATTCCCAAAGACCTGTCCTGCATCCCACCAGCCACCAACCCCCCTGCCCCTGGCTGTGTGAGCAAGAGGGCTTGGATGAGACTGGGGTACAGATAGGGGTGGACCAGGCAAGGTGAGCCTCATTTTGGTGGGGGGAGAAGGAAGGGCACAGGAGATTAGGGAATGGATAGGGAGTTGGAGAATTGGGGAACCACCTCTTCTTTCTGGCCAGCTTTCCTCAATGCAGGTAGACGGGGTGAGGAAAGGTCTCCCCATTCTGTGAAATGGGAGGCTGCCATCATTGTCACCCTAGTGGGTGACTGGGGCCACTGACATGCCCAGTGTAACTCCAGCTCATTCCTCTAGAAGAACTTTGTCCTCCTGCTCCCCCACTTAGACCCAGAGTGGCTGCTGGACCAACCCTCCTGGCAGTGCCCAGCTTGGGTCCCTCTGCCAGGCCTGCTCCTCCTGCACTGTGCACACACAGACAGAGTGTCTGCCGGAGGGGCCTTCCCTGCCTCTTCCTCCCTCTAGCTCCCTCTGGGCCCTGTCTTCAGAACTGTGCCGGCCACCCCTCACTGCTCCTGCATTTGGGATGTGGTAGCCTGGGATCTGGCTCCCAGCAGATGCTCAGGGAAAAACCCCACAGATGCAGCCACAACAGCCCCTTCTTGTTGCCTGTGTGTGTGTGTGTGCGTGCGTGTGCACGCACATGCATGCCCAGTTGTGTCTGACTCTCTGTGACGCTGTGGACTGTAGCGCACCGGGCTCCATGGTGATTCTCCAAGGAAGAATACTGGAATGGGTTGCCATTTCCTCCTCCAGTTGAAGAGTTGAAGGAAGGGTTGCCTCTTCCTGACCCAGGGGTTGAATGCATGTCTCCTGTGTCTCCTGTGTTGGCAGGCAAATTCTTTACTGCTAAGCCACCAGGGAAGCCCCAGCTACACTGTAATTGTTGTCCAGCTGCAGGCATTGTCCATGCACTTGACTTTAATCCAGTCTGGATTTGCAGAAACGAGGGAGATAAGGCTGGTTGGGTCCTCCAGCTTGTGGTCCTAGTCGCATTTTCGACTTCCAAGCAGAATTGGGGGCATCGTGGGTACTTGAGTCTCCCCTATTTCAAAATGTTTAAAGCCCTCTCTCACAGGACCTCCTTTGTTCCTCTTACTGCCATTTACAGCATCCCCATTTCATAGATGAGGAGACTGAGGTCAGGGTGTTGCAGTGACTTGCCCAGTTTCCTAGTTAGCAAGGATTTCATAGCTCAGAGATAGCCTCTGTCCTGAAGCCTCACAAGGGAGCCCCAGAACCTGTCGTGGGTCCACCTGTCTCATCCCTGGTCTGGTCTGTGGGCAGGTGAGAGCCAGCCCCAAGCCCCTCCCCTGGCAGGCCCCACAGCCTCTGTCCACGGTGCTGAAGCTGGTGGTGGCTGCCTCCTCCCATCCTTACCTTCGCTGGGGTGTAGGCCCTGTCTCTCAGGTCTTCCGAAGGGTGCTCTTTCCAAGCTGGCCGAACTCTACACCCTCAGAGGAAATAGACATCGCTGTGTGACCTCTGCCTCCCCAGACAGAGGCAGAGCTGGGAGCTGTGGCTATGAGCACTGGGAACAGGATTGCGTGTGAGGCTGTCCTGTCCTGGGTAGGCTCTGGCAGCCGCCAGGACCGGTGCAGTGCCCCTGGGGCCCAGTGTGGCCAGCCGAGTCAGTATTCCGGGAAACACTTGAGTTCCGGAAAGGCCCAGGCCCTGCTGCCTGCCAGCCACCAGCCAGCACACTGACTCAGCAGCTTAATGAGCATAAAAGGTTTGGAAGCAGGGAGCTGGCCTAGGCCGAGAGTGAGCTGAGCAAGCAGAAGAGTCAGGAAGCACAAGGACCCCATCGGTAAGTCCTTTCCCAGATGTACCTCAGGGAGAACCTCCCTCCTGGAAAGAGACGCTCAGCTGTAAACATGGCTGGACAGGGCAGCGGTTGGCCTGGACAAACAGACCCACTATCCTTACTGCCCTCCGTCTGCTCAGCTCCTCTTCCATCTGGTCCTTCCCTCCCCCACCTTCCCTCCTCTCCCTCGTCCCCTCTTTCCTCCTCCCTCTCCATTTCCTCTTTTGCTTCCCTCCCTCATTCCTCTTCTCACATCCTTCATCTCCCTAGTTCTTTCTTCATCTCTTCTGTGCCTCTCTTTGCTCACCTTGAAGAGAGAGTAAACCACCAACATGACAATGCCAAACATCATCTTCCTTGGAGCATCTGTGCCCAGCCTCTCCTGCAGACCCTGGCTTGGAGGGGCCTCCTCAGCCCACTTGCATCTTCAAAACCCCAAATACACAGCTTTCTCAGAGGGACAGTGACTTTCTAATAGGGCATGCTCTGTCTGTAAACACCCTTATCTCCATATAAATGGGCCATTTTTCTGCCTGTACAGATGGGAAACTAAATCAAGGAAGCCAAGCTTAAGAGCTGCCTAAATTACCTTGTCTCATATTGAGATGAAGCAGCCAGGATGGGGGCCGTGGGGAAGGTGAGCTTGTGCCTTAGCAGCTCCTGGAGAGCCCACATGCAGATAAGACTGGGATGACTTCCCTGGTGGCTCAGGGAATCCATCTGCAGGAGACACAGAAGATGTAGGTTCGATCCCCAGGTCGGAAAGATCCCCTGGAGAAGGGCATGGCAAACCAGTCCAGTATTCTTGCCTGGACAGAATCCCATGGACAGAGGAGCCTGATGGGCTACGATCCATAGGGTTGCAAAGAGTTGGACAAGACTGAAGTGACTGGGCACTGAACACGTGCGCTGTATGTTAACCACAGGTTTCACTTGACACCAACAGCTCCATAGGATGCAAAGATAAGCAGAGCGGTGTGGAGGTGGGTCTGGGGCAGAAGCCAGGGGCCCTTCTCCAGCCTAGCCTGCATTTTGTTTTTTGGCTCTGGGCATCACATCCTCTGTGTGTCCAAGTGTCATCCCTGACACTTGTGTTACAATCCGAGTCCACAGAAACCTGAGGCAGAGCCTGGACCTCACTCTGGGGCCGTCCAAACAGCTGCCCTGTGCTTGTGCATTGTGAGGGTGAAGCCTGGCTTCACACGATGCCTCGACTCACCTGCACGGCACCGTTTGTCATGTGGGGGACGAGACCCTTGTCCCACGCTGGTTCCAGGTGATTGGAGCTTTGGTGACCTGGTGGCTGAGACTGATCCAGAAAGCATGGGCCGACTGACTCTTCCAGGAGGCCACTTGCAGGGCAGGACTGCTGCCTAGGACTGGGGGCCTTTGTTGTCCTCACCATCCCCGTTTCTCTTCCAGGGGAGCAATGACGAGCTGTCGGAAAATGAAGAGGATCTGGAAGAGAAGTCGGAGAGTGAAGGCAGCGACTACTCCCCGAATAAAAAGAAGAAGAAAAAACTCAAGGACAAGAAGGAGAAAAAACCTAAACGGAAAAAGAAAGATGATGAGGAGGGTGACGATGAAGATGGGTGCCTCAAGGTAACACTGAGGCCTGGCTGGGGGTGCGGGGTGCTCAGGAGGGAGGCTGAGCCCCTGCTGCCAGCTCTCCGCCTTCTGACCCCAGAGCCCCTGCGTGAAGAGCCTCCTTTCCCACCAGTGGGTGTAGAGGCAGACGGGTCTGGGGGTGTGAGTGTATCCATGTGCACACGTGGAAAAGTTGGATACGAGTTTGTGAGAAATACTGTATCCACAAGTCTTCCAGACACATCAGAAATAACAGTGGGTTGACCGTTAGGAGTGGGGGAGGAAGTCAGGCAGCCTTTTACTGATGTCCGTTGTCTTGCCTAGCCTAGCGCAGAGCTAGTTCCGAGGGGAGTGATGGTCTGAACTCAAGTTTGATGTCAGGAGCCTCTCGCTCAGAACAGTTTGGGGAAATAGAACAAACGGAGCTTTTGCCAAGAAGCAGCAGCTGTGGGACTTCCCTGGTGGGCCAGTGGCTAAGACTCTGCACTTGGAATGCAGGGGGTATGGGTTCCATCCCTAGTTGGGGAACTAAGATCCCATATATTGCATGTGTGCATGCTCAGTCATGTCGAACTCTCTGCGACCCTATGGACCGTAGGACACCAGGCTCCTCTGTCTATACGATTCTCCACGAAAGAATACTGGACTGGATTGCCATGCTCTTCCCCAGGGGATCTTCCTGACTCAGGGACTGAACATGGTACAACCAAAAATTTAAAAAGAGAAAGAAAGAAAAAAAGCAGCAGCAGCTGGACAGCTCTGCTTACTGTAGAAGGGGGATTTACTTAGCACGTGTTCTGAAACCCCGCCCGCGTGGGTGTCTAGGAGTGTCCCCGGGAGCGTGAGCCAGGGCAGCTGTAGCGATAGGCCTACAGCTCTCCCCGGGGGCAGAAGCCTCTTCCTCGTGAGCGTGAATGTGGGGAGCGGTGTGACTGAGCCAAGGCTCCGGAAATCCCAAGGCTACTCCATGGAGCGGGGGAGGGCCGAGGGTAAAGCAGGCAGGGTTAGATGACAGCAGCACACCCGAGCGTCTCCTGCTTCCGTCCGTCTTTCCCGAGCCTCTGTTCGGGCTGGCTGCGGATCTGAAGATTAGCGCTCTGTAAATATTAGTACAGTGGCTGATGGGTGAGGCAGAGGTGGTGGCTGTCAGCCACTGAAGTTGGGAAGTGCCCGCGGTGCCCTGACACCCGGGGCGGGGGGGTGCGCTCATTAGCTCGCTGGCGTGTTGTGAGTCATCTGTGACTGATAACAGCTGAAAGGCTGACAGCTTTCGGAGATGAACTTATGGGAGCGATTCAGGGTGATCCTGGAGCGATGCCATTGCTTGCTCACTTGTTGCTCTGCTTCCTAGTGGGAGCAGAGGCCTGATATGCCTCCAGGAATGACTGTGTGTCAGGGGCAGTTCGGCCCAGGGAGGAGGTCCCACATGGGAGGATCTCTGAACCATCACAGAGATCAGGAGGCCAGGAAGCGGGTCCCTTGGGGCTGAGGGAGACTGTGTGTCCTGGATGGCCTTCTCTTGCTGGAGCAGACAGCCCAACCCTGAGGGACTTAGGCAGTCAAAGAGGTTTGTTAGATCAGCAGCCCCAAGAGCTGCTAGGTAAGGAGTCTCCAGTTCAGGGGACCCGATGGTGTGATCTAGGGTCCTGTTTCTTTGCCTTTGTGGGGTCAGCTCTGGGTTCTGGCCAGGCATCCTCAGGGCTGAGAAAGAGTGTAACAGCAGCTCAGGGTTTCCTGGACTCCCACTGCCCCGTCCAGCAGGAGGGAAAGCTGGCCTGTCTCCTAGTTTTCCTTATAGGAGACCTAGGGCTGCCCCTGCCTGGACTGGTTAAGTCACATGCCCACCTGGACCAAAGATGCAGCCTGGGAGTGGTGTGTGCTGATTGGTGCAATGGATCGGTGGGCGGGGCTGGGCTGCTTAGAACAAGTAGGGAATCCGAGTGAGGGTGCTGTTCCAAGGACTTCTGCTAACTCCTTCCCTCCCATGAGGTAGGTGCTTTATCCCCATTTTACAGATGGGGAAGCTGAGGCACAGAGAGGTGAAGTTAGCTTGTTCACCTCTCACTGACACTATGTGGCAGAACCAGAATTAGTACTTGAGTCGGTCTGGCAGGTTCTAATCTCATAGTCAGCACTACCTGCCGTCCCCTATCCTAGCCATCCTGGGTCTGCTTGGTGACCTGATACCCGGGCTGGCCATCTCTGTGCCCTTGGGAACTCACATACCTCCCTGTGCCTCTGCTCCCAATGTGAAGCAGTTGCTGAGGGCCCCTCTCTGGGCTTTGCCCCCAGCTGGACCACTGCTCCATGCTCCGCTCTGGCCAGGCACACCTTCCTGGCCCCAGAACCCAGCAGCAGCCTGTCCTTTCACGAGGTCCAGGTGTGACTGTATCACCCCAAGGTGACAGCCTGGGGCAGAGAGAGTGAGTCCTGTACTTCTTCCTGCCCTGGGCACGCACACGGCTTCTCCTCAAACCCCCACATTAAACCCAGGTACATGGTCCTGTACCCCCTCGTAAGCTGGCATCTGAGCCATTCCTACTGCTCAGGGGACGGGCAGCCTGGCGTGCTCTGGGGTATTTTCAGTTTGGGGTGTGAACAGCTCTTGTTAAGTTGCAAGCTGCAGACATGATCACCCCGGCTTTTCCCAGGCCTCCTGGGTGGGGCCCCAGGGATGGGGGTGCAGGTTAGAAGGACCCCCACCTTGGATTCCATCTCGGCCCCTGTGTCTGCAGGAACCCAAGTCCTCGGGGCAGCTCATGGCCGAGTGGGGCCTGGATGACGTGGAGTACCTGTTCTCCGAGGCTGACTACCACACGCTGACTAACTACAAGGCCTTCAGCCAGTTCCTCAGGTGGGCCTCGGGGCCACCGTGGCCGCGCACCCACGGAGATGGCCTTTCTGGGGGAACCAAGTGGGAGCCAGAGGGCCAGGGTCCTGAGCTCCTTGGTGAGGGGAGTGTCGGGCTGACATTGACCCTGGGCAGAGCTGGCAGGAGGGACAGGACCTTCCACTTCCACAGATGGTCCTGCCCTCCCTTGCCGGTCCTGCCCCCAGGAACAATGGCCTCAATCAGTCCCGAGGCCTTAAACCCCCGTGGCCACTCTCAGCTCTGGAAGAAATGGAACTGGACCCCCAGGGTCCTGCTGGAGGCCCCTGCCTCTGGGCCTTCTTACCGGGTCTGGAAACCCCATCAGAAGGTGCCCTGTAAACAGGAAATCAGGGCTGTTGAGGGTGGGTGGCTGTCTCTGGCTTGGTCCTCTTCCTTGGCCTTCCGTTCAACCCACTTTTCACAGTTTGCCACGTTTTCCAAATGTGGGAGAAGATGGGTGGGCCCTGCGGGAGTCACATGGGGGTCTTGTCCCCTCCGTGGGGCTGCCCTCACCCTCTGCCTTTCCCCACCCCCGTGCAGACCGCTCATCGCCAAGAAGAACCCGAAGATCCCCATGTCAAAGATGATGACTGTCCTGGGTGCCAAGTGGCGGGAATTCAGTGCCAACAACCCCTTCAAGGGCAGCTCGGCGGCAGCGGCTGCAGCAGCAGTGGCCGCGGCCGTGGAGACGGTCACCATCGCGCCTCCCCTGGCTATCAGCCCCCAGCAGGCACCCCAACCTGTGCCCATCCGCAAGGCCAAGACCAAAGAGGGCAAGGGTATGGCTGTGGGTGGGTGGCACCCAGTCCTGCTGTCCGAGGTCCCCCAGACCCTATAGCTTGGGGCGGCTGGGACAGCTGGGCCAATCTTTACCCAGGACTCAGTGCCTTGGTGGACCTTGGATCCACACGCCCTTTCTCACCTGTGTGGTAGCATCTGTCCTGCCTCCCTTCTGGGGCTGGTGGACAAGTGGAGGGGACAGTGGGCTCAGAGTTTTGGGAGTTTTCCCGGGTATGGAGGAGAGGACCGCGGCGGCCCAGGCTGCTGGGAGTTGAGGGGCTCTTGTGTTTGAGGCTGCACCATTCCCAGGAGGTCCTAAAATGACCCGTTGATCCCTCTTCTGAGTGCCTGGCCCGGGTGGGCATGGGCGTGGTCAGGGCCGGCCTCCCAGGGAGACCCAGAAGGAGGTCCAGATGCAAAATCGGACTCCGCGGTGGTGTCTGGCTGGGGACAGCAGAGGCACTCTCTGTGATTTGAAGTTCTCGGGGAGAGGCTTCTCTGCCCTGAGGGGAAGGCCTCTGGCCCCCGTGGGGTAGGGCCGTTGATCTCCCTCAGACTCTGAGTGGTGGGCTCACCTGCAGCTCACCTTCCTGGTGCCATGCCCTGGGTTTTGATGGAGGGCGGGGGAGACTGTGGGGACCTCTTGTTTGTGTCCCAAGCAGCTCTGGTCTCTGGGACAACGCATTCCTTTGCCAGGTCCCGCAGGGACCCTGGTGGGCAAGTGATGCAGTCTTCAGCACCTGCTCCCGCTCAACTCCCTCACCAGCTGCCCAGCCAGACTTCTTTCTCATTTCCTCTTGGGCTCCAGCTGCTGAGTTATCGATTCCCTGAGCTGCCTATTCAGAGCCTGAAAAATTGAAATAGATTTTCCATGGCGCCACGGAGGTTACAGCTGGGCTGCCAGCCCCATCTCTCTGTGGATATGGATAAGGAGGGCCTCGGGTGAGGCCATCTGCCTCCAGGCCCCCACCTTCCCTGCTCAGCCTGGTGGGAAAGGCTGCTGGGGGCGGGTCATTACTCCCCAGGTGGATAACTGTCTGTGGCCAGCTCCATAAAAACACAGCCTCACCTCTACTGGCCAGAGGTGGGGGAGGTCTTGCGTGGTGCCAGTGTTGGGGTATAGTGGGCAACCTGGAGGCTGGCTGCTGGGGGAAGGACTCCTTGCTCTAGCCCGACCCTCCAGGGCCCAGGTATGGACTGCAGGTAGGTGGGTGTGCCCTTGGAGGCCCTGGTGGCCCTGGGGGTCTGTAGCTTTACTGGGGACAGCTCCTTTTTGGGGAGAGGGATGAGATAGGGCTGTTTCCAAGATGGCAGTGCAGTGGCTAGGACTGAGACCGGACCAGGATTATGCTCTGGCCTCCCCTGATACTTACTGTGCAGCAAAGATGTCACCTCTCTGAACCTCAGTTTTCTCTTTGGAAAAGAGGTGACAGTAGAAATGATCCTTTCCTTACCAGATTGCTGTGAGGCTGAGTGAAAGCATGGTGGTAAGTGAGCGAACCGTGTTGCTTTTCAGGGCCTGGAGTGAGGAAGAAGATCAAAGGCTCCAAGGATGCGAAGAAAAAGGGCAAAGGGAGAAAGGTGACTGGGCTCAAGTTCCGCTTTGGAGGGGTCGGCAGCAAGAGGAAGAAGGGGTCCTCGGTGAGTGCGAGTGTGAGCGTGAGAGTGTGTGGAGTGCGCACCATGCAAAGACTGGATGACTGAAAAGCAGGCTGTCAGTTCATTCTCCTGTACCAGGCAGGGGGCAGGTCCTGTTCCCCTTCCCCACTCTCTCTTCCTGTGCTACATGCCTGCCTGCTGGGCTTGTGTCCCCACCTGACTGGCGGGGGGTCAGTCTGGATCCTTCCAAGGGTCCCTGGAGTGTGGCCTCTGGGTGGTCCATGCCTCCAGCTCTTTCTCCTGCCCACCCTGCTGAGCTGGAGTCTCAGTCCCAGCTCCCTTGGCCCCAGCTGCCTCTCTATCTGGGAGCAGGCGGGAGAGTCCTGGTGGGGCCTGAATGCCCAGGTCTGCCAGGAGAGTGGGCCCAGGAAGGAGGCCTGCATGTGGGGGCAGGCAGGGCTCCAGTCCTTCAAGGGCAGCTCTGGCACTTGGTTCAGAATGACCCTAAGTCCGTGTCTGAGCCTTTGAGCCCTCTTTCTCAGGGGGTGGGGGGCATTCATCCCTCCCTCCTGCTCCCATAGGTTACCTGCTTCCCTCAGCCTCTCAGCCCTGCAGAGGGGCAGGGATGGAAGCCATCTCTTTGTCCTTTGAAAGAGGCAAGTGACAGGTTTCAAGTGCAGCTGCTGTGGAGGGGAGCATGGAGCAGCAGGTGTCCCCATTCAGCTTAGCTTTTGAGCCAAGACTAAGGTGCTCAGCCCTCTGCTCCACTTTGGTGCACCCTGATCTGGAGTTGCTCACAGTCTGGAAGAGTTTGGGGGCATGTACTAGGAGAGAGCCAATGACATGCAAATGGAATAGGCCGGACCTAGCACACAGGCTGTGCAACAGGTCTCATTAGGGAGAGATCTGGGAAGGCTCCTTGGGGGAGGCGTCCCTAGGGCTTCCCCTTGAGGGATGTGTTGGAGTTTGGCAGGGTGGAGGACAGGGCCTGGGAGAGTTATGAGGGCTGGAGAGCAGGGCTTGGGGAGGGTGGCAGGCCACCAGCCTGGACCAGTCGGCTAGGGGATGTTCTAGCTGGGTGGCAAGATGAGATGAACTGCAGACAGCACCCTGTATCTGGAACTTCCATGGTTCCCTGCCACCCCCTACCCTCTGCCCAGGCCTGAGAAGCCTTGAAATGAGCCCCTTGGGCCAGCTCTGGGCTCATAGGGCCCTCCCCTCCCCCTGCAGAGCGAGGAGGATGAGCGAGAGGAGTCAGACTTCGACAGTGCCAGCATCCACAGCTCCTCCATGCGCTCCGAGTGCTCTGCTGCCCTGGGGAAGAAGAGCAAGAGGAGGCGCAAGAAGAAGAGAAGTAAGACTTTGTAGGGTTCCTGTGGGCATCACATGGATGTGGGGTGCAGAGCCCCCTTTGGGGAGCAGGGAAGGGCATCCTCAGGCCTCAGCCAGGCCAGGCAGGTCCCCTGTGTTTCCTCAACCACGCTCACCTATGTGTTTAGGAGAGGGGGGTCCTGTCTCAGTGGGTCCACATCTATTAGGGACCCATAATGTGAGTCACCCCAGGGCATTTGCATGGCAGAGGGGCACAGGAGAAGGAGTTGTCTCTTAACCACATCCACCGTCCACTCATTCAATCATCCACTCTCTACTCATCTATCCGCCCACCCCCAGCCTTCCCACCGCCCCCCTTTCCATATCTTGGTCCTTCCTCCCTCCCCTTTATCCATCCAGCCGTTCATCTTTCTGTCCATCCACATACCTTTCTGCTTCCATTCCTCCTTCTTCCCTCCCATCCTTCTTTCCTTTTACTTGTCTTCAATCCATCTCTTCATCCCTTTACATTTTTTCTTTTCTTTCTGGCTGCACATAGTCATAGTGAAAGTCACTTAGTGTCCAGCTCTGCAACCCCATGGACCATACAGTCCATGGAATTCTCCAGGCCAGAATACTGGAGTGGGTAGCCTTTTTCTTCTCCATGGGATCTTCCCAACCCAGGGATCGAACCCAGGTCTCCTGCATTGCGGGTGGATTCTTTACCAGCTGAGCCACCAGGGAAGCCCAAGAGTACTGGAGTGGGTACCTTATCCCTTCTCCAGCTGATCTTCCTGTGTACTGTGAGTGTTACGCCGGCCCGTGCCCAGGAATCGAACCGGGGTCTCCTGCATTGCAGGCTCTCAGGGAAGTCCTGCACAATGGCTTGTTCTTAGTTCCCAGATTAGGGACTGAACGAGAAAGTGCAAATGAAAGTGCAGAGTCTGACCCACTGGATCCCCAGGAATTTTCCCTCTTTACTCTTCAATCATTCTGTTCACCCTGTCTGTCCATCGCCATCCATTCATCCATCTATTGAGTGCCTAGTATGTGCCGGGACAGCCTGCGGTGGAGATTGGTTGTGCCTGGGGAGTGGGGACACAGCCCTCCACGAGTGCCTCTGCCCCTTCCCCAGTCGATGATGGCGACGGCTATGAGACGGACCACCAGGACTACTGTGAGGTGTGCCAGCAGGGTGGGGAGATCATTCTGTGCGACACCTGCCCGAGGGCCTACCACCTCGTCTGTCTGGACCCCGAGCTGGAGAAAGCTCCTGAGGGCAAGTGGAGCTGTCCCCATTGTGTAAGCCCTTGGCAGACGCCGGGGGTGGGGGTTGTGCCAGTCCTGGTCCTCCAGACCCCTGCATGGTCTTCTCGGGCAGAACATGGGGCGGTTGCAAGTGTGAGGGAGGGAGCTGCACCACGGTGGAGGGGCGTCCTGGCCCAGGGTGCCTCCACCTGGACTCCCCCCAACTCCAGGAGAAGGAAGGGATCCAGTGGGAGCCGAAGGACGACGACGACGACGAGGACGAGGGCGGCTGCGAGGAGGAGGAGGACGACCACATGGAGTTCTGCCGCGTGTGCAAGGACGGCGGCGAGCTGCTCTGCTGCGACGCCTGCCCCTCTTCCTACCACCTGCACTGCCTCAACCCGCCGCTGCCCGAGATCCCAAACGGTGAATGGCTCTGCCCGCGCTGTACTGTGAGTGTTACGCCGGCCCGCGCCGAACGCCCCGCCCCCGACAAGTCTAGGTCCCTCCTGCGGCGAGGCCCCCCTCACAAAGGTCCCACCCATCAAGGCCCCGCCTCCACCAATCCAGGCCACACCCACCACGGCCTTCGCCCAGGCCGCTCCTGCCTCCTCCAGCCCCCACCCACCTAGGCCCCGCCCCACCAGACCCTGGCAACCAAGGCTCCGCCTCCGCTGGCCACCCACCAGCTCTGAGCTCCCAGCCTGCCAAGGCCTCGGCCCGCCCCCGCCCGCCCAGGTCCCGCCCACAAGGCGTCTTCCCGTTCTGGCCCCGCCCCATTGTCCATCTGCTCAGTCCCAAGCGCTCTCCAGTCGCTTCGAGTCCCGCCCATCGCCTTACCTAGGCCTGCGGCGCTTCTCAATTCCCTTTAGACTTGCTGGAAACAGCTATGAAAAGAGAGGTGGTCATAAACCTGCCACTGCCCATAAACAGCCACTGTTTACTGGGGATCTCTCTAATGCTTACTGAGTTTTCAAGTACCAGGCCTTTGTTATTTTCATTTTTAGATGAGAAAACTGAGGCTCAGGGAGATAAAGTGACTCGCCCACGGTCATACAAGGTCTCTTGGGCTGGAGCCTTGGTTTCAGCAGGGAGAGGAGAGCACCCCTCCAGTCTCTATAGGTGTTTGAAGGTGTCCATGCTCTAAGATGTCTCCAGCCCACCCCCAGTGCTGGATACCCCACTCTGTGGGCTGGGCCAGCCCTCGGTCACCCCATGTGCATCTGGGCTTCCGTTGTGTGTGTGCGTGTATGTGTGTGCATGTGTGTGTGTGCAGACACACATTGCCTCATCCGCCCACACGGCGTGGGCGGGCTCCTGAGGACAGGGTGGTGTCTTGGAGTCACTGTGGTGCTGTCTGACTTGGGGAGCAGAGCAGCCTGTTGGAGGGAGCCTCGGGGTTGGGGCCTGAAGCTAAGCCCTGAACTTGGGGACCTTCCTCTGTCCACAGTGTCCCCCACTGAAGGGCAAAGTCCAGCGGATCCTGCACTGGCGGTGGACAGAGCCCCCAGCCCCCTTCATGGTGGGGCTGCCAGGGCCTGACGTGGACCCTGGTGTACCCCCGCCCAAGCCCCTGGAGGGCATCCCAGAGAGAGAGTTCTTCGTCAAGTGGGCTGGGCTCTCCTACTGGCACTGCTCCTGGGTGAAGGAGCTCCAGGTGAGGTACCTGGGCAGGTGCGGCTGTGCTTAGGACGTGAGGTGCTCTGGCCAGCTCCCTGAGTGAGAGACATTGTTGGGCGCTGGGGAGGGGGAGGAAGAAGGTGAGGACTGTCCTGCCTGGAACTCAGGCTGGGGGCTGGGGGGATGGGGGAGGAGCTGGGTTGGGGGACACCGGGGGTCATGGCCATCTGCCTTCCTTAACCTCTGTCCCCTCCGCAAGCAGCTGGAGCTCTACCACACAGTGATGTATCGCAACTACCAAAGAAAGAATGACATGGACGAGCCACCGCCCTTTGACTATGGCTCTGGCGACGAGGACGGCAAGAGCGAGAAGAGGAAGAACAAGGACCCTCTCTATGCCAAGATGGAGGAGCGCTTCTACCGCTACGGCATCAAGCCCGAGTGGATGATGATCCACCGCATCCTGAACCACAGGTGTGTGCCCGACGCATGAACTGCGCTGGACACGCGGCCCCTTCAGTCTGTTAAATGGGCACAGGACCACATACAGGTGTGGTGAGGGCAGGAGGGGAGGCTGAGGACACCCACTGCGGGCGATTTGACCATCCAGCTGGAGGGGTTTTCATGCACATAGGTACATGTATGCACCCGTGTTTACACTTGCATATGCACATGTTACACTCATGGTAGAACAGTTCCTAAGTCATGTGTATAAAAGGGCAACTTGACGAATGGCCTGTGAAACTTGCAGATGGGACACTTGGGGGGCTGGGACCCTTGTGCTCCTAGGCCTCTGCTGAAGTGAGTGTTTGATACCTGCGGGAGGGTCCGGGGGACCACAATGGGCCTGAGCTGTGGGTGTGGGTACATGTTTGCTCCTCTTTATAATACAGCTATCACCACTGAGTGCCATCTACCCAAGAGGTAGGCCTTTTACCTCTGCCTTTGTGTTTGTGGACACCATCAAGGTTAAGTCACTTGCCCAAACCCACACAGCCAACAGGCAGGGGTGCTGGGATTGGAACCCAGTTCTTCCCCTATGGCAGGACTTGCTTTCTTGGCCACTATTCCAAGTTCCAGTGCCCTCGATAGCCCTTCATTGAGCAATCCGAAATTCCCTAGGTAACAGTGGTCAGCGGGGAAGGCAATGGCACCCCACCCCAGTACTCTTGCCTGGAAAATCCAATGGACGGAGCAGCCTGGTGGGCTGCAGTCCATGGGGTCGCTAACAGTCGGACAGACTGAGCGACTTCACTTTCACTTTTCTCTTTCATGCCTTGGAGAAGGGAATGGCAACCCACTCTAGTATTCTTGCCTGGAGAATCTCAGGGATGGGGGAGCCTGGTGGGCTGCCGTCTGTGGGGTCACACAGAGTCGGACACGACTGAAGTGACTTAGCAGCAGCAGCAGCAGCAGCAACAGTGGTCAGAGGCTGCAGAGACCAGACAAAAAGACCAAGGCAGAAGGCCTCCAAGAGTTTGGCTTTGGTTTGGTGGGCGGTGGGAGCTCTTGCTGATTCTTGAGCTCAGGTGCCTGAGAACCAGTGGTGGCTGACA
This sequence comes from Oreotragus oreotragus, assembly GCA_006410675.1. Lineage (NCBI taxonomy): Eukaryota > Metazoa > Chordata > Mammalia > Artiodactyla > Bovidae > Oreotragus > Oreotragus oreotragus. The sequence goes on from SJYX01021997.1 coordinate 208,445, forward strand.
GGCGGGCACAGGGTAGGGTCCATGGAGGCTCTGTCTCAGAGCGACTTGGGGTCCAACAGACCACATGTGTCCTGAAAGCAGGAGCTGGGTAGAGCAGAGCTTCGGCACCTGAGTCTTCCAGTCGGATCCCAACCCTGGCTCCCATTTGCTGGGCTCTGAGCCCCTGTGTTTCTTTTTTATTTATTGATTCAAGTGTGCTGGGCCTTTAGTTGTGGCATGTGCAATCTTACTTGCAGCATGTGTGACCTAGTTCCCAACCAGGGATCAAGCCTGGCCCCCCTGTTTGGGGAACTAGAAGTCTTGGGAGTATGGAGTCTTAGCACCTGGACAACCAGGGAAGTCCCCTGTGCCTCTGTGTTTCTAATGGGAAACGGGACTGTGAGATGACGATCCACTGCATCCTGGTGGGGCTCAAGGAGGATGCCAGTGCCTGATAACAGGGCCATCAGAAAGCAGTGGTGGGGAGTGTGGGAGAATTTGAAAAAGCCACCCCCTTGATTATGAAATGCCTCCTCCTCCCATCCCCTGCCCTCACTGACAGTGACTTGAGGCCCCTCCACCGCTGAACTGATCCACAATTTTTTACCTTTGTTAAATTGCATGTTCAAAACGTAAATGCCAGTTTTTCTCCCTGCCTCCAAAGTGGGGCAGGTGAATTTCCTCCAAATATATTACCTGAACGGAGTCTGAGTAACAACCACTCATTTATTAAAGAAAAAAAAAAAATCCACTGGTTCCGTGGTGACTGGGGATTGGTACCTCTCTGTGTGTGGTCCCCAGGCCTAGCCACTGCCATCTGGGGGAGCTGTGGCACCCTCAACCTGCAGTGCTGCCGGCTTGGTTGCTCAGTGCACTTGTGTTAGGTGGGAGGTCCTTAGGAGCTGTATTCAAGCTGCAATGTGTGACAGGTTTCTCTGGAGCACCCTCTCTGGCTGGGCCATCAGGTCCCTGGGTCCCCGGGGGTCTTTGGGAGAGGACAACCCACTGGAGGAATCATATCCTTCTCTACTTCATGGGGATGGGCCCCGGACTGGGATGGGTACCCCTCCAGTCTTTGAGAGTTCTTTTTTCCTTTTCAAACTTTTTATTTTGTACTGGGGGTAGAGCCAGTTAACAATGTTGCGACAGTTTCAGGTGAACATCTTAGAGACTCAACCTTACGTAGACATGGAGCCATTCTTCCCAAACTCCCCTCCCATCCAGGCTGCCACATAACACTAAGCAGAGTTCCCTGTGCTGTACAGTAGGTCCTTGTTGGCTATCTGTTTTAAATATAGCGATTTGTACATGTCCGTCCTGAACTCCCTATAACTTGGGAGTTTTTTGAAAAAGATTAATACTTGGGGTGCGCTGGGTCCTTGTTGCTGTGCTGGGGCTTTCTCTAGTCGCGGCGGGAAGGGGCTATTGTCTGGTTTGGGTGTACTGGCCTCTCATGGTGCTGGATTCTTTTGTTTCGGGGCATGAGTTCTTGGGTGGATGGGCTCAGCAGCTGCAGCACACAGGCTTAGTTGCCCCATGACATACTGAATCTTCTCAGATCAGGGAAGGAACCCACGTCCCCTGCACTGGTAGGTGGATTCTCAACCATTAGACCACCAGGGAAGTTCCTCCTTGGGACTTCTTAACCAAAAACCCAAAGGTCTATGGTCAGGGGAGAACCATCTGACTCAGCAGTCGAGAATTCTGGAGGACTCCTCATGACGGAATGGGACTCACAGCCACAGAGGATGGAGAGGACACTGGATTTGCTCGTCTGCTAGCCTGGGGGACCCAGATATCCCTCTGCTTTGCCACTCACCCTGTGCCCTCCTACCTCCTTCCCACTAGCTGTGTGGCCCTTGGGAGTCCCTGCCTGGTACTGCCCTCCTGGCTGCGGCTCCCAGGAGACCCGTGAGGGTGAGAGGCTTTGCATCCTGTGAGGTGCCCTCCGTGGTGCCTGGATGACCCGCCCTCCTCCATCTGTTTACCGTGTTGCAGCTTTGATAAAAAAGGGGACGTACATTACCTAATCAAGTGGAAAGACCTGCCCTACGACCAGTGCACCTGGGAGATTGACGAAATTGACATCCCCTACTACGACAGCCTGAAGCAGGCCTACTGGGGCCACAGGTGCGCCATGCTGGGGCCCCTGGGTGGAGCCTTCCGCCTTCCCAATGGCCTGAGCTCTGCTCTCTCATCCCGCCCTCTTTCCCAGGGAGCTGATGCTGGGAGAGGATGCCAGGCTGCCCAAGAGGCTGGTCAAGAAGGGCAAGAAGCTGAAGGATGACAAACAGGAGAAGCCCCCGGACACACCCATTGTGGATGTGAGCGGGAAGGGGTCACAGGGTGGAGTTGCCACCCAGGCTGGGTGTCGGAGGAGGGCACGGTCTCTGGAGAACTCTGCTGTGGGTCTGTGCGCCTGGAGCCGTGCCCATGCAGGAGGGGGCGCTGTGGCTCAGCCCACTCCTGCCAGGTACCTGGTGGGACAGGGACGATGGGACCCAGCCTTCCCCGCAGGGGAGGCTCACATGCTGGGGTCCTGGCCCCCAGCATCCTGTAGAGTGGCAGCTTCCAGGGGACAGAGCAATTTGAAGGATGGATCGGGTCTTGGTGCACCAACTGGGGTGCAGATAATCTCTTCTCAGAGGAGTTTATGAACTTGTGTTCTTTTAGATGAGTGAATTCCAAATATTTCTTTATTTACTTATTTATTTGGCTGAACTGTGTGGCACGTGGGATCTTAAGTTCTCCAACTAGCAATCAAACCTGTGCTTCCTGCAGTGGAATTGTGGAGTCTTAACCACTGGATCACCAGAGATGTCTCTGTAATTCCAAGTCTTTAAATCAAAAAGTGCCCCTCACTTCAGGAGTACAGCAGCTGATTTGCTAATTACACACCATTCTTTTCAGTTCAGGGGGAGGAGACCCAGGAGTTAACTGGGAGCTTTGAGCCTACTGGGGAGTAGAAGATTGGCTTTTATTCCTTTAGCAAACCTCTCTGGGATGTTTGCTAGTACCTGGCCCTGGGGGGCAAGGCCCTACCCCACTGTTCCACGAAGTGCTCATCTTCCAGGGGCTCATGGAAGGTCCAAACAGAAATGGGGATATGGCTTGGGTCTGAGATGCAGGGTAAGGCACAGTGGGTCTGATACATCAGGGGGACTTCTTGAGGATGATGGTCTTGAGCTGTAGACTAAAAGACACAAAGAGGGTGATGTTCGGGATCAGGCACACTGGGCAAGCATCAAATGGGTGTTGACTCAGTGCCTGCTGTGTCCAAATAGGACCAGTATGGTGACCACAGGCTGGGCTCAAAATCAGAGAATGCAACAATTGGGAAACTGCCCTGATAGATGTATCGGGCCACCCTGGGAGAGCATGGTGGGAACACCTAAGCCAAGCCTGGAGTCAGGGAAGAATTCCTGGAGGCAGAGGCATTCCATCTGAGGCCTGAAGGATGAATAAGTTAGCAGGGACAAGAGGAGTGGAAAGAGTATTCCAGGCATAAAGAATCATGCATGCAAAGGCCTGTCAGTGGACCTTGGTGGCCCAAGATCCAGGGTATGTCTGAACCTCTGCTTTTTCTGCAGCCCACGGTCAAGTTTGACAAACAGCCGTGGTACATCGACTCCACGGGCGGCACCCTGCACCCGTACCAGCTGGAGGGCCTTAACTGGCTGCGCTTCTCCTGGGCCCAGGGCACCGACACCATCCTGGCCGACGAGATGGGTCTGGGCAAGACTGTGCAGACCATCGTCTTCCTCTATTCCCTGTACAAGGAGGTTCGAGGGTGGAGCGGGGTGGCCGAGGAGGGGTGGCCAGTGTGGGCTGTGGCTGGGCAGCCTCAGCGCATCTGTCTCCCTCCCCAGGGGCACTCCAAAGGGCCCTACCTGGTCAGTGCGCCCCTGTCCACCATCATCAACTGGGAACGTGAGTTCGAGATGTGGGCCCCTGACTTCTACGTGGTCACCTACACGGGGGACAAGGAGAGCCGCTCCGTGATCAGGGAGAATGAGTTTTCCTTTGAGGACAATGCCATTCGGAGTGGGAAGAAGGTGTTCCGGATGAAGGTGAGCACCCCTATCCCCGGGAAGGACTCTGCACAGGAGCCCAGTCTGCCCTGGGGCGGGGGTGCACAGGGGTTCTGCAGTTTATCCGGGGTCTTTCCTCTTGGGCTCCAGCGGAGGCAGCGGCTGGCGAAGAGTTGCTTTTAAGGCAGAATTACCTTGTATCCATGTCCTGGGGCTGCAGTAGCACAGGGTGGAGCGGGGCTGAGAATAACACTCACCCTGTCACTGTTCTGGAGGCCAGGAGTCTGAGACCCAGCCGCGGGCAGGGCCCTGCTCCCTCGGAAGCAGGGTGGACCCTTGCGCATCTCCTCCAGCACCTGGCGGCTCTTCCTTGGCCGTCCTCGCTTTGCGGCTCCATCTCTTTGGTTTCTGCCTGTTGTTTGTGGCTGTCTGCCCTGTGTGTGTCTGTCTCCTCTTTTTAAGTTTGCTTTTAGTGTATTTATTATTTATCTGTGGTGGCACTGGATCTTTGCCGCTGCGCCGGCTTTTCTCTAGTTGTCCAAGCGGGGGGTACTCTAGTTGCGGTGCCCGGGCTTCCCGTTGCCGTGGCTTCTCCTGTGGAGGAGCTCTAGGGTGCTTGGGCTCAGTAGTTGTGGTGCACAGGGTCAGTTGCTCTGTGGGATCTTCCCAGATTGGGGATCAAACCCGTATTTCCTGCATTGGTAGGAGGATTCTTTACCACTGAGCCACCAGGGAAGTTCTCTCTCTTTTTTTAAATTTGTTTTTGGTCATGCTGCGTTGCATGTGGGATCTTAGTTCCCCAACCAGAGATGGAACCTATGCCCCCTGCCGTGGAAGCTCAGGATCTTAACCACTGGACCGCCAGGGACATCCCAAGATTCCGCATTTCTGACAAAGTCCCAGATGGTGTGCACACTTCTGGTCCTCAGGCTGCACTCTGAGAAGCGAGGACACGGAGCGCTCAGTGCTTCTTGCACCTGGCACATGGGGGCCCTTGGGCAGCCATGGCACTCACTCTAGCTCCAACCTCCTCCCCAAGAGTTCTCACCTCGGCTTTCTCCATCCTCTAGGAACAACTGTGGCCCTGGGAGATGCCCAGTAAGTTTTATTTGGCTGCGCTGCGAGGCTTGCAGGATCTTTGTTCCCTGACCTGGCCACAGCAGTGAAAGCCCTGAGTCCTAACCACTGGAAAGTGAAAGGGAAAGTATTAGTTGCTCAGCTGTGTCCAGTTTTTTGTGACCTCATGGACTATAGCCTGCCAGGCTCCTCTCTCCATGGGATCCGCCAGGCAAGAATATTGGAATGGGTAGCCATTCCCTTTCCCAAGGAATCTTTCTGACCCAGGGGTCAAACCTGGGTCTCCTGCATCACGGGCAGATTCTCTACTGTCTGAGCCTCTAGGGAGGCCCTTAATCACTGGACTGCCAGGGGATTCTCAATACCCATTTGTTTAATGAAGGTGATAAGCTCAGTGGTTCCAGAAACAACTTCTCTCTGAGCTCACACCGGGCTCGTGCGATGGGCTGGGCACTTTGTTGATTCAGTTGTTTAACTTATTGTCTTTTTAAAAAATTGTGGTAAAATACACATAACTTAAAATTTATTATCTTCAGCAGTTTTACAAGTACAGTTCAGGGACACCAAGTACATTCACACTTTTCTGCAGCCATCACTCCGTCATCTCCTGAGCACTACTTCATCTTGCAAAACTGAAACCCTGTCCCTGTTAGGCACGGACTACCCCCAGCCCCTGGCAGCCTCGTCCTTTTGGTCTCTGGCTTTGATTATTCTCGGTACCTCGTGTAAGTGGAATCCTGCCGCATCTGTCCTTTGTGTCTGGCTCATTTCACTCAGCACGTCGTGGCGTGTGTCAGGCTTTCTTTTCAAGATTGGATAACATTCCACTGTATGTGTATGAATGGACCACTCAGCCCAGGGACATTGGATGTTTCCACCTTTAGGTGCTTGTGAATAATGCTAGGAACATGGGTGTGCAAAAATATTCATTCAAGTCCCTGCTTTCATTTCTTCTGGGTCTATACCCAGTAGTGGAATTGCAGGTTGGTACAGTAATTCTATGTGTAATTTTGTTTGTTTCTATTTTTTAAACTTTTATTGGAGTATGGTTGATTTACAATGTTATGTTAGTTTCAGGCATACAGTTATGTGAATCAGCTATACATATACATATATCCCCTCTTTTTTAGATTCTTTTTTCATATAGGTCATTGCAAAGTATTGAGTAGAGTTCCCTGTCCTATATAGTATGTTCTTATTTATGACCTATCTAATATGTAGTGTGTATATATGTCAATTCCAATCTCTCAATTTATCCCTCCCCCGTTTCCCCCCTGGAAACAGGTTTGTTTTTACATCTGTGATTCTGTTTATTTTGTAAAAAACCTTTATGCAATTAAAAAAAATTCCACATATAAGGTATCTTTGCCTTACTTCTCTCAATATGATAATCTCTAGGTTCATCTATGTTGCTGAATTATTTTGTTCGTTTTTTATGGCTGAGTAATAACTTTCCATTGTATATATGGACGACATCATCTTTATCCATTCCTCTGTTGATGGAAACTTAGGTTTATTCCATGTCTTGGCTATTGTAAATAGTGCTACAGTGAACACTAGGGTACATGTATCTGTTCGAATTTTGATTTTCTCCTAATATATTGCCAGGAGTGGGATTGCTGAATCATATGGTAGCTCTGATTTAGTTTTTAAAGGAACCTCCATACTGTTCTGCATGGGCTTCCCAAGGTGGCGCTAGTGGTAAAGAACCCACCTGACAACGCAGGAAAAGGAGGATAGAATGTGTAACTTTTTGAGGCACATACTTAGCTCTTTTAATTCTTGTGACATTCTTCCCAAACACAGTATTGCTCCCTTTTTACAGGTGAGGAGACTGAGGCTTGGGGAGGTTAATTAACCCAACCAAGGTCTAGCTCAAAATAACAGTTGTTGCTGTTGTTTAGTTGCTAAGTCATGTCCAACTCTTCTTCGAACCCATAGACCGTGGCCCGCCAGGCTCCTCTGCCCATGGGATTTCCCAGGCAAGAATACTAGAGTGGGTTGCCATTTCCTTCTCCAGGGGCTCTTCCCAACCTAAGGATCAAATGCCTGTCTCCTGCTTGGCAGGGATGAGTGCAAACTGCCTACAGGCTCCCTTCTGCCCCTCTGATCTCTGCCCCCTTGTCTTGAGGACAGTGCTCTGGGCTCAGCTGACCCCCTTGACTTGGTGGCCCGTGACTTCCTCTCAGTCTCTAGGCTCCCTGAGCTCTCTGGGGGTCCTGTCCACACTCCTTTTGGCTCCTTTGTCTCTGGAGACCTTGATCTACTGCCCTCCCAGCTCTCCTCCCAAACACTCCTCTTTCCCTCCAGAAAGAAGTGCAGATCAAATTCCACGTCCTTCTCACCTCCTATGAGCTCATCACCATCGACCAGGCCATCCTGGGCTCCATCGAGTGGGCCTGCCTCGTGGTGGACGAGGCCCACCGGCTCAAGAACAACCAGTCCAAGGTAGGAGGTGCTGAGCACTGGCCCCTGGAGCCGTCTGGGTGGCTGGCCATGCTGTGCCCCCTGACGGGCCCCCTGTTCCCCTCTAAGTTCTTTAGGGTCTTGAACAGCTACAAGATCGATTATAAGCTGCTGCTGACAGGGACCCCCCTTCAGAACAACCTGGAAGAACTGTTCCACCTCCTCAACTTCCTGACTCCAGAGAGGTTCAAGTGAGTCAGGGGGGCTGGCCGGGGAGGTGGAGTGAGAGCAGCCAGGGAAGGGGCATCAGTGGCTGTCTGGCTCTGGGGCTGCTCCCCGGGCCTCAGTTTTCCCATCAGTAAAATGGGAGTGTTAGCAGAGCACTGGCACAGGCTGAGCACTTGGGGAACACCCGCTGCTGCTCAGCCTATAATTTTGCATCGGCTTTGCCCCAGAAGACCTCGGGGATCCTCCTTGGTGCCTGTCCCTCCCCCGTGCCCCGGATTATCCCTGTTCCTCCACAAAGACCTGAGTGATCACATCAGCAACAGTGCTGGGAGGCAGAAGGCTGGGGGTGATGGTGGAAATGGGGGTGAAGATGGAGCCCCAGCCTCCTTGCTTACCTACCCCCATGTTCCTGCTTGGAAAGGGGATTCAGGGTGAAAAATGCTGATTTTGGAATCAGGAGATATAGATTCAAGGGCAGGCTGGACTGTATAATCATGGGCACCCACCAGCCTCAGTTTCCTTCTCTGTAATATGGGTAAGAGTCCTAGAGACTGCACATCCAGGACAGCTTTGAGGACAGGAAGATAGCCTATGTGGCTGAGACAGCTGCAATGTGTGGGGGTGACCTAAGCTTAGATGGAGACTGGAAGGACACCAAGGGCAAGGCCTGTGCTCCCTGGCCCACCAGCCAGCTGGCCTGCCTTCTGACCCTCTGGCAGGTGGCAGGGGGCTGGTTGGCCTTCTCCCTACCCCAGTCCTGGCTCCCTCTACAGAGGGCTTTGGCCTCCTCCAGGCTGTCATTGCATTTTTTTCTTGCAGCAACCTGGAGGGCTTCCTGGAGGAGTTTGCTGACATCTCTAAGGAAGACCAGATCAAGAAGCTGCACGACCTGCTGGGGCCGCACATGCTGAGGCGGCTCAAGGCTGACGTGTTCAAGAACATGCCGGCGAAGACTGAGCTGATTGTCCGCGTGGAGCTGAGCCAGATGCAGAAGTGAGTGGCCTGCCCTGGGTCCCCTGGGCCTGTCTTCTCCCAGAAGGGCCTTCCTGGGCCTTCCTGGGCCACTGCCTGGGATGGGTGGAATGGCCTTTGGCCTTGCCCTTGCCTCCACTCAACTTTTGCACAAGCTTCCTTCTTGGGGTCTCTTCTCAGATTCCACCGATCAGGGTTGGGGCTGCCAGCTTTGTCCTCTTCCCCAGTAACTGGCTGGGTGATGCCAGGCCTGTGGCTTCACCTCTTGGGGCTCCCCTTGGTCTCTCTGCAACTGTGCTTGGCTGCCAGGCCCCAGGCTTCCTGCAGACCAGAGTGTCCCCCAGAGGCTGGCATGGCCAGGTACATGCAGACTGCCTTTCCTCCTTGCTCTGTGACAGGAAGTACTACAAGTTCATCCTCACACGGAACTTCGAGGCGCTGAACTCCAAGGGGGGTGGGAACCAGGTGTCACTGCTTAACATCATGATGGATCTGAAGAAGTGCTGCAACCACCCCTACCTCTTCCCTGTGGCTGCTGTGGTAGGTCCTCCATGGCCACTGTGGCAGGTCCCCATGGCCGCGGTGGGAGGTCCCCTGTTGGCTGCTGCTGTGGTAGGTCCCCTGTGGCTGTTGTGGTAGGTCCCTGTGGCCACCATGATAGGGGCCCTTGACCACCATGGTGAGTGCCTGAGGCTGCCANGGAAGTACTACAAGTTCATCCTCACACGGAACTTCGAGGCGCTGAACTCCAAGGGGGGTGGGAACCAGGTGTCACTGCTTAACATCATGATGGATCTGAAGAAGTGCTGCAACCACCCCTACCTCTTCCCTGTGGCTGCTGTGGTAGGTCCTCCATGGCCACTGTGGGAGGTCCCCATGGCCGCGGTGGGAGGTCCCCTGTTGGCTGCTGCTGTGGTAGGTCCCCTGTGGCTGTTGTGGTAGGTCCCTGTGGCCACCATGATAGGGGCCCTTGACCACCATGGTGAGTGCCTGAGGCTGCCTTGTCAGGGGCCTGAGATCATGGTACATGCACGTGGCTGCTGTGGGGGGTTTTCTGTGGCCCTCATGGCAAGTGATCATGGCTGCCATGGTGCCCCTGGCTGCTGGGACAGGTTCTCAAGCCTTCAGCCTCCAATCCTCCCCGAGTATGAAGACTGGGAGGTAATACAGGTCCCCACTGTGCCAGAAGTTTCTGTAAACCTACCTCTGTCCAGTGCTCGGGCAGGCCCTCTCCTTTCCTGGGCCCCTATGTGTGGCCATAAAGTGATAGGTGACACTTTATGTAAGAGTTCCTTACAGCCTCAGGGACCCCAGGCCAGGGATCCGAGGGATGATTTGGCTGCACTCAGTCACTGAGGGAGTCAGGGAGGCAGGCCTGGGTGGTGATTGTGATGTGCAGTCCTAGGTGAGAGACCAGAGCCCCAGTTAGACACCTGGCCCGAGCCTTGTGGTCTCAGGACCATCAGTGGTCCTGTTGGAGCCCTGGGTTTATCCTCTATAAAATGAGGACAATGACAGCATCTCTCGAAAGACTGAGGACCAGATGAGAAAGTCTGTGTTCGGTGCCCACGTGGAGAGCCTGGGACACCAGTACTCATCACCCTCACAGCTGTTCTGGTTCTAATTTAAACCCTACACAGTTTATACCCCCACCCCCAAACAGGAAGAGCAATGCTGAGTTAAGCGTGGTGGCTCTGCTGTGGGTGATGCAGACTCGGGCAACCCCAGGCTGCTCTCACCACTCTGGCCCAGCAGAGCCTTTGAGCTGAGGGTCTTTCCAGCTGGGAGGCTGGGTTGGCCTTCCCTGGATGTGCCCTGCAGGACTGCAGAGGCCAGGCCAGAACCTTGTCGGGAAGGCCAGCTTACCTCAAGACTGTCATCCATCCGTCCACCTATGTCTGTGGTCTTGGTGGAGTGCCAGCAGCGGGAGACAGGCCAGGGCTGGCGAGTTTGAGCCCTGCCTGGGGACACAGTGCAGGGAGCATCTGTGTGGCCTGCTTGTATGTTCCTGCAGAGGCTGGCCTGACCTGGGCTTGGGCTTGGTGCTCAGTTCATTGCTGGACCCTCATCCCCCCTGGCTCCCGCCGCCTCCCAGACTTCTTCGGTGGAGAGCCAGAGAGAAGAGGGGGGGTCCCCACAAGACCCCACCTTGTGCTGTGTCTGCAGGAGGCCCCCGTCCTGCCCAATGGCTCCTATGATGGCAGCTCTCTGGTCAAGTCTTCAGGGAAGCTCATGCTGCTACAGAAAATGCTCAAGAAGCTGCGGGACGAAGGGCACCGTGTGCTCATCTTCTCCCAGGTGAGCCGCCTGCAGGTGGCTGACTGCCTTCTCCACCTCTGTAGCCCACGCTAGCTGAGGGCGCTCTCTGCCTGTAGCCCTCAGGGCCTGATGCTATCTCCATGTGGGTTGTGTGTCAAAAGTCACTCTCCAGGCCTTGGCATGATGCAACCAAGGAGAGCTGGCTGGGTTCCAAGTTCAAGGCACTTAGGGCACGTTGGCCGTGGGGACCAGTGTCCTCCCCGCTATTTGACACTCTGGCCTGCTCCTGCTGGAGCTTCTGTCCAGGCTGGGACCACAGCCCTCACCCTTCACCCCTGCAGCCCCACTTCTCATGAACCAACCCAAGGTGGGGCCCCTTGGGTTGGTTCACAAGGAGCCCTGTGTTGGGTTAGCTGGGGGAAGTCCTCTCTGAAGCTTGATCCTGAAGTTGCACTTGCAGCATCGCTTTTGAGGTGGTCAGAGGCAGGGCTGTCTAGCCTTAGAGATTTGTTCATCAGTGCCCTTGTTCCTTTGTCCTTTTGCACTTGTTGTATGTCAGGCTCTGTGCTAGCCACAGGGGTCCAGCTCTTGTTCTCAAGACACTTACAGTCTAGAGTGTGAGACGGAGGTAGACACATGTCTGTGACAGGAGTCAGTGATGCTCCTCAAGCCTGTTGTGAAAAATGCTGCCTGATGGTGGGACAGCCAGGTCCATTGCTCAAACCAGAGGCTAAGATGTGGCTCCTCTGTGTACTCTGGGTAAAAGTCTGCTGGTGACAGCTGCTCCTGCCTGTAGCCCCTGATCCCACGAGGGACCTGCAGCAGGCCAAGGGATCTGGCGAAAGCAGATCAAGCCTGTGACTGTAGGCTGGCCTGGACACTGGATCCAGAATCCCCTGTGTTCTGTTTAGTTGCTCAGTCATGTCCGACTCTTTGCGATGCCATGGACTGTAGCCTGCCAGGCTCCTCTGTCCATGGGATTCTCCAGGTAAGAATACTGGAGTGGGTTGCCATGCCCTCCTCCAGAAGATCTTCCCAACCCAGGGATCGAACCCAGGTCTCCTGCATTGCAGGTGGATTCTTTACTGTCTGAGCCACCAGGAAAGCCCATGAATACTGGAGTGGGTAGCCTGTCCCTTCTCTAGGGGATCTTCCTGACCTAAGAATTGAACTGGGGTCTCCTGCATTGCAGGTGGATTCTTTACCAGCTGAGCTACCAGGGAAGCCCCCAGAATCCTCTTGCCCCCTGCTAACATAAGACATGATTCTGAACTGAGGTCTTGAGGGACAAAGTAGAGAGAACTGCACAACTTCTGGAAGTGTGCACAAAGAGAAAGTGACAGAGACGGGGCCCTGACACCCAGAATGAGCCTGCAGGGGGAATTCCCTGGCGGCCTAGTGGTTATAACTCCTCACCTTCACTGCCGAGGTCTTGGGTTCAGTCCCTGGTCAGAGTACTAAGACCCCACAAACAGCGTGGCATGGGCAAAACTCCCACCAAAACAAAAGAAACGCCAATAAAATAAATAAGCACAAGCAGCAAGAAATGAAACAAGAACAACTAACTAGAAAAAGTGTTAGTTGCTCAGTTTTGTCCAACATTTTGCTACCCCATGGTCTATAGTCTACTAGGCTCCTCTATCCATGGAATTCTCCAGGCAAGAATATTGGAGTGGGTAGCCATTCCCTTCTCCAGGGGATCTTCCTTACCCGAACCTGCTTCTCCTGCATTGGCAGGCAGGTTCTTTACCACTGAGCCACCAGGAAAGCCCCTAATCAGGGAAAGGATCTGCTTAAAATGGAAACAAAACATTTCAATAGATTAGATAAACTCTCAACACTGTTGAAGAGAACCCTGATGAATGGGAACCTGGCATTGAGGAATTTTCCCAGAATGCAGCACATAAAGACAAAGATAAAAATGAGACATTGCATGGAAAACACCTTGAGAGGCTCTAGTAACTAACTCTTCAATATGTATCCGTAATAGGATTTGCAGAAAAAGAGCTCGAGAAAATGATAAAGAAGTCAGATTTAATGAGAGTCTGTAGACCTAGAGAAAGACATGTGGTCTCAGGTCTGAAGCACACTCTGGAGTACCAAGAAATAAAAATACAAATATGAAAGGAAGCCCTAGGCACATTGTAGGGAAAATGCTGCACTTTTCAGATCTTGTACCTACAAAGGAATGACAATTAGACTGTCCTCAGATTTTATATCAGCAATAGAAGTGACAAAAGAAAATGGCAAGATCTTCATTACACTATGGGAAAATTGCAACTGATAATTTTATGCCTAGCTAAACTGTCTCTCAGGATTGATTATGGAGGATTATGGGAGCTCAGAAGGGCCTGTCTTTCTCTTCTCATAGGGAGGAGTGAAATCAGGGAAGATATCACAGAGGAGGTGCTGTTTTGAGTCTCCTAGGCAGTAAGGGGGTGGGAAGAAAGTCCAGGTAATCTGGGATGGTTGTGGGATACAGAGGAAACATTGGGATATGTAGGCCCAATGGACTGGCACCAATCTGGCAAGCCTAGAATGCCAAGATGAGGATTTGGGACTTTATTCTGAGGGGTGACAGCAGGGTGGCACATACTCTGAGCTGTGTCTTAGGCAGAAGGCTGTGGGGCTGGTGTGGGGGATGCAGTGGCTCTGGGGGTTGAGGTTGGAAACTGCATTTTTCTTCAGAGGATGGTCCCAAGTCAGGCCTGCCTGGGTCCCACCTGTGTCCACTCAGTAGTTGCTCTGTCTCTCCCCAGCTGTCATGAGGTCCCTGCCCATGGCCCCTATGGGGGTCTCCCCTCTGTGGCAGCCCCTCAGGAATACCATGTCCCCTGCAGATGACCAAGATGCTGGACCTCCTGGAGGACTTCCTGGAGTATGAGGGCTACAAGTATGAGCGGATTGACGGTGGCATCACGGGGGGCCTTCGGCAAGAAGCAATTGACAGATTCAATGGTACTCAACCTTACCCAGGGCTTCTTGATGGGGACCCCTGTCCGTCTCTCCTCCCAGACTAGGATCTTAGCCGGACCAGCCAATTTACGGTCAGGTTAGCTACTTCTCAAACAGCTGGAGAAAGCAGACCTGTCCTTAGGTCCTAGTAGCTGGTAAAAAGAATTCATCCCATGGAACTTTCCAGGGGCCTGCTTGGGTGTTTAAAACTGAGAAATTAGGAAGAGGGCAGAAGGGGAGGAAAATTCCTCTGTTACTGAATGAAGCTGGTGTGGAGGGTCTGGCCAGCACCCCTGGGCTTCTGATACTGACACCAGCTAAAACTGCAGTTATGAGCAGGGCTGGACGGGGCCTGTCCCCGCCACACAGGCTGCTGCAAGGAGGGACAGAGCTGAGCAGCTCTGCCCTAGGGGAAAGACAGAGGAAAGGGCAGGGCCACCACAGCTCAAACTGTCTCCCTGGTGATGCTGGGAGGCTGGGAGCTGGCTCTGGAGTGGCAGGAACGTCTGGAGACATGGTCCAGTACCTCTTTAGTGGGAGGTTTTCAGAAAAAGATGAAGTGATTTTGTGGCTGCTTCCTGCCTTCCACCCTCAGAGCAGGTCTGGGGCCCTGTGGCCCCCAAACCCAAAGCAGTGATTCCTATTGCCCACTCATGTCAGAGGTAAGGCGAGTATGGTTTTAGGATGTAGACGTGGTCCCAGGGCACATGGCAGTGGGAAGCATCAGGTGGATCGGGGACCCGTGTGCAGCTCAAGCAGGTGCCCTGGTCAGTCCCAGGTCTCTTAATGAAGGGCCCGGATGGGCCTGAGACCCAGCTGTCTTGGGGCAGTGGGGACTGACCAGAGGGCTGGCCCGCGCCCTGGAGCTGTGACCCTAGTGTTCAGTGATCACTCTGACGGCATCGCGTGCGTGGTAGCTGGGAGGGCATGAAGGATGAGCTCTGCTGACCTCCCAGGGGCCTGACCTTCAGGGGCTCTGCTGGTCTTTGCTGGCTGTTTGTAGTTTCTCCTTTGCCCCTCTGGGCTTTGAAAATCAGTTCAATCTCGTTTTATCTTCTTCCTGTTGGGTCAGGGCTCAGGGCACAGCTGAGGGCTAGGTGGGGCTCAGGTGGGCTGCCCTGTCCCTGCTCCATGCCCCGGGGCCCCAGGCCTCTTCTGGCTTCCCCAAGCACAGCTGAGGCCATTGTGGCCTGAGATGGGGCCACAGTTCCTGCCCCCTCCCCGTGGTCTCCCCTGTGCCCTCCTGTCTGCCACGCCCTTGTCTCCCATCCCACCTCTCTGGGTATGCCCCTCACTCACCCTACTGGGCATTTGCCTCTCTTCCTCAGCCCCTGGGGCCCAGCAGTTCTGCTTCCTCCTTTCGACCCGGGCAGGTGGCCTGGGGATCAACCTGGCCACGGCAGACACGGTCATCATCTACGACTCGGACTGGAACCCGCACAATGACATCCAGGTGTGTGGCCCCAACACCAGAACCCTCTCAGAGGGTCTCTTCTGCCCCTGGCTCTGTGGGCATTCCCTCTCCCTCACCCCTCTCCCTCACCTCTGCCTGGACCCACCTCGTAGAGTCCCGGCCCCAAGGGCTACCTGGAAGGTGAGCCCCCCACCATTGTACAAAAGAGGAAACAGCCTAGGGAGGGCAAGCGACGTGCCTAAGAACGTGCAGCAGTCTGTGTGAACGTGACCCCTGTTCTGTCCCATCACTCTTAGGATGAAGGCCATGGAGGGAGTCAGGATGAGGGGTCCTGGGACCCAGAGGGGGCCAGTTTGGGAACAACAGGAAAATAGAGGGGACAAGGCCTGTGGAGGTGGGGGGGAGGAAGAGGCATGGTGGAGGAGGGGGCACTGGAGCTGGTGAGGAAGGGTGGGAAGGTTAGGGGGTGTAGGAGCAGAGACACACTCTGCTGTCTCCTGCCCACCCTTCTTGGGACAGGAGCAGGCACAGACACACATTATACTCTTAGGGCACACATACAAACTCATGTCTCATGCACACACATGTGCACCTGTGTGAGTTGCATACACAGGCCTTATTACACTGGGCCAAGTCATGTGGATGCCTGATGCACAGAGCCTTAAGCCTGTCCTCATGTCACACCTGTCCTGGCAGGGTAGCTGTACCTCTGCAACAGGTGGGCTCACAGCCCCACTAGTGGTCACTCTCAGGGAGGTGCAGCCCCCATCTTGGCATGAGTGCCATCAGCGCCTTGTGTGGCTTCACTACATCAAGTGCACTGGCCACACTGCCCCTCACACCTACCCCTGCACACCTGGATCACACTGAGTTACCCCTGCACAGGCACCCAGGCCCGCACTAGACCACACACACGTCGGGAGTGCAGATGTCTTGGTGCACATCCATCTCCACGGGCAGTCACACAGCCCATTCCATGCAGAGGGTGCTCATGAGCTCATTCGCATGCCTCCCCCTTTCCCCCGCATCCTGCCCCCTGGTGCCTGGCCCTGGGCCCCCAGTCCTCTGTTGAACCATGGGTGCTAAGCTACAGGTTGCCCCCAGGCCTTCAGCCGTGCCCACCGCATTGGGCAGAACAAGAAGGTGATGATCTACCGCTTCGTGACGCGGGCCTCGGTGGAGGAACGCATCACGCAGGTGGCCAAGCGCAAGATGATGCTCACCCACCTGGTGGTGCGCCCTGGCCTGGGCTCCAAGTCTGGCTCCATGACCAAGCAGGAGCTGGATGACATCCTCAAGTTTGGCACGGAGGAGCTTTTCAAGGATGACGTGGAGGGTGGGTGTCCTGGGTGCTGGGCATGGTGGGGGGTGGCCCTGCTTGAGACACTCCCCTCCCAGGGCACCCCCAGTGCCCAGTCCCTCCTCCTTCTGCTCCCCACTCCTGGCCAGGATGGGCAGGGCCAGGGTGGCATCTCTGGTGCTACCCCCTGAGCCCTGCAGCTCCCCATCCCCGTATCCTACAGGTATGATGTCTCAGGGCCAGAGACCTGCCACGCCCATCCCTGATGTCCAGTCCTCCAAAGGGGGAGCCTTGGCTGCCAGCGCCAAGAAAAAGCACGGCAGCACTCCGCCAGGTAGGGGCCCTCCCGGCCCAGCCCCTGTACCCTGGACAGCCATTCTGGAAGGAAGTGGGCCCCAAAACCCATTTTGTCAGGTTCCCTTGCCTGCTCCCCTTGGGTGCCTGTGGACCTTATATGGAGGGGCCGAGGGGCTGTGACAATACAGGTTCCTCTGTATGGTCACTTACTGTCCAGCTGCAGCCCCTGGCGGGGACTGGGAAGCACCATTGTCTGGAACCTGCTCTGGTTGAGGGGGGTCCCCTGACTCTGCATCCTGGCTGCCCCCAGGTGACAACAAGGACGTGGAGGATAGCAGTGTGATCCACTATGACGATGCTG
Source organism: Oreotragus oreotragus (assembly GCA_006410675.1). Taxonomy (NCBI): domain Eukaryota; kingdom Metazoa; phylum Chordata; class Mammalia; order Artiodactyla; family Bovidae; genus Oreotragus; species Oreotragus oreotragus. Next base: position 225,724 of record SJYX01021997.1, read on the forward strand.
CCATCTCCAAGCTGCTGGACCGGAACCAGGATGCCACGGACGACACGGAGCTCCAGAACATGAATGAATACCTGAGCTCCTTCAAGGTGGCGCAGTATGTGGTGCGCGAGGAGGATGGCGTGGTAAGCCCCGCCCCTCCGCGGCCCCGCCCTTACCGCGTTAAGACTTCTCCGTTTAAGAAACTCTGGCTCCTGGGTCTCTCCTGAGTGGCTCCTCTCCTTACCTCTCAACTTCCACCGCCCTACGCGCAGACCGTGGGTGCAGACCGTGGGTGCTAATTATTCTAAGTGCCGCTTTTCCTTTTGAAACTGGGAGCCTCTTGAGAGCAGGGGTGGTGCTTATTCAATTCTGTATCTCAGTGCCTGGTACAAGCCCAGGGCATGCTTGTGGCGTGAATGAATGGATGAGTGAATTACTGAGACAGGAGCAGGAAGGGGAAGGCCAGCTGGGGTGGGGTGATCAGGGAGGGCTACCTGGAGTAGGCAGGCAGGCTTTCCAGTTCCCCTTGAGCCGCTAGAGGGTGAGGTGAGCAGTGGTAGAGGCAGTGAGGCCTCCGCGGGGGCGGAGATGCCCGCCGGCCCCTCCCTCACCAAGTCCGCGGCCCCCGCGCCCCCAGGAGGAGGTGGAACGGGAGATCATCAAGCAGGAGGAGAACGTGGACCCCGACTACTGGGAGAAGCTGCTGCGGCACCACTACGAGCAGCAGCAGGAGGACCTGGCCCGCAACCTGGGCAAGGGCAAGCGCATCCGCAAGCAGGTCAACTACAACGACGCCTCCCAGGAGGACCAGGGTGCGTGTCTGGTGGGCAGGGTCCTGCTGGCGGGGAGGACATCCCTGTGGCAGGAATTCCCGGGGTGGGAGAGTGGGAGCCGTGTAGAGTGGCTGAGCCGGAAGACGGTTGGAAGGCTTCTTAGAGAAGTCGGGCTGGTAGCTGGTGTGGGGTGTTGGGTTTTGAGGGGAACGAGATGGGTAGTGACTCAGTGACTTCACTGCTAGTGGTTTTAGTCAAGCCTCAGTTTCTCTATCTGTTAAATAGGGCCATTGACGGTATAAGGCCTGAGAATGTAGTGTGAGGTTGTCAGGTTGTTAAGGGAGCTCATAGGAAGTGCACGGTGGCTGTTTTCATCACCACTGTTATTGGGCTGGGTGTGAGGGGCTCCGGTGGGCTTCTGCTTGAACGGCCCACTCTATGCCCCTCTTCCTGACCCCCCGACAGAGTGGCAGGACGAGCTCTCAGACAACCAGTCTGAATATTCCATTGGCTCTGAGGATGAGGACGAGGACTTTGAGGAAAGGCCGGAAGGGCAGAGTGAGTCAGGGCTGGTGACTCTGGGCTGGGGCCAGGCTGTGTGTTGGGGAGCTGATGATCAGGTTGGGGGTCCCGGGGGCATCGGGACCAGGATCCGTCCTTTGGAGTAGGCCTTGAAGGGTCATGCTGTCTGGGGCACGTTGGGGGATGGGGTGGGTCAGGACATCTCGGGCCCCGCTGAGGGCTTGTGGCGGGGCTGCTCCCCCAGGTGGACGGCGACAATCCAGGAGGCAGCTGAAGAGCGACAGGGACAAGCCTCTGCCTCCTCTTCTTGCCCGGGTCGGCGGCAACATTGAGGTGGGGCCCGCCCGCACCCCCACTTTCTCACTTCTCTTTCCCGGAATTTATCTCATCTTTCAGAGCAAAGAGCTGACCCCTGCTGCCGCCCCCCCCGGGGTGTGGTGGAGGGACAGGAGGGCTAGGGTTACACTGGGTCACATGCCAAGTGGAGGTGGGGGGCGGGGACAGACCCTCGGTCTGGGCTGTGCTCTTTGGGTCCTGCCCCAGGTGGAGCCCCCCCGTCTCCCCCCCTGCTCCCCCATCTCCTCTCCTCCCTGTGTTTTTCTCTTCAACTCTGAATTCCCTGCTCCCCCACCCTGCTGCCCGCCCTGCCCAGGTGCTAGGCTTCAATGCCCGCCAGCGGAAGGCCTTTTTGAACGCCATCATGCGCTGGGGCATGCCCCCCCAGGATGCCTTCAACTCCCACTGGCTGGTGCGGGACCTTCGTGGGAAGAGTGAGAAGGAGTTTAGGTAAAGGGGCCGAGGTGGTGGCCCAGGGTGTGGCCGCCTGCCTGTAGTGGGCAGGCTCCTCTGGACGGGCCAGCACAGTGGGCAGTGTTACTGCCAGGCTGGGGGTGGCTGGAGAACTCACTGCTGTCTGATGTCTGGTAGCTGAAGTCCAGGCCTGAGCAAGGTTCCTGTGCAGAGAATGTGACCGGTCACCTCTGCCCGGGCAGCTGGTGTTAACAGAAGCACAGAGGATCTGGGTTCTCCAGGGAGGGGCTGTCCCAGGAGGGTCCCCTGCCCAGGGCCCCCTGTGTTCTTCCCTGGGGCTTGACCCAGCAGCCCTGGTTGGGAGGCAGGTGATGGGTGATGATTCCAGCCAGGAGGTCCCCCGGGGTCCTGCCGGCCCCCCACTCCCTGAGCCCCAGTCCCCCCCACCCCAGAGCCTATGTGTCCCTCTTCATGCGGCACCTGTGTGAGCCGGGGGCTGACGGCGCGGAGACCTTTGCGGACGGCGTGCCCCGTGAGGGCCTCTCCAGGCAGCACGTGCTCACGCGCATCGGGGTCATGTCACTAGTTAGGAAGAAGGTGGGTGAGTAGCCTTTACTGGGCTTTTCCTGGTGGTCGCCCATGGCCTGGGTGTGCCCCAGGGGGGTCAGTGGGCAGAGAGCAAGCGCCTGGTTGTCCAGGGTCTGAGTCAGCTTAGAGGGATGGACCCAGAATGCATCTCTGGGTGGGGAAGTGGGCGGTGGTGGGGAGGGGACTGGAGGCCAGGATGATAGGTGGGGATGGGTGGAGGTAGGGCCTGGCATGGGGGTCTGTGGTCAGCCTGGGTGGAGTCGGCAGCCACCCCAAGCCAGGGACACCCCCAGTCCTGCCAGCCACCCCAAGGCCCTCACATCTGAGCTGTGACCACCTCCCTCCTGCCTTGCTCCCACCTGCCCAGGTTCAGGAGTTTGAGCACGTGAACGGGAAGTACAGCACCCCGGATTTGATCCCCGAGGGGCCCGAGGGCAAGAAGCCGGGTGAAGTCATCTCCTCGGATCCCAACACACCAGTGCCCGCCAGCCCTGCCCACCTCCTGCCTGGCCCTCTGGGCCTGCCAGGTCTGGACTCCAGTGAGGAAGGGTGGGCACCCAGGTCATGGCAGGAGTGCCAGGAGACCCCACGTCCTCCTCACATCCCACCCCCACAAAGCTTCTAGCTGAAGAAGTATCACTTCCCTAAGAGATTTTTGTTTTTAATGACAGCTTTGAGGTGTAATCCATACACCACAATATTCAGTCTTTGTGTGTGTGCTAAGTCACTTCAGTCGTGTCTGTGACCCTATGAACTGTAGCCTGCCAGGCTCCTCTGTCCGTGGGATTCTTTAGGCAAGAATACTGGAGTGGGTTGCCATTTCCTTCTCCAGGGGATCTTCCCAACCCAGGGATTGAACCTGCGTCTCTTATGTCTCCTGAATGGGCAGGCAGGTTCTTTACCACTAGCACCACCTGGGAAGCCAAAAGCCTTTAAAAGTGTATTAGCCAGTTGTTTCTAGCATATCTATGGGATTGTGCAACCATTGCCTCTGATTCCAGGATGTTTTCATTAACTCCCAAAGAAACACATACTCGTTAAGTAGTGACACCCCGTTCCTTCTCCTTGTGTCTTTCCCTGGCAACCACTGATCTTTCTGTCTCTGTGGGTTTGTCCATTGTGGATATTTCATGTAAATGAAATGCACCATGTGGCCTTTTGCACCCAGCTTTCACTAGCATGTGGTGTATTCCAGATTCATCCAGGCTTTAGGATGTCAGTACTTCCTTCCTTTTTGTAGCTGAATAATATCGATTCCACTGTTTGGATCCACCACAGTTTGTATATCCATTCATCAGGTGATGGATTTTGGGTTGTTGCTGCCTTTGGCTATTGTGAGTAACGTGGTGAGTGACATTGCTTTGAACTTTTGTGTTCAATTGGAAGTAGGTGGGTGTTTTCATTTCTTTTGGGTGTATAGCTAGGAGTAGAATCACTGGGTCACCTGGTATAACATTTTGAGGAACTGCCAAACTTTTTCACAGTGACTACACCATTTTACATTCTACCAGCCGCGTATGAGGTTCCAGTTTCTCCAGCGCCTGGCCAGCACTCATCTAACTTCTGGCTTATAGCCATCTTCGTGAGTGTGAAGGGGGAGTCTCATTGTGGTGTCTTGCTTGCTTGCCTTTTTCCGGCTGTGCTGGGTCTTCGTTGCCGCTTGGGCTCTTCTCGTTGCAGCGTGCAGGCTTCTCCCTGCAGTGGGTTCTCCTGTTGTGGAGCACGGGTTCCCAGGCTTCAGGAGTTGCATCGCATGGGCTCAGTAGTTGCAGCTTCTGGACCCTAGAGCACAGGCTCAGTAGTTGTGGCACACAGGCTTAGCTGCTCCGAGGTACGTGGCATCGTCCCAGACCAGGGATCGAACCCACGTCTCCTGCATTGGCAGGCAGATTCTTTACCACTGAGCCACCACGGAAGTCTGGTGGTTTCGATTTCCATCTCCGGTGCTTGAAGATGTTGAGAATCTTTTCACGTGCTTCTGAGCTTTTTGTGCATCTTCTTCGGAGAAACGTCATTTCACAGCCTTTGCCCTTCCTTAATGGGTTATTGCCCCAACCAGTAACGCTGAAGAAGCTGAAGTTGAACGGTTCTATGAAGACCTACAAGACCTTTTAGAACTAACACCCCCAAAAGATGTCCTTTTCATTAGAGGGGACTGGAATGCAAAAGTAGGAAGTCGGGAAACACCTGGAGTAACAGGCAAATTTGGTCTTGGAATGCAGAATGAAGCAGGGCAAAGACTAATAGGGTTTTTCCAAGAAAATGCACTGGTCATAGCAAACACCCTCTTCCAACAACACAAGAGAAGACTCTACACATGGACATCACCAGATGGTCAACACCTAAATCAGA